>JAQFVV010012401.1:13786968-14127099 GCA_028023455.1 Epiperipatus broadwayi
GTCCTATTGTTTCCCTGTATCAATTATTTATGTGAGTTGAACTTTTGATGGTGGTTATAGTTTGGTCCTTTCTTGTTGGTGTGATTTCCCATAGTCTATTGCTGTCAGTAATTCTATATGACATGTGCACTACGAGACTGAATGCACAAAAAAATTCTTTAACATTATCTAAATAGGCGGGAGTTCCCTCCTGGGGTCTTCTTTGAAATTTTGAGGTCTGTTTTGAGGATTTAGGAAATGGCATCTGTAAATTCCTCATACTAAGTTGAGGATTCATCATCCATCCATTTCTACTTTGGTTTTATTTTTACTGAGTGGTATGAACATCTTTTTCCCTTTCTGTATTTACATCAACTTCTTCTACCATTTTTTGATTTGACTCAACTTCTCCACTGTCATCTTCTTTGCCATCCACAACTTTAACTTTTTGGTGTGGTCTGATCCATCTTCATCATCTATTTTGGGGCTTCATAAGGATTTATTTCTTGTTAGATGCTTTAACATTCTCTAGGGTTTGAGTTGTTTAGGATACCTCGTTTTTTCTCAAGCCTTAAAATTCTTTTCCATCATTATCAGCATTAACTTCCTGTCTTCTCTCATTTCTCTGAGGATCGTATGCAAAGTCTCACTTTTTATTTTTGAGAAAATATTAAATAATATAATAAACAATGTGAATCACAAACTTATATTGCCTCTTTCTGAATAAATTAACTAAGCGGTTTTTTCTTTTAATTACGTTAAAATTACTGGGTTTTTTTCACTAATTGAACCCATTGTCCTATCATTACCAAGCTGTTTCTTTATCCATTCTTTATATTATATAATCATACTACGATTTGATTTTCTCATTTCTTGGTTAATCTTTCTTAATTCTTTTTCGGAATGAGACCTTTTATTTGAAATGTTAAAGTTAAAGAAAAAACAAACTATATTCATCTTATATTCATTTGTTTCCCATTATGAAAAAACTAACAAATGATTGATGATCTTTTATTATTAATATATAATAACGATATTTTGAAAGTAATTTTTAATATTGGACATTTTTATTTATTTATTGGTAATCAGTTTCACAATAATTTATTTATATGGTGCTTAATTATTAATGGATCTTCAGACATAAACTGAAATAACCACATTTCAAACCACCTGCGACTTAATTTGATAAAACAATTATTCAGATTGATACCCTACCTATGACCTACAGACAAGGGCACAATATATATATATATATATATATATATATATATATATATATTGTACCAGTCGAAAAACCCACCAAAAAACTGCAAGTCGGATCCAAACTCAGCTGAACCAACTGAATTCAAACCCAACTCCACAGCTCAGATTAATAGAAATCTAAATTGATGGCATAGTGCTATGCACCAAGAAACTAGCTCAATGGTTGGTGAGGATTAGAGACCCTTGAACTGACACTAATATCAGATAATTAATTGACTAAAATAATTTTAAATCAAATCATATGTATATGTTCGGGCTGCCAACACAGTCAGTGAGTATCAACATTAAAATAATTATAAAAGAATTAAGAACTAAAAAACTAAGTGTTTTTAGAAAATATTTAATAACAATAATTTGTTTGGTTTGAATTTTAAATAAAGATTAAATTAACTAATTCTAGTCCTTAAACAAAGTTTATAATTATAAAAAGAGTGGTGGTGCTTATTATATGCCAATGAGTATTACACAATATTTGAAAGGTTATGTCTATGCCCCCCCCCCACAAGAAATAAAAGGCAGATAAAAGTATTCATTAGTAAAGGAGATTATTACTCTAATTTTATATGAAAGAATGTGATATTTATTTCACATTCGCAAATCCATTCATGAAGAGCAAGATACATATTTTAGGGCATAACTTTTAATCCTTATTGGAAAACTTATTTTGAGATGTAATGGAGAATTTGTTGGACTTTAATTTAAATCACTTCATCATGAATTACGAACATCAGAGTGGGCTGTACTGGAACAGAGAGGTAACGGTGCTGATGAATTATGAGCTATAAAGTGAAATTGAAAGACAATGGCTAGTCGATAATCAAAGTCCTATGATGGCTTGATCTGACAAGTCTTATGCCCTTTGACTAATATGAACAGGAGAGGAAGTGCTTTTTTCCCTCGATAATTTAAAATAACAGAAATTATCACCGACAAGCCTAACGAAGCGGAAGATTGCCCTACGTCAGCAATGTTCGATGATGATGACTTGAGAGTCATCATTTGAAAAATAAAACCCAATTATAGAATGCTGTACATGATGATTTGATCAATTTAATTAAAGTCAAATGAGCTTATAAATAAAACTATTTTAAAGTATTGGTAAATCATATTAATTATGCCCCAATCATCGTGCCCTTCCTGAATCTTAATAAAAAATAACACAGTTGAATTAGAATATATTTATTTGATTCCTTTATTGGCCTTTGCAAAAACATTTTAAGATTATATTTGAATAATAAATAATTATTAGTGAAACGAGAAAATAGCGGTGGCATAGATTAAAAATGGAGCAAATAATTTATTATTAGCCAATGATAAAAATAACAATCATTAATAATTTCTTTCGACTCAATGATTGATAGAACTGTATTAATCTAGTTCTAATGGGCAAGAATTAACTATCAGAATTAAATTTATATTACTTGTGTATTGCAAAGAAAATGAAGGAGATCATCGAGTCGAAGGATTATTGGCATATAATTAAAATATAACAACATTAATAAATTTACTCAATAAATATACATAATAAAATAAATGAACCGCCACATAAGAAAGGAAAGTTAAAGACTAGAGGTTGAGAGAATTACTATGAAAGTTAAAATAGCATAAATAAAAGGTTTTACACAGAGTATTATTACATTATAAATGAGAAGAGCTCTTAAAGGGAGTGTAAAGTAAAGTTTGGAAACTGGCCAGAAAGCTTAAGGTTCATTATAGAAATATATTACCCATTTCTTCCGGGGCTGGTTCCCTTAATTTACACATCCATGTTAGTAAAATGTAGGCACCATTTGGTCGATTACTTGAACAGTATTTTAATGAATTTGGCAGCATGATTTGTCTGGAAAGAATTTAGCAGTTTCATTGAAGATTTCAGGGGACTTCAGGAACCACAGCCAGATTCCTGATGTTTTAGCCCTTAACCATGATCGAAACACTATTTAAACTTTATGATTTTTAAACACATAGAGTTCACTGCACTTCTCTACAACAAAGATGGCCTCTCTCTTTCTCCAAACTTTTCAAAGCTATATATATATATATATATATATATATATATATATATATATATATATATATATATATATATATATATATATATATATATATATATATATATATCTGTCCTCTGATGCCTTCAGGCTAGCACTTCTTTCATTATCATGTTTTTAGATTCACTGGTTGTTTTTAGATACATTCCTTTGATAAGGCTTTTGAACTCATTAACTTGAATTCATTTTATAATTAGAAAATGAATTCTTAAAATCAGAAAATGATTTTAATTAGGAAATCCTTATCTTTTTTTCTAATTAATAAAACTTTAACTGTTGTTTTTGGAAAGGGAAAATCTGAAAGCTTATCGAAAGAATATAGCTTTTAATCAATAAAACTTTAACAAATTATTTAAAAATAAAATCAAACATTCCCGATGCAATGAAACTTTTAAACAATTATATATATTTAAATATTTACAAACATATACACACAATCCACACAGTTATAATATATAAATTCATGAATAATTCTATTATGAATTTATTAATAGAATTGGTCAATTTAATTCCGAAACTAATTAATTTTAATGCACATTTATGAAATAAGTTATTCTTTATGGAAATTAGTGTGGATTGAGTGTATAAAGACACATTGCATTGGAAATTTAAGGTTAGTACTAGGGTTTGAAATGGTCTTATGGCTAGATGTCATGAAGCTAAGATCGAACTCAGATCTGACTGCTTCATTTCTTTTCACTTCAAAAAAAAACAATGAAAAAAAATTTCTTTACTTATGCGTGATATATTCACATAAGTGTACTCAACTAATTGGTAGACTCTGGGAGACCAGCATTAGCATGAATATCATCTGTACAATCTACAAATATTATACATGTCTCATTGCAATCATTTTTTTAAATATTATATAGCTTATAAATAGGTCTGCTAATCAAGTCTCATTTTTTCTATGGTCATGTCAGTCGGTTGTCTGTATATATATATATATATATATATATATATATATATATATATATATATATATATATATATATATATATATATATATATATATAAAGTCTCTTCATTTAATGTTTATACTATTGTTTCCCTGGATCAGGTGGCACATATGGTTTTAATTGTATGGCATTGTAAACCCCCTGTTGTCCCTTTCCCTTTAGCAAAAATGCATTGTCATGGCAATCCTTTATTATTTCATATGGCCCACTGTATAATGTGAAGAATTTTTTGAATTTTTTCTTGGGGGCATTACTAGTTCTTGGTGATCTTAACCAAACTTGATCCCCAACTTTAAAATAATGTTGCACCCTCCTTCTTTTTATTCGACTCTGAGCCATCTGCGTTAACCGCTTTCTGACCATATCTTGGTCAGTTATTGGATTAATACATATTTCATCTTTTGGTAATAGTGAAGAAAAAATGGCCTGACATGGCTGCCCATAGTGAAGTCATGTAGGTGCGAAACCCATTGACTCATTCATTGTATTATTAATGCAGTCCATTACATATGGAACTTTATCCACCCCCCTCCGATGATCTGTAGATAAGCACACACGACAGAGTTGACTAATTTCTCTCATAACTCTTTCACATGGGTTGGACTGCGGGTTTCTAATTGATGTTAGATGATGATTTACCTTTTGTTTTATCCAATTCTTCCACTTTTTTGAGGTGAACGCTGAGCCATGATCTGATAATATGGTCTCAGGCTTACCTACCTCAGAAAATTGCTTATCCTGAAGGACCCAGATGGCATTTCATGAATAGGTGGTTTGAACTGGATAAATTTGAACGTACTTTGAAAAAATATCATTTGAACATACTTTGAAAAAATATCATACGTGACAAGCAAGTATTGAAAGTTCCTAAATTTGGGAAGAGGCCCATAATGATCTATAGTGAGGATTTCATTTGTTCTTGTGGCCATCATTGGTTTCATACCTCCTGCATACAATTTATTTGGAAACTTAGTGGCAGCACAGACATCACATTGTCTAATAGTGGCGAGAATCTGATTGTACATTCCTGGCTAGTAGAACTGGCAACGCACTGCCTCTTCTGTCTTTCTTGGTCCATTTTGCCCAATGATTTGATGAATATATCTAAGTAAGGGTGGTCTCATTCTATCTGGGACCATAGTTTTCCATGGTGCACTATAGTCTCCAGTTTTGGTCTGTAAAATACCCTCCTTGACCTGAAAGTGAGTGTATCTGATTTGTAGTTTCTGGTCCTTACTCTGGGTCATGGATAACTCCAGAATAATGTGGTGATATTGTTGGCCCTGCCAGTATGCAAGATTCCTTAGCTTGGCCTCGGCAGGACTCAATATTTTGGTGGCCATAATTTTTAAGGATTGATCATTTATTTTTGGGTTCTATATGCTCATTTGTACTGGATGGTGACTTAAAATGTCAACCACAATATTCTCTGGTCCTGGGCAATATTGGATCTCATACTGAAATTGTTGGAAGACCAAGCTCCATCTAATGAGTCGGTTGTTGGTGAGGAAACTCTTATTAAGAAATTCTAGACATCGGTGGTCAGTGATGATGACAACTTCCGATCCTAGAAGGAATTGACAGAATTTATGGCTTGCCCATACTATGGCAAGAGTTTCTTGCTCGGTGGTAGTGTAATGTATTTCTGCACCCTTTAAAGCACGACTGCAAAATTATATCACTTGATGTTCACCAGAATCGTCCTTTTGAAACAAGACTGCTCCTAGCCCTTGCTTGCTGCTGTCAGTTTGTACGTAAAAGGTCTGGCTAAAGTCAGGGTGGTGCAGCATAACCGCCTGTATGAAGTTTTCTTTTATGTTCAGTAGTTGCTGGTCATGGAGTGGGGTCCATTCCCACTTTCAGTTTTTTTTATGAGGTTTATAAGATTCTTAGTTTCCTGGGCAAAGTTTGGATAGAACTTGTGATAAAAGTTGCAAAGCCCAAGAAATGATCGGACCTGTTTCTGAGCAGTCGGGGTTGGAAACTTCTCTATGACTGCAACTTTGTCTGGATGTACCTTGATGCCATGTTTATTAACCTTTTAACCGCGAATTAAATCATTGGTTGTATGAGGTAAAAATCAAAGCTTTTAATTGGCCAAGTCACAAACTGAAGACAAAGCCAATTGTTAAAATATATTCACTTATAATACTAAATTAACCTCAGATTCATTTATAAAAAGTATATATATAATTTATAAGGTTATAAAAATGAATGAAAGTTTTTTCAAAAATAAAAAATTGCTATTTATTTATTATAAAATATTTAACTTCGGCAAATATAAAGCAACTGACAAACAAAGGAATGGTGACGTGAATGCTCTTTTTTCAATTTTTCGTTATAAAAAAGTAAATTTTCTTTTTGATAAATCTTAAATGTTTTTTACTAAATCTTCAATATTTTTCGAAAATAATTTTGTTTTTTTAGTATATAATGTAAAAATGATTTTAATTTCACAGGTTATACTTAAATCATACCTTAAATCATATTCGAAATGAAAAACCTCAGCATTTTGCTTTATTTTCTTTGATCAGGCAGTTTCTTTGTTCTTGCCAGCCAATCAGAATGTCTTTGTCGGCTGACAGCTGGCTGGCATCCAATCACTGAGAAGTTTATTTCTTTGTTTAGGTTCAGAGGCCATTTTATTGATTTTTTACTTGTAAAATCATTCAGAAGAGGGCACCATCATATAGAGCTTTTAAAATTCTAATCAATAACTGTCAAACGAATATTCTAGTGTTAAAAATAAGGGAATTAGAGTGACGTCAACTGCTTACGAGAGGTTTCATAAGAGGCGGGAAAAGGGTTAATGACAACCAAGGAAAGTTATCTCCCCAATGGCAAAATTGCTTTTTTCAAGTTCACTGTGATATTCTTCATTCACTCAGGAACTTTTCTAAATGTTGTAAGTGTTCCTTCACATCTTCTGAGATAATTACTATGTCATCAACATAGCATACAATCTGGTTTTGCACTTCTTCAGAAAGGACCTGCCTCAAACAGTGCATAAGGCCCACTCCACTATTAATAAGTCTGAAGGGAACCCTTTTAAAAACATGTGTGTATCCACCATACCGAAATGCAGTGTATTTCTGGTCCCTTCGATCAAGTTTCAATTGCCAGTAACTGGCAATTAAATCTAATGTTGAAAATACTGTCTTGCCAGCTAATTGTACAAGTACTTCTTGGATAGGAGGGGGAGAATCTCTTTCTGGTATCGTGATGCTGTTTAACCTCCGGTCATCCAAGCATAGCCGCAAATTTCCATTTTTCTTCTTGATGATGACCAATGGGTTGTTATATGGAGAAGGGCTTTACTCGACAATATTCCATTCTATCATTTGTTTTATCTGTGCTTCTACTTCATCTTTATATTGAAATGGAATCGGATACATTTTGGACTGGATGTAAGTTTCTTATTTCACTCTGATTCGGTGAGTGTACCCTGTAATCTCACCTGGCATCGGAGAGAAAGTTACGGCGTATTTCTTGAAGAATTCCTGCATTTGTTCGGTTTCATCCAGTTCAGTAATAATGGATTCTTCAACCTTTTTGTCGATCATTGAAAGATCAACCGGCTGGATTAGGCAACTTTCATGGTTTGCTCCCCTCATTATCTTTCTCAGAGATTAAATTAGTCATTTGATTAATGGTTGGGGCTGGAGTGTCTATTCTGTAACTTGTATCCAGGGATTTAAAATGTTTATCCACTGTTTCTAATAAGTCCATCATTTCATGGATTGTACCAATCTGACTACCAATAATAAGTTCCCGAACCTCTCGTGGCATGTTGTGTCCTATCATATGAGCAATTTGAGACTCTGGAAAGTTAAAACTGGACAATGAGTGAAATTTGGTTGACTGTTGTAAAAAAAAAACTTGTCGTAGGTATTTCCCTTATTTACTGAAAAATGATCATTAATAAGGTCATGCTACAAGCTTGTTTGCCTCTCTTCACTCCAGAATGTGCAGCTTGTGACAATATTGTTCAAAGGTGTCTGGCTTCTTCTCTAGCACAGGCCACCAGTCTTTGGCCACAGCTTTCAAATAGTGTTGAGCAATTAATATTTGTTGAACATTATTCAGAGTTTCTATTGCAAAAGCATTGACTAAACTGTCTATATGTTGCTGAGGATCTTCCCAGCATTCACCATAAAAATCTATGATTTGAATCAAAGGGTATTGAAAGGTCAATGAATTTTTCAGTGGCTTTTCTATTCTGGTTTGTATAAACAAAGGTATGTTATCCTTTTGAAAATAATAGGTAATTATGGCACTCTTTCTCTGTATACTTAAATAATAACTTTTTTCTTTGGTACATTTAATTAGTTCTCTGACTACTAGTCCCATTGTCTTTATCTTCAATAGCTGCTGCGTATTATTTCTTTAATCTATATAATCTGCCTTTTTCAGTTTAGTTTTAGTTTACCTACATTTTCTTGGTTAGCTCTTTCTATTAATTCTTTGAATGAGACATGTATTTTATTTAGAAAAAAATATTAAAGATAAGAAACAAACATTACTCACTTTCCCTTTGTTCAACTGTTCTCCCATGTCTGAAAAATAAAACTATACAAATAATTAGTGATATATATATATATATAGCATGTAGTACAAGTAATTGTATTGGACACATTTCGTTTTTATTATTTAGACCAGCGTTTCCCAACCTGTGGTACACGTACCACTGGTGGTACGCGAGTTGCTGGTTGGTGGTACACGAAAAATAATCAATAATGGCGGACATAAAAAATAAAAAAAATTAAATCATAAAAATATCATAAAAACGTTTTTTCCTATAATTCATAAAAATTATTTTAATGAATAATATTATACAGTAAAGTTGTTAATATGTTCAGTTGATGATCGAAAATCCAGCAATTGATATGGTTTTTTTTTTTTTGAGTGCACTTTTAAATTTAACCATTAGCCACCAGTTACTTGAGATGTTGCCCCACTGTTGTGATAGTGCTGCGATCTTATTCCCTTCACCGCATGGCTTACAAGTGACAGGTTATTGTTTGTGATTGTATCATTTTTGTTTATTAAAATAAATTGATCCCTATATAACCTGCTTATTCGAACTTAGACAAGAAGCACAGGTTTTTTTTTTAAGACAATCCTTTTGATCTCTCTTCGAAATTGTATGATTTTGATTGGCTTCAGGTGCTTGCATATTTATCTGATATTTTTTGCAAATAAATAAACTTAAATTTGACACTTCAGAATAACTCGATAATGATCTTTAATGTTAATGATAAAATTGAAAGTATGATTAAGAAATTAGATTTTTGAAAACAGTGTATTGAAAACAATCAACCGGAAAAATTTGAAACTCTACATATTTTTTTTTTTGAAAATAAGGTTAGTCTGTCTCAAGATATACAGAAAATATAATAGCACATTTAACAGGATTAAAATTGTCTTTCATGGAATATTTTCCAAAACCCAAAAACATAAATGATAAGTGGATTTCAAACCCCTTCTATGAAGAAAATTTAGAAAAAGCTACATCATTATCAATAAAAGAGAAAGAAAATTTAATAGAATTATCGACACAATCTAATTAATTTTGGTTAAACATTAAATAATATGAACAGTTTTCTAAGAAAGCTCTTAAATTATTATTACCATTTACTAGTATGGAATTAGTAGAAAGCTTTTTTTTCATATATTTTTTTTTTAAAAAAGTATTGAAACAGATTGAATGCAGCTGTAGACTTAAGGGTATATCTTGCATCTTCTGAACCAAATTTCAAAAAATTATGTTCTTCGAAACAAGCACAAGGATCTCATTAAATTTATTTTATAAAAACATTTGATTATGATAAAAAAATATATTAATTGGGTTTTTATAATTTTGTGTTTTTATTAAAACCATTTATTAGTAAATGAAATATGACAAAATAGTAGATAAATATGATACTTTGAACAAACACATACATATATGTTACAGTGAGTTTATAATTTCAGTGAGTTTATAATCCAGCATGACGTTTAGGCATGTTACAATGTAATTTGTCTCATTATGTGATGTGAATACATGGTCACCCTATAATATGTATAATGCAAATAAAATAACACACTCGCAATAACAAATTTCACAAAATACAATCATTTTTCGGAAGTGGTACAATTTAGCATGATATACTACCAAGTGGTACGTGAGCCAAAAAAGGTTGAGAAATGCTGATTTAGACAACTGACCCACTAATGTGCTGACAATCAAATTTTCTGACAAATTTATTTATATGGGTTCCTGTGAGCAAAATGAGATCAATAGGGCCTGTGAAATACTCCATTGACCCCAAACTACATATGACTGACTTAATTTTTGATAGAACAATTTGATTGATGAATATTTATCATTTATTAACAACTGATGCATTCCTGACCTGAGTTTAAATATAGGAGTCCATTACTTCATTTTTACTAAGCATGAGGCTTTCACACACACACAAAAAATGTCAAAATTAATATTACACAAGAACTTTTATTTGTTGATACCATTTTTTTAATCTTGCTAGCATGAAAGCGTGTAAACCATTTAAGCATTTTGCCAACTACATCTGGCTACTTGGTGTACACAAAAGGTCTTCACCTGATTTGAGGTTACTCTAGAAATTATTGTCATTAAAGCATATTGTCACACAGCATCGGACCGCTTGACAGATAATTCCCAATTTGAAGGTCTTTGCCTACTTTGAAACACTATTTAAACTTTATGATTTTTAAACACATAGAGTTCACTGCACTTCTCTACAACAAAGATGGCCTCTCTCTTTCTCCAAACTTTTCAGAGCTATATATATATATATATCTGTCCTCTGATGCCTTCAGGCTAGCGCTTCTTTCATTATCAGTGTTTTTAGATTTACTGGTTGTTTTTAGATACATTCCTTCGATAAGGCTTTCAAACTCATTAACTTGAATTCATTTTCTAATTAGAAAATGAATTCTTAAAATCAGAAAATGATTTTTAATTAGGACATTTTTATCTTTTTTATAATTAATAAAACTTTAACTGTTGTTTTTGGAAATGGAAAATCTGAAAGATTATCAAAAGAATGTAGCTTTTAGTCAATAAAACTTTAACAAATTATTTAAAAATAAAATCAAACATTCCTAATGCAATGAAACTTTTAAACAATTATATATATATTCAAATATTTACAAATATATACGCACAATCCACACAGTTATAATATACAAATTCATGAATAATTCTATCATGAATTTATTAATAGAATTGGTCAATTTAAATCTGAAACTAATTAATTTTAATATGCATTTATGAAATAAGTTATTCTTTATGGAAATTCACGTGGATTGAATGTATAAAGCCCCATTGCATTGGAAATTTAAGGTTAGTACTAGGGTTTAAAGTGGGCTTATGGCTAGATGTCATGAAGCTAGGATCGAACTCAGATCTGACTGCTTCAATATATATATATATATATATATATATATATATATATATATATATATATATATATATATATATATATATATATATATATATATATATATATATATATATATATATATATATATATATATATAATTGTGCCCTTTTCTATAGGTCAATGATGGTTATAAATGGTCAATTACTAAAAAATTTTAAAATTAATCTTATATAGTATTTAAAATTATAGAATATATTAAGCAGTAAAAGATTAATATGATATATTTAATAATAAATATTGTGATGGTGAGAATTGTATCTAATTCTATATTTTTCTAAATAGTTTTTCAAAATTTTATATAATTATTTTATATAATATAAGTAGCAAATTTATTAAGACAGATAAAAATAGATTAAACACCGGAAATGACTACGTGACTGTCTGGAATATTCTATGTATAAGCACCGGTTTAAATTAATACTACTAATAAAAATATTTAAATAGTATATTATAGAAGTGGATGGAATTGTCACACATCTTAATAAAAATAAGTAGTATATACCTTTATTAATTATTGTTTCAAAATTGTTTTAAAGGTAGTTAAATTGTAATAGATAATAATTGATTTAAAAATAATAATGAATTAACATTTAAGTCTATTACATCATGATTTTAAAACTTTAGAAATTGTTTATAAATCCAAGTAGGGATTGACCAATAAAAAAATAGATCTTGGCAGACAATCAAAATCGCGCCAACTTATTGTATAAACGGGGGGAGAACAAAAATGTGTTGACTCCAGAAGCAGAGGTAAAATTTTAAGCTCTCTAAATTTTTTTTTTCAATTTATTAGTCAATTTTCTTATAATTTTAATAATATCTTTGAAAGAAACCAACTGACAATTTAAAAATCATCCGAAGAGAATCTTAGAATAAAATTTAAAAAAAAAAAGTTTTTCATAGTAATGTTTCACTAACTTTACAGTAACCTGCCAGTGGATTCTATCGAAATATAATCGTAGTTTTCAATAGAAAATGGATAGATTCTTAAAACCAAGTTGTAAATTTTATAATATTCCAAATATGTTAATATTATTCGTTGATATAGTTTATATAGCGTATCACTATGAAAGCTGCTTTCGTGCGTATAAAATCAATGAAAGGACATTGTGCGCAGAGTTAATGAAGATAATGAAAAATAAAAATAAGTATTATTCGTATAAGAGTAAATGGACAAAAGGAATTTTAATATTGAAATAGTTTGAATTGCTTTCTTTAAGATGACTTGAGAAAATACTCTAGAAAATAGTTAAAGATCGGAAGTAGTGTATATAAAATAAAAATGAATGAAAGTGAAGTTTACCAAGGAAAACACTTGCCTAAAGAAAAAAAAAAATTTACAGAAGAGAAATATAAAATATTGGATCCATGGAAAACGCAATTGGTACCGTAATTATTAAATAATTGTAGTTTAACTAGAAATAAAGATGCATCAATGCGCCGAGGTAATATTCACCAGAACATTAAAAAAAGCTTCGTGGGATAACTAAATAAAATGTTTTCTAATAATTTTGGATTAAACACTAAAACTAAAGATCGTCTAAACAGTTTATTAAATGAACTAATTTATTTAAAACTTTAATAAGCAGAAAGGAGAACATTCGGACAAAAGAAGAAATAATAAATATTATGGGACTAACCAAGATTTACCGTCAGAAAAATATGTGATTATGGTCTGAATTATTTTCTTTACTAATCTA
The DNA here is from genome assembly GCA_028023455.1 of Epiperipatus broadwayi. NCBI lineage: Eukaryota > Metazoa > Onychophora > Udeonychophora > Euonychophora > Peripatidae > Epiperipatus > Epiperipatus broadwayi. The sequence continues at coordinate 13,800,387 of JAQFVV010012401.1, forward strand.
AGTTAAACATTAAGTTTTAGATAGTGATAGGGAAAACAAAATACATTAATTTGTGATATAACATTATATGAAATAATATGTTTTGATTTTGAATTTTAAAATAAAATTGTATGTATGTGGAAATTTGTATATTTGCGATGCTCGAAGAGAAAGAAACCTACTACGAACTCTGATAGGAAGATAAAGATTGTTTTTGGTAACATTTATAATTATTAATGATAAATAATGTATATTTTATTTATTTAGATCAGCTGAGAATCGAATGAATGTAGCGCAAAAGTTTTATTGTTATTATTGTTGTAAAATGCATTTTTGAAAACAACACTCTAAAACACTTTGAGATGTGATTAGATTTTTTTAAAAAATGCATACGATAATCATTTTATGTGTTATTAATATAGTTCAATATAACTGATGGTTATGTGATATTTTCTGTTAATTTTCCAATTGGGATATTTAAATGTTATTTTAACAAAACGTAGATGTTGAACCTACAGTGTAATAAAGCAAGACAAATTGTTCTTATGGAATAGGGAAATGTTTTATATTAGTAAATTTTGTTTATTGTTTTAAAAGGTAGTTAGTATTTTATCGATGTTGGATACAGTAAAAATCTCGAGAGATAGTTTGGGTAGTGACTTGGTAGTACGTCGTGATTCGGAAACCAAGAGGATGTATTAAAAACTAAAATGCTACAGAGAATGAAATAATAGGTAGTTTTAGATGTTAATCAGCGTAGTTAACAAAGCCCTACGACTGGTACACATGTTGTCTTGGACAGTGGTATTTTATATTTTTCTTGTGAGTCATACTAGATGTTTGGTAAAGCTGAGTAAATAGCTGCCACATCATGCTTATCGCCAAGGTTATTAGACAATGAATGTCGGACCTATTCACACTGTTCCATACATTTTTGAAGTATATTGCGGATAAGTTATCTATCTATCTTCCCAATATCCTATACATCATTCGCTATCTTTATCTGTATTTCTTGCAACTACATCATTATATGATAAGTCTATTAAAAGGGTAACAATATATATTTTAGAATGTATGTCATGCTATTATTTGGAATAAGAATAGTTAAGTATTAACGAAGAGTAGATTCTGATTATTGAAAGAAAGATGCAGATATCCTAAGAAGGGAAGGAGTTAGAGAATTATTTTAATTCTTATTTAAGAAATGAACTATAATTTTATAAAAGTATATCCAAATAGAAATATACAAAAATATTAAATATAATTTCACATTTTCTTATTGTTAATTATATTTTAAAAAATATAAGTATTGCATATTTAAAAAATACAATAACATTCGATAATTATAGTACATGTGAAACTGTAACAGGTGATAATTAAACCCATGTTATAGTATTATACATGAGTATGGCTTATGGAATAAACATATTATAGTTTACGAGCATTGGAGAACAAACGTTAAAAGTGATAATAATATTTGAATAATATGCGGAGTGACTTATATAAAGTTACAAGAAAATGTAATTTTCTTTTAAAAACCATATTGATTGTAAAATTATGATGTTATAAATGATGTTTATCCACATAGATAATTTATAATACAGTAACTTTAATATTAAAAGGTAAAGAATGGTGTTACCCATAAAATAGTTAAAATAAGTGATATGATAAACCTAATGAGAAATAAATAAATAATTTTTAAAAGGCATAATAAGTTTAATTAACGATAAAAGAAATATAAATGTATATAATTCAGCTATTGTAGTGTAAAGAAAAATGAGGATATCCCTTGTAAATAGATGTAGATGGATTTGTTTGTTTTATTTTTTTTTTTTTGATGTTAATAAAATTTTAAAATTTGTTTATTAAAACTTGTGTCTGAGTTTTGTTTTCTCTACATCATTGCATGAATTCACAGGGTATTTTCACAACTATTAAACTAAGTATATGATTGTTTGCACAAAATATAAATAGAGAAGTATGTTTAATCTTAAATATTTATGGATGTTCTTGTAATTAAATAATTATAAAATTGCATTGCGTTACTGGTCATCAATCCATTATCATAATATTTTGCTAAATTATATGCTATTAGTTGCCACTTGCTTTATTTATCAGATTATCTAAACACTGCCACTTAATAATTTATTTTATTACTTAAAGATAAAAAAGGGGATATTAGATTATTAACTAATTTATTACAGTTATAAATTTGCGATGAAAGAAAAGCTATACTAGTTGGATTAAGCAATGAAGATTGTGATTATTATTGTTTTATTATTAATCTAATTTCAGAGTAGTAGATTATGACATAAAATCCCTTATCATATTTTGCTACCATATGTTATTAACATGCGAATAAATTTAAGAACCTGAGATTATTTCATTTGAACTAGATGATTACTATTATTATTATGAGAGATAAAAGATTAATACTTTAATTGTTAAATGAGTCTTAGTGATTAGAAGTTGCGGAAGTCATAAGAATACTATGTAGTTATTATGTGTAATAGTAGTATAAGGGGGGATAGTGTTCTTATGCCATTGAGGTGGTATCCTGTGGGATATTGTCTCAATGTAATCTACCTTGTCACCAGTATTTCCACTTCTAGTCTCATGAATTCCTGAATATTTATTTGAGTTAGTTTAAAACAGAACCTAAGTTAATTTTAAGAAACTTGAGCTAGTAAAGCATTTAATTGAATATTTCATTAATTATTAGAGCTAGAACCCGGTTAGGTGATTTTCACTATATTATATTTATTTTGGGGGAAGTGGAGATGCGGGAACAGAGCGGTTAGATTGGCCTGATGTGTTAGAAAAGGGCAGATTGTGGCCCTCAACGTGATTAGCCTGATGTGTAGTGGAGCAACACGCGATGACAAGGGCAGAATATATATATATATATGAAGTAACAAATATAATGTCCTCCTGTACACAAAATAAATTTAAATAATAAATAATCCTACAGTAAATTCTACAAAATATTCTGTGAAATTTAACACCATATGGTATGTTAAGCATTAAATTGTTTGATTTAAATTATTATAAGCCATGTTTTTTATTTTCTTTACCAGTTGGATCTGCCCTTTTGAAAGGTTGTCATTTTGATATCATGGATTATTACATATAATACTACTAATATTTTTTTTAATTGATTGCTTAACAATTTTTTTTTCAGAAATATTACAAAAATGACATTAAGTAATAATTTACTAAGGCTGTAACCTTAGAAATAAGCGTCTGAAAAATATGAAGGTAGGGACCTCTATAGGTCTAATGAACGTTTAATAAAAATTTATAATAAAAATGACATTGTAAAATGTGACATTACCTGTTATATTGAACATGTACTAAAAAACAGATATTTGGACAGTATTATTGACAACATTTTTGTATGAATGTATTTTAATTGTTACTTTAACAACTTTTTTACAATTTACTGTAAATTAAAGAAATGATTTTAAATAGATGTGAGAAATTTTCCTGTAAACTGTTCTATTTGATATGTGAATTTGACAGTATTATTATGATTTAATGGTGGAACAAATAATGTTTTTCATTAAAAAATACACCTCTTTTTGAATTTGACATGTGACATCAGGCAAACATTAATACATTCAGCAGTCAGACCACATCCGAAATAGGATTTAATATATAAAATAGTATTCAGATGAGAGTTTATCCTGAAACCTTCAGTTCTAAATCTGCCACTCTATGACTCCACTAAACTGATAGTGAAATTTACAGTATACTTTAGTTCTTGTAACCAGCTATTTAAGCAACGTACAGTCATTGATATTTAGATGACAACATAATCATGATTATGTAAATATTTTTCTGGAAAATTGGTCTCTGTAAAAATAAACAGTCATTTGTATTGTAATTTTCTAGCAGTTTTTTTCTTCAATATTAACAAACTATACAAACTCATGATGTAATATTTAAAGTGTTAATATTTGTAGTATATATTTATTGTTAGTTATTATTAATTGATCATAAATCAATAAAGTTTTAATAAAATCATTGTAATGTATAATCATTCACTACATATTAAAACAAACAAATACATAGAAAAAATATTTCATTTGGAATTGCTTAAAAATTAAATTCTAAGAGGCTACAACAAATAAATAGTTTTAAGTCATATAAAACATACTATAAACCAAATAAGTAGTACATGATTCTATTAGTTACCTTCAAGATCTATGTTCAACTATGACTTTTAATACATTATTTATCATATATCTATTAAATATTTGAAAACCAGGCATCCTTCACAAACCTGATGCTTAATTATAAATATAGGGGATTTGAATGTGATGATGTTCCATTAAAAGTAATGTGAATTTCCCAGCTTAACAATAGGTTATTTAATAGATATAAGAAGGTGTGAGGTATTCTTATCTGAGCAATTGTTTGGTTTAAGGTATCATCAACAGGGACTGAATCAAATGCAGCTTCACTGTTAATTTCGACAGTCATTGGGACATACTTTTTTAATCTCAAACAAAAATCAATATTGTTTACATGTGTATGGTCATGTGTATCATTTCTATGAGATAGTGGGGATAGTTGAATGGTGCTATAAAGTCTGAGTTCAAATCCCCTTTATTTTCATTCATCTATTAAATGTTTTAAGTATTAATGAGCACTCAATAATAATTAGAGTCTCATCTCAATTACAAGATTTTGACAATAGAGCTTTTTTTTAATGTGAGACACTATATTTGCAAATATGTTGCAGATAATATTTCTAATTATATGCAATTAAAGATAATAAGCCTTAAATTCAAACATCAAAGGTACATTATTATTATGATCTAGGACAAATATTAATTTAAAAAGATCTCAACCTTTGATTCTTGTCAAGGATGATATAATTTAAACAAAGCAATACATGACATTTACATTATTTTGACATTGCATAATCAATCTTCTCAACTATTTATTATAAGCTAAAGTAATCTATAAGTACTAGATTTAATATTATTAGTCTGCATAGTGTAAAAAATAATAATGATTGTGATATGTAACCAAAAATAATTCTAGGGATTTGACTAGTTTTCTAAATTTGTGACTTTGAAGCTTAGTGAGAGGGACAATGATTTGTTTGATTTAGATAACATTTTAGTAAAATTGGAAACAACTAAAAATTAAAAATAAATAGATAAAATAATTTAAAAAAATTTGTTTAGCATCTTTTTATCTAAATTTATCAAATATATTATACATTTTGTCATAATAAAAATGTATTTGTTTTCAAATATTTAATAACATCCTATACATGGAAAAAAACAAAATCTAGGTTATTGTCAGTGTATTGTTATTATTATTGCTATTATTAATATAGAGAAAAAAAGAAAACCTCCAGTTCCAATATTCATACATTTCCATGCACTCATTCATGATCTCAGTTTAAATACATAAGTGATCCACTTATGTTTCATGCTTATTGTTCTATAAGCCAACATTTTGCACACCATGCTAAATCTAGACTTAACCTATTATGTGCCTGAATAATATATTTTCAAAAGAATTATAGAAACCTGAAGGTTTTATTTTTTTCTATTTATTACATATAAAGACACCACTATTCAAATAAGATTTTTTTTATTAATATAATGATTATTGTTGCTAACAACAACATCTATTCACTTTTAATGTAATCTTCATTTAACAAGTGTAATTTTTTTTAGCATCAAAATATAAATAAAAATCTATACATATATTTTGTATATGATTTTTTTTTTTTTACAAAAAAAAAAAAAAGAAAATATTTTTGAACCATATACTAATAATACATTTCTCTATGTTAGCTTTGTTTCTTTCAAAAATAAATTAATTTTCCTTATATCACCCCAGAAAATTTATTTATCTATTGTAACTGTCTACCAAGGTCTTCTAACCCTCTTGCAATCCACTTTGAGACTTGAACTACCCATAACTGTGATCTTCTAGGATGTCCAAACTAGTTCTATTTTAGACTCTTTTACTTATTTTTTCAAACTGTTTATTTGGATTGAAGCCTTTTTTATTATTTTTAAGTTAAGCATTAAAGTCTCAGAATGTATTCAACAATTGGTAAAACACACTAAAAACGTTCTATCTCAATTCTGTTTCAAACATCCCCGATATATTAATATTTTATTACCAGGATAGTTTTGCAAAAAAAAAAAAACAACAAACAGACAGAAAACCTCAATCTAAGTTCAATTGTCTAGTAAATGTCATTCTATTTTTCATTTCTTTGAATATAAGATATTTGTAGTTGTCACTTTCTTCTTATTCTTAATTATAATATTCTGCCCTTTTTTTGAAAATCACATAATTATTAATTTGATTTCTATTCACATTTATTATTAACTTTATTTTATTGCTTTTATCTGATGGTCAAATTAATTTATTTTTTAAAAACCGCCATATAAAATTTAGATGCATTAAATAATATTTACTTTCTATTTTTTTTTTAGCTTTCCATTTAATCCACAAAATATTTACTTGAGAAATGTTGTAAAACAGTTTCAATGAATATGTAATAATATTGTGTTAATCTTACTATTTTTATGTAATCTATTTTTTTTCTGTAGCTTTTTGATAAATATTCTTCAAAATATGATATTATCTTATATATATATATATATATATGTGTGTGTGTGTGTTGATGATCCAATAAATTAATTATCATCAAAAAAAAAAATAAGGTCACATGCATCTTTATAGTACAAACACAAAACATATGATAACTCATACTTTTTACAGATAAAGTAGATATTGTCTATTGAACTAAAACGATTTTTAAAACAAATTTATGGTTATGGTTGGCTAAGTGCAACGTTCATTTTAAACAAAGTACAAAAATTTTGTTTAAAGCTGATAATAGACTGATTTGTAGAAAAAAAAAATGTTCAAAGTTTATAAATAATTTGTGTATGATACATTATACAATTGACAAACACTTTAAAAAATATTTTAACATATATATATATGTTGTTGTTGTTATAGTAAATTTTTAAAAATCAATCTGATAAAATATTACTTTAAAAAAATCATTTTCCAGAATGTCGCATACATTGAAATTTTGTTAAAATGCAAATTTTATTTGTTTAATTTCTTTAATGATGTTTATTAAAGATTTTAATTATTAAGAGTAAACAGTGAGATGACAAAATTAAATTTATAACAAAAGATTATCTGACAAAAAAAAAAAAAAAATCAACAACAACCAAGAACTAATAATACATTAGTTAAGGAAATTACCTGACAAAACAATCGATAAATCTCAAAGTATGTCTGATATCATATTATTATATTTCCTCCTCAGTTTCAAAATTTGAATTCTAGTAAAAAGAAACAAAGACGTGTTTATTAATGGATGATAAATGTTTGATCAAAGATCCACTGCAAGAAATATAATATATAATGCTAACAACTTTGAAATTTTTAATTAAAAAAATCGTACGCCTCAAACTGGTTAAATGTTGTTGTTTGTTTCTATTATATATATATATATTCTAACCTTAATCTCGTGCATCTTCACTTCCAGATAATATATGATAAAAAATAAAACGGGTTCTATCTCAGTTAATAATTAATAACTAAAATTTTCAGCATTAAAATTAAAATATTTCACTAGCTCAAATTTAAAATACGAATAGGGTTCAGTTTATAAAAATAAATTAAATAAATATTTAATATTTTCATGAGACTTAAAGTGAAAATACAGGTGACAAGATAGATTACATTGAGCCAATATCCTACAGGATACTACCTCAATGGCATAAGAACACTATCCCCCCTTATTACTATTTCAAATAACAAATTCATAGTATTCTTACGACTTTAGTAACTTCTACTCACTAAGATTAAACTAATAATTAAATCTTAATCTTTTATTTAATAATAATCTAGCTCAATAAAATAATCTCAGGTTCATAAAGTTTATTCTAAATTAATTTAAAATATGGTAGTAAAATATGAGAAGGAATTTTATATCATAATCTACTACACTTAAACTAATAATAATAAATAACAATAATAATATTCCTCATTGTTTAACTAATTCTGTGTATCTTTTCTTTTACTATAATTTTATTACCATAATAAAATAATGAAATAATATAATATGATCTTATATCTTCATGTAATGATATAATAAATATGTGGTAGCATTTTAATAATCTGACAAACAAAATATGTGTGGCAACTGATAGCATATAATTTAATATAATATTGTGATAACTGATTTATGACCAATAAAATAATGCAAGATTATGATTATTTAATTATAATGAATACCAATAAAATATTTAAATTCTTAAATAATTCTCTATTGATCTTTTTGTGCAAAATTATATATTTGTTTCAATTATTATGCATATATCGTGATTTCATGCAGCGATGTGGAGAAATAAATAACTCGGACACAAAAATTTTTAAATAACAAAATTTAACAAAGTTCATTACTAACAACAAATAAATAAACAATTTATTTACATTATTTACAGTGGATATCCTTAACTTTTTTTACTTTGCAGTTTGATCTACCGGGTTATAAAAAAATAATTTATATTTCAATTACATCTCTATTTAAATTTAGGACAAAATTTTTAAAAAAAATGTTACTATTTGGTTTCTCATTATGGTTAACTTATTACAAATATATTTATCTACTTTTTTAGCAACAACATTTTATCCTTAATATTATTAAACTATCTTATTTTAAAAATTCATACTTAGAAAAAACATTCTATAGAAAACAAAATTTTATAATGAGTATGGACTTCTCAAAATAGTAAAAAAAAATTTCATCTTGCAAAGTCAAAGATGTTACACAAAATATTATACAAAAATTCAGTACTAGATTTTAGTATTTATCACACAATGTTTACAAATCATAATATATTCTTCATTAAGCCTTACTTTAGTATAATATAAGTGTAATCATTAATATATTTCTGTTAATCAATAAACAAAAAATATACTATGCATATTGTTTACATAATTTACTTTGTACTATTGTATTTTAAAATATATGCAATACTTATTTTTCTCTTAAAAAAATAATAATATAGCATTTTAAATTATTATCACTTTAAAGAAAATATCTTTGTTTAGATACTTTTATTTTAAAAAAGTTTATATTTCATTTCCAAAATAAAATTCAAAATATATTTTATGATTCTTTCCTTTCTTAGGATACTTTGGATCTTCAATTTTAAGTTATAATATTCTGCTCCTTATAAGCAAATAAACTAATCTTATACAAAAACGATAGCATAATCTAAGTTCTAAATTATTTATCATTTCTCTTAAACATATCTTACTAAACAATGCAGTTACATGAAATAAAGATAGCGAAAGCAGATGCATAGGATTAAGGAAGAAAGCTAGAGTATTACTCCTAACATATCTCAAAATCATGGTACAGGGCAAAGAGGTATGACATTTACCTGCCTAATATCCTCTAGTATAAGGACAATGTTAAAGCTATTTCTTCAGCTTTATTAGAACATCAAATATTTAAAGAAATATAAACACTGTCCAAATAAAATGTATATCAGTCATAGGGCTTTGTTAACTATGCTGATATTAACATAAATACTAAATATTATTTCCATTCCTTATAACATCCAATTTTTAAAAAAAATACATCATCTTGGTTTCCTGTTCACTAAGTACTTCCAAGCCACTATCTCAACATTATTTCTTAAGATTTTCCACATCTTACATCGATAAATAACTATCTGCATTTACAAAAACAATAAATAAAATTCATTAATAGTTAAACAATCTTACTGTCCCATAAGAAAATTCTGCTTACTTCATTGCTCTGTATGTTTAATCATATACAATCTACTTTGACAATATTTGAATATCCCATAACATGAAAATTTTAAAAGAATCACATAATTATTTGTTATGTTGGATTATATCACTAATAAAAAAAATAATAATAATAATCTTGTATGCATATTTTCAAATCAATCCTATCTCATAAAGTTTTTTTAAAATGTTGTATGAAATGCGGTACATATAAGTTAAAAAAAAACTTTTATACTTCATTCTTACTATCCATAGATGATCTAAAGAAAACACACAAAATATACATTATAAAATTATTAATATATCTTGTTTGGTCAGATGGTATTCATTTATTATTTAACACTCGCAAAAGCGTTTGCACAATTTGGCTTGAAAGGCCAATATGAATGTAATTACAATTGTATACAGATGCTATAAAAATAAATGCTGATTTATATATAAAATTATTAATAGTTATTATTATTACCAATAAACTTTATCTAGTCATCGGGTTCAGTAGGCTTCCTTTGTCCACTTGAGCATTGCAGATATAAAAAATTCACACCCATACACTTTATATTAAAATATTTTTAGCTAAATTATTAGATTGTTATATTATAAAATTTTAATATTAATAAATTAATGTTTTTATGTTTTTCCTAATCTTATATAAAAATTTATATTTAAACTAGGTTAACAAAATAAAAGGAATCAAAACTATAGTTACATATTTTCTTGACGATAGTTCCTGATAAGTCCAAAATGTTTATTATTTTCTCTAGAGTTTTTAAAAAATGTTCTCCTCTAAGCGTGTTAAAGTTTAAAATAAAAATAATTATTAAATCATTTAGTAAAATTTAGAAAATAATCCTTGGTTTTAATTTAAGACGATAATTATTAAATCATAATATTAATTAATCCCATGAAGCTTCTTTTTAAGTATTTTCTCTACCAATATTCTCTGCAAATCCGATGCATCAATCCAACTAATTTAACTTTAAAATATTCGATGAACTTTTAAGTACTATTTGTATTTCCATGGATCCATCTCTTATTCAACTATATGTTCACTTTTTTATATAACTTTCCTTCTTAATACATTTAAACTTTCATTTGGTATTTTTTATAAATCTCTTTTAAAATAAAAAACTTCAACTACTTTAGAACAAATCTTTTCCAAGTACATTTTAAATAATTCGAAGAACGGATATTTTAATACCAAAACGCTCTGTAACATATTTTCCTGGGTTCTTTATTTAATTCTTGAAAAATATTTTTAAAAAATGTTACCTTCAGAAAGGATATAGCATTTTATTCCTTTGAATATCATAATACATAAAATAATTCATGCAATATATAACTATCTTATTACCATTTAAAATAAATCTTGGATAGGCTTATAAATAATAATGCATCTCCAATTTTTTCATTAGACTACGTATGATGTCTGTGCTGTGGTTTTTTTTTTATGTACCAAAAAAGTTATCCGGTTATGCATAAATAAAGCTGTATCAATAAATATTTCAAATATTTTTTCAGTAGTACAATTTATATCCATTTTATTTCGTAGTATATCCATTTTTTATTGCGTAGTTTAGGTTAAACTTTTAGATAAAATACGACTGGTAAGTACTTTAAAAAATTAGAAAATCATCTCCACGAAGTTTCTAAATTATTACATTTTAAAACTCCCTTTTGCAAAAAAAAACTTTTAAAATTATCAATTAATTTTTTGCAGATAAAGTTATAAGAAAGTACTAAAAAAAAATTGACTAAAATAAAAAAATAAATTAAAAAAATAAATACTATCCCTTGATAGCTATAATTTACCTTTATCTGGTTTCAATACATTATTAATCTCCCACGATAACTTAGTTATGATGATATTTATAGTCTGTAAGAATACCTATTCCTATTGGTTAATTCTTATTTTTGCTTGAGAACAAATTTATATGTTTTTAGTTTATAGTAGAATTGAATTTCAAAATTAAAAATTGTGACGTAATACACTTAAAATATTATTTAAAATATTGCTTTTAAATAAATTATTATTTTATTAAAACTATTTAAACATTTAAAATAACTTTTAAAATAACATTTAATAACTTATTCCATTTCTTAATATTCAATTTATCTATTTTTATTTAAGTAAAATATTTAATTTTTATTATGAATGTATTCATCTTTATTACATTATTTAAACATGTTATACGATAGTTAACTTAATGTTTAATACTATTTACTTTTATGATAGGCAATAATTCTATCCAATTCTATAATATAACTTAAAATATTTTAAACTTTGTTATTAATTCAAACAAGCAGTGTGTGTGAGAGTATACATTAAAAGTCACATGATTATAACTTTGACAGTCGATTTTCAATCTAATTCTCTGCCTAGACTAATAAAATTGATACACTTATTATATTATATAATATAATTATAAAATTTGGAAGAACAATTTAGAAAATATATAATTAAATATAATTTTCACCATCACAAAGTTTATTTTAAAAATATACTATATTAATTTTGACTATTTAAATATGATTACAAATCTAAATATAGCATTTATTAAATTATACATTTTAAACTATTAAAATCGGATTTTTAAATATACTTAAAATTTTTATAGCTGTGTTATTTAATATGGCCAGCTTTTACAACCATATGAAACAATATTTAAAGCTCTTTATAACTATTTTTAAATGATTTTATATACTACGTATTCTCTTTAGCTTCAAATTGTACTTTAAAGATATAATTGACTTAATATAATTAATGTATTAAAAGAACATATTCTAAATTAAAAATTTTTAGTAATTGACTGTTATGAACTATTACTGACCTATAGAAAAGGGCACAATATATATATATATATATATATATTATAACGGGACAGCCTATTTGATAGCCTTAGTTGAGGCATCAAATATAACGGAACGGCATTTAATCATCCCAGTTGATGTATTAATTGTAATATAATCAATTATATTTCATGTTTAGAAATCATTAACTTAATGCTTCATAGTTAGGTTCGCCAAATATAACAGAATGGATTATATTTAAAATCTAAGTTGGTCTTGTTAAATATAAAGAGATGATTAAATTCCTTAGAAAGAGGATACGCATTTCACTACAATCGGACTTTGGGTCTTCAAGTAGAATGCTAGAAATGAATCGATGAAATACCAAGTCCATGATTATATATCCTCTATTATGCTAGCTCATTAATCTTTAAATAAGTTTAAATACAATTTAGACCAGGTCATCCATCTTTCACCCTCTTCAGTCACCATTATGCCACGATATTTAAACTCACGGAGAATTTGCAATCAGCTCTTTTCAGGAATAATTTCAAAAACAAGTTATTTCATATGCCTCTATATAAGCATTAATTATAACTATTATTCATATGACATTTATAATACTAGCATATATATAATATAATTCAATAATGATTAGACAAAGAGATCACGTTAACAAATCAATATTTAATAAACAATAAAAATATAATAGAATAGATAATAAAATATTAATAAATAAATACGGATGAATTTTATCATTTTAAAAGAATATTAATAAATGATATTTTTTTATTTAATACCCTATGATAAAACTCAATACTATAATAAACTTTCAAAAATTAAAGAAAATAGCTTAAATTAACAGATATATAAAAACAATATCTGGGTTCAAAAATTAATAATTTATTAACTTATTAATTTATTTACCTTCTTATTTATATCTTCACAATTACCCATATATAATATTATTTGCCATTGTATAACTTATATATATATTATTTTTAATAAATAAAAATACATTAAACGTTTACAATATTACGTAGTAAACACAATACAATCCTGTTTAAGATATCTGTCAAATAATAACTATTTTTTATATCCCTCATCTAATTTAATGAATTATTTAAACTTTCAATTAATTATATTTAATAATAAATATAATTTTCCTTTTAAGATATATATATCGATGCAAATTTGAAATAAAGATAATAATAATAATAATAAACATATTAAAATAATATAAGCATTATTATAATATATGTAAATAAATAATAAAGAAACTTAATTATAAGAGAGTTGAGAGTAGATATTGAAGTCTATAGTTCATCATCCCAATGAAGATCTCTTACGAAGCATATCACCAATCCATTTGTACAATGATGATTCCATTTATCCTTAAACGATAAACTGTTAATAACATCCAATGACCGGATTAATGTGAAATAAAATAAATATTCTTCGAATGTAGATGTTCTTAATCTTCATTTCTCTATTATCACTAGACGTTCTATATATTCAATATTTCAAAATATTTTAAAATAGCATGCAAGGTTGGTTTCGAAACCTTTTACGATATAATGAGTGTACTACTCAGTGCACATTGTTTTATCCTTAATATATATAATTATCTTAAATTTATATATATCCGAAGAATAATGGAAGAGTTAAAACAACGTAGTTTCAAAACTTAAATAGACGTTCTTTTCCTTTATATTGCTATTCCTTTAAGATTAAGTAGAAAATTAAATATATTTTCCTTGCAGACTTTGAATCCACAAATTATTTTAATTTGAAAAAGTTAATACTTAAATTCCAATCGCTAAATAGTAGTATTGATAAAAGAAAAATGCTATTTTTAAAGAGAAAAAGTTTTCTGTTTCTTTCCTTGTTTTCTTTATTTTTCAGAGCACGAACGAATCTGCTCGTGTGTTATATAAGTTCATGTTTAATTCAACTATCAATTGTTCCACTGACATTAAGATTTAATAATAAAATAAAAAAATATAAGTATTTATTCTTAACTTCAAATCTGGCATTTTACTCAAAAGCTTAAGGTATATTTTATTTAAAACTTAAATGTATATATAAATAGTACATATATGTTACATAATAAAATAGTCAAATAAAAATTTATATTTATAAATAATTTCACAAGAGATAAAACACGCTAGACTAATAATAATAACTTGTAAGTTACTATTATATTTCCCCTTCCCTTGGGAAATTTAAAATTTTAATTTAAGTTAAAATTTTAAACACTTACAACTATTTTAGTATATTCTTATAGTTTAATTGCATTTATAGTTGGATTTTATGAAGGGTTGCATTTTTTTTTTTTTAACTGTTATATCTTCCTAATACTTGGGCTATTTTATTTTTGTGATAATGATCAAAAATAAAAATAAAAAATTAAGGACTTTGATGGGTTAATATTTTTTTTTTTTATAAAAAAAAAAAATAAAATAAAAAAAAAATAATGTGTTTCCTTCTTGGACCACAAATATATTTACTAGCCTTATTCCTGCTTCTTTAAGACTTATGGATTTGAAAAGGACTAAATAAATACTAGAGTATCCATCTATAAATATGAATTGACTCTATGGTTTTAATTATTTTAAGGCATTAAAGAATACCCTCACCAAAGCTAATGTTTTTAACTATACTTCTCTTTACATTGATCACTATTATTATTATTTTTTTATACACGACGCTCTTCCGATCTCCCAATTCTTATCTTGGTCTTCACCTCATTTCTTTATAAAACATTATAAGCAGCCAAAATATGGTTTTAAAATTCGTGAATTGTATGTACCACGAATCTCTCCTTCTTGGTTAATCCAAAATGCATTTGGACCAGCCCTTTTAACGATAGTATAAGGTCCTTCATATGTATTGAAGAATTTATGGTATTTATTCTCCAATGGTTTGCTGGGATGGAAAGTCTTTATCAAAACTTTATCTCCGACTTTAAATTCATAAATACATTTTTTTTTATTTCTGACTTCTATTATTTGCCATTTTAACAAGTTGTTTATGAGCTTTTACTCTATCTTCTCTTGTATCCATATATATATATATCCAGAAAACACATGTGCATTGGCTTAATGCTGATTGCTATATAGTTAAACAACATCATGCTATATGATATAAATGTTTGATTTATATATATCCTTATCAAAATATATAATAATGGACTTACATTTTATAAATGGTGTCAATATCAGATTGCATTATCATGATGCTTAACTGATCTACCATTATTACTTATTTACCAACAATAACTTGAACTCTAATAAACCTATAAGTATTTTTTTTATACTTTGGTTAACTTGATGCATTTTTATTGCTATTAATATCAACTTCAATTATTTATATACATATATACATTTATTCTCTTAAAAGAACAGCCTAATGGGTTCTATTATTACCGAAAGTCCATTGTCACATCCCAAAGTCGTAATCTATGAAGTCCTTCCTTATATGTGTGCTTTACTTTTAAGCACATCCATTAACATGTTCAATGAATGTGAAGGGACCTTCATAAGTATTACACAACCTATGGAATTGTGAACCTTTCTGTCTCTTAGCTTGTATTATACATATCTTTATTATTGTCTGAAGACTTTTTATAATTTGTTCATCTTCAGATTATGGTGATGCTTCATACACCATAATTTACTTTTAAGACAATTAAATCTATTGCCTTCATTCATATCTTCTAAATTAAACTTTCTATTATAACAACCTTCTTTTCCATTAAATATTATCATTGATAATGATATTATCAGATGGTTGTCATACAATTTATCAACGCCTTGTTGATGAAATGTTTTATATTTGTTCTGGGAGTAAAAACAAATATGATGGGATGACTCAAAATACATTTCACTGTTGTATTCATCTATTATATCTTTAGATAGTGGAGTCATCTCAAGTTTCATAAGTTCATGATTTAACTTGTTATTAATATAAGAAATCCGAAGTCTTAATTTATCTAGACATTCAGTATTATCATTTGATTGTGTTTCTCTCAATTCCTGAGACTCGGAATTTAATTTATATTTCACATGATCCATATCCTCTTCTTTTTCTAAGTTATTTGGATCAGATTCAAACACTTTAGTAATGCTGCAATGATCTTCGACTTCATTGCTCTGCTGTATGAGAAAATGATAGTCATGACAGTTTTCTTCTGAAATATTCATTTGAACTAAGAGTGATCTGTTTTGGATGCTATCATCATATTCACATATCTCATGCTCAGGGTAAGTTTTGTGCTCTTCCGATCTTAATTGCCATCAATATTGTTGATACTTTTGTGTCATGAAGTCTTTCTACTTCATTGGCAGTTTGTTTCGTTTCAACAACTTTGATTTCTACTTGCATCTTTTCCTTAACATTATCAATATCTTTCTTTAAATCATTTAATGCTTGTTTAATTTCTTTGTTATCTTTTTTAACATTATCCACATTTAAATTTAATTGTTGGATTTTTGTAGATAGTTTATTTTCAATTCCTGTTATTTCAACCTTCAAATCATTTTTTAAACTATCTAATTTTTTACTATTATCATCCAATTTTTGATTCAAATCACTTTTTAAGTTACACATATCACTCCTAAAACTAGTACTATTATCATCCATTTTTTTATTCAAGTTATTTTTTAAATTACACATATCACTCCTAAAACTAGTACTATTATCATCCATTTTTTTATTCAAGTTATTTTTTAAATTACACATATCACTCCTAAAACTAGTACTATTATCATCCATTTTTTTATTCAAGTTATTTTTTAAATCATCTAATTTATTCATAAACATTTGTAACATTTGCTGAATTGTACCAACATTAGATGATTGATTAATCTCAATTGTAGATGATTGATTTAAACCTTCATCAACTATATTTTGTGTTTGAGATAACACTTGATCTAAACTCGGTGTTTGTTGAGGGTATTCAATTATGGTTGTAGAACCCCCAGGTGCTTGTACTAATGATGATTGTTCAATAATAATATTATCATCATTTAGTTCACTTTGCAAATCACCTTGCATTTGACTAGAGCATTTAATATCTTTGTTTGAATACATTTTCCCACTTCGCAGCATAACAAATTTTAACTTAATTCAAATATTACTTAAGTGTATATATATTTTTATAACCAAAATATTATATCGTAAAGTTCTCTACCACCCCATGCTATTTATATATACTTATGATGTTCTAATAATATATGTGTATATTTTTAAACGTCTATGTCTATATAAAACTTTATCCCACTCAACTCTTGTTTAAAACATAATTCAATAATTAGTTATTCAAATATTGATCTGTCTAAATCATATTATATATATTACCATTTTTTTTTTTTTATATTAATCTTGCAATTATAAATACCATATATAATGAATCGAAATTATAGATTCAATGCCTAAAACGTCGCACACCAGATAAAACGCAGTCTACGGGGTATAAGATTTAATTAATCGAAGCCCTTGACGTTTTGGTCGCCAGATATAACGGTACATGGTTCAGGGTATGAGATTTAAATGTTCAAAGCCCACATGTTTGGGTCGCCAGATATAACGGAATGTATCTTTATAATATATATATATATATATATATATAAAGATACATATATAGATTTGTATATTTGTATATCATATATATATATATATATATATATGATTACAAATCTATATATATATCATTAAATAATTTATTAATTGTTTCTTTTTAACACATAAATACATCATTTAGGCATTAATGATATATAATAATTCCTTCCTAATAAATATATTTTTCTAAAATTTTGTTTTCATATGTTGATATCACATAATTACATATTTGTGCTACTATAGGAAGATCTTTGGTCAACATTTTTCAGTATTATTGTGTAGTAGTGCAAATATGTAATCATGTGATATCAACATATGAAAATAAAATTTTATAAAAAGATATTTATTAGGATGAAATTACTATATATCATAGTTACATAAATGATGTATTTATATATGGTAAAAAAATCAATTAATAAATTATTTAATGAACTAAATAATATAGGTTTACAATGGATTAAAATAGAAGAAGAATTAATGTCAGTGAAATTTTTTGATCTTAAAATAACTCAAAATGTAATTAATTTGGTATATTATATTTTAATTAAACTTATTGAAAAAAAAAAGTAAATACTCTATATAATTCAATGGTTCTATTGTCACATAAGTTATCTACTTTAAAGTTCTTTTTGTTTCAAAATAAAAACAAAACTTTGCAAATATATATCAGATAAAATAAAATATATAAATACATTTACTAATGAATTATTAGACATTTGTTATGATAATAATATAATTTATAACACAATAAAAATTATAATAAAAAACAAATAATATGAAAATTGAATTTATGAATAATAAGAAAATTTGGTTATTCATGCATTTAATTTCAAATCAACAAGTGAAATTTATATAAACATATGTGAAGTTGCATTTTATGCACTTCATAATTTAAATAAGTTAATAAATAATTTTAACAATAAAAATGTATTTATAAACCAAAGCTCTATACTATATAAATGGATGCATTAATGTGGAAGTGCTTATATGAGTGAATCATGTTGAATTTTAGAGAAAAGAATTAGAAAACATATACTGTTACTAAAAAAAGTTCAACATTCTATAGAAAATAATACTTAAATTAATGATATATTAGCATCAGGGTTTTATGGCCATAATTAAAAATGTAATTTTGGATTTGATTTTAGTTATAAATATATAATGCATTAAAAAATAAAAACAAACAATAAAGGGTATGGTGTTACTATATATATATATATATATATATATATATAGTATATATATATAGTAACACCATACCACTATATATATATATATATATATATATAGTGGCCTGTCTATACGTGGTACGACCCTAAGCAGAAATTCCAAGTTCCTTATATTAGGCCCTACTTGGATTCTGGATAGGTTCTATTAACAAACTTACTATATCCTGACCATTTTATTTAATTTTAACAATTGAATCTAGATGAGATTAGTATTTATCCCAAGTTACTTTGATATGAGTAAATATTTTAAAATAAGATGTATGTTAAATATAATTAATGTGAGTCTGGTTTACACATAAACAGATCACATCCCCTTAACATTTAACAACTATAAAATACTTGTTCAATGACATAAGAATATCCAGATACTACTTCTTATTAAGTATCTACATATTCTCATGACTAACAATAATATCTAATACATTATTTTATATTTATAACTATCAAGTTTTAATTCAATCACTCATTAAATTAATATGTTAGATAATTACAGATAGACTTTGATTCATATTATGTTTAATAATTAAGATTGGCAATAATCACAAGAATAACTTTATAATAAGGAGATCTCAGGAAAATTAATGATTTATTAATTCTTCATACTACCTATGGAATATCAAGAGAGAATTTACAGATTTCCATGGATAGTGCACAAAATAAGAAAAGCTTATAATTTAAATCTATAATCAAGCTTTATATTTATGTTCTTTAATACTTAATATTAAAATAATGTTACTAACTAAACTGTGATTAATACTAATATTTTCACTAATAACTAATGTATCATTTAATTTCATATTAATTAAAACACTTCCATAATTGGCAATGTCATCAATAACCTATGGGATCAAGGCAGCAGATAACAAGTAAAAAAAAATCTTTATTAAGAGATTTATGCTTATCAAACTGTTAGATTTGCTTTAAATTGAATTGACTTTTCATTTTAATTTTGACTATACATTTTGAGTTATGTGATGTGGTGAGAATGAGCCCAGAAAAGAATGCAGCAATTAGAATTTAATAAAACTTTTAAAACAATAATTTTAATAATATTCATTACAAATGATAATAAATATTTCCATTAATATCAAATTTAAAATAACTAAAGACAAAATGATATACATATATTATCATAACAATAACAACAGAAAATTAATCTTCAGACTATGATTATAAAACAAAACTAATGATTTCCCATTATATGTCAAGATATTTATCCCTATGTATGTGAACTATATATGACATATTCAGTTTATTAAACAATCATTTTTTTTTCCATTTATGGTCCATTAGTTCAATCTTTTCATAATAATAGTACTTGATAATTAAGTAACAATACAAAACAATAAGTGGGAACATAGGATCATAATTCTGGAGGTTATTAAGCAAACAAAATTAATACTTTTATCTTTCATATAAGAAAAAAAATCATTGTATTGGTTTATCAATTCGCCCATGTAAATACAACCTTCTTTCTGGATTGTGTATATATCATTTTTAAATACCCTTTCATACAAAAATATTGAGAATATTTATTTATTTCAAGGATTCATAATTTTTAAAGTTAACTGAATTATTAAATAACTATTAATATAACAAGACTTGAAGTAATTCCTTATTAATTGATTTAGTTCTCCCCCCACCCCATTATACTAACAAATCATAGATTAAAAATATAAATACGAACATTAAAAAGAAGTTCTCTTTTAACTGTCAGCTATAATATAAAAACAATTTTAAATGTTCTAGTTGATCCACACTCCATAAACTTATCATAACGTTTTTATTTTTCCTTATTATAATTTTTTTTTGAAGATTCTGCTTATCCTAAGATTCGCGTGACGTATATGAGTTACTGGAACAATAATCCTTGTTTGTTCTTTGTTTAGTAATAAAACTTTATTTGTGGCTTGCCTTATTTATTTTAGATGATATATATTTCTCTCTATAGTAAAAGGCACACTTATGATTTCAATTAAAAATGTGTCCTGCAACGTTTTTCAGCTAAAACTTTGTAGAAACTGACATCCTGCCAGTATGGCTCAGAATAAATAATTCTATCTCATATTGTAATTAAGATTTCATATATATCCAGAATAATAATGAACACTTTTCCTTTAATACTAATTTAGTTCCATTGAATTTTAAATATATATACTTAACTGTTTCCAAGAGATTTACTATTATTTTACCTATCCTTACTGGATATATACGGTGTTTATTCATTTCCTTTTGTGTATTATTGCAGTTCATTTTCCCTATGGCACAATTATTATTAATTTTCAGTGAATATATTCATTGATTATTCATCTCCAATTATTTTATCAATATTTATTAATTTTCAAGAGATTATTGGGAATTACCGATTATTGACTTGCCCAGTAGAAAAACGATTAATTTATTCCATTATTTTAACAACAGAGCTTATAATTATCCATGTATATTGATATAGAGTTGCAAATCATAAAATTTTAGGAATTTTTAATCCAACTTTTTTTTAAAAAAAAAAAATATCACCAAGAAAAAAAAAAAACTTAGTTACTTATACTTTAAGATCAAGAAGCTTTCCCTTTTTTTTTTTGCCCCCTTTCTTAAATTTCATATTCCAAGATTGTTTGAAACTCTTTGATTGGCTAATATTTTTCCACATTTTTTCTATAAAACAATCATTTATTTTGAATGTTTTTGGTTTATCATTTTAAAATGACCAATTCTTCGTTTTTTTAAAATATTGAAATACAATATTTTTAGAAATTAAATAAAGATAGAATTTACTGTTTTAATTTTAAATCAGTATTTTGTAAAATTAAACCTTATTTATTTACTTTTGAATATAGCAAGAATTAAAGATAAATAATTTCTATTTTTAAAATCAAATGCACACAAACAATAATTTTTAGCATATATAATGAATTCTGTTTACAAAATTACATGTTAAACTTCACTGATTTTAAATACTAAATGATATTACTTGTCCATCCATTCGCATATATACGACTCTATGGTTATTATCTATGTGTATCTTGAGTTAAGATCATTTATAAATTTCCATTAGCTAAACCTGAGTTCAAAACCTATGATCTAATATGTCATTATGATCTTATTTTAATAAGTAAATATTATTGGATTTGTAAAATTTAAAATTATACACCAAAATCCTATTTTAGAATAGTCTGAGCTAATAAAAAGTGCACTATATATATATATATATATATATATATATATATATATATATATATATATATATATATATATATATATATATATATATATATATATATATATATATATATATATATATATATATATATATATAAGCTTCATAAATAGACAAGCAGCAAATGTAAAAAATAATGAATTAAGAGAATGCTAAAAATAGAAAGTGATTGTCTTTGAAAATACCTTCTAGTGTGTTTTTTTTTTTAATTTAAACTTTCCAAATGCAAACAACTTGTTAGTAATAACACACAAATAGACAAAACACATTAGCAATTACACAATGTTTTGAGTAGTACTATTCTCCACTCATCTACTGGTGTTGCTGGTCTATTATATGCATAGTGACAATATTCACATAGAAGTTGAACTTGCAACTTTAGATTCTTGAATATCAAATTTAAGGCAAACACTCTAACAAACTGAGCTATTCTTTCAGTTGGTTATAGTGTTTACCTTAAATTTGATATTCAATCTAAAGGTGTAAGATCACCTTTCTAAGGTAATATTGTCATTATGCATATAATAGACCAGCAACACATGAAGAAAAGTGGAGAATAATACTACTCAAAAAACGTCTAGGTGAACATCTTCTATGTTTGACAAAGACTACTTAAATAGTTGAACATATTCTTCTTTAAAAGTTTAAATTTCTATTACTGTATTTGTTTTATTATATTATTAACTCTTAATGATTTATACTTTGGTTTAGTTATATAATTACATTTCTATACTCTGCCATTCTAGATATTAATGTAAATAGTACTTATACAGATTTTAAATACAAAATTTTAATAATATAATTGTACTATGTATAGTTTCAATGTATTCATATTATATTCATGACCAGTCTGCTGAGAACATTAATTAATTTTTTTAACAGACTGATCATGAATATGATGTGAAAAATCTTGAAAGTTTACTTGGTACAATTATGTTATATATATATATATATATATATATATATATATATATATATATATATATATATATATATATATATATATATATATATATATATATATATATATATATATATATATATATATTTATACTCATTTCACCTTGAGCATTATTACACTTATTATTTAAGTAATACTTTGGATGCAATTTGAAAATTATAAGTGAAGGCTGTAATGTTCTAATTGACTATTTATTAATTGGCATTCAGAACAGGTTACATTTACCTGTTTATGGAAGTTTTTTTAAACTTATTTTTATTAATAATTTCGACCGCTGTGGTCATGTTGCAATCTTTAGTGTCTATATAAATATATTGAACCATAGATAGAGATTGATTTTGCATTTATTGTTAAAGGAGGTTGTCTTGTCTAGGGTTTGAATTTGTTACTGATATTGGGATTGTCTAAGTGTTGATTTGTTTTAATAATTATACATAATTTAGCAATGTATATAACTTATCTTTTGGAAAGAAATTAGTCTTCACACATGCAATATTAGTATAAATTTGCATGCACCCACCCATAAATAAGTGTTTTAAAAGGATAAGTATAACACTTATGCTTAGAGCTCATTTTTATATAAACCAACTGATACTTACCAGCTTAAATCAGAAATTGAACTTATTATGAGCTGGATATTTCAATTGATATATATATATATATATAAATATATATATATATAACAATGATTAAATATTTGTTTTATTTTTATTTTAGAAAGATCCTAATCAGATAATACAAATAGCGAGCCATGCAAATTGTAAAGTTTTTGGATTCAAAAACCATTTATTGTTTACTATTTTCATTTATCACTGTTTATATCATCTGACTGTGGTGTTTCTAAAATTAAAATGGAATAATTATTACCAAACTTTTAAAAATCTTTCAACTATAACATCTGTTGCAGAATTATTAATTTATAACAATCATTTTTTTTTTTTTTGGTGGAAGAGACTATTATAGTAAGGAAAGTAGTAAATATTCTGATATTTTGTTTTCTTAAACATGTATATGTTTACTATAGAACTTTATCTTTATAATTAACAATAGATTGCATTTAAAAGAGGTTACTCTTTTGAATGCAAAAATCGTTTAGTTATTATTTCAATTGGTTATTGTCTATATCATTTAACTATGATTTTTCTAAAATAATAATAAAACAGTTATATCCCCTGCTCTTAAAAATATTTCAACAATAACATATTACATAGAAACATTTTTACATTAATAGTAAATATGTTTGTTTAGTAGCAAAGTTAAGATCGTTGCTTATTTAAATTCCATGCTCTTTGTTTGAATTAGTTCAAATTTCAAAATTAAATATCTAATACCATACAGTTTCAAAGTGGTATCATTTTGAGGCTGGCTATTTTGAAACACGGATTCTAATATATTTACTACACAGCGGGTGTTGTTGAATTTTTAATCATGTAAAGTGATTTAATATTTGATATATATATATATATATATATATATATATATATATATATATATATATATATATATATATATATATATATATATATATATATATATATATATATATAATAAGAAATGAAGAGAAGAAGGAAGTAAAATATAAATATCTGCTAATTCCAATATTCTTAAATAATTTGATAGTTTATTAACTTATATATATATATATATATATATATATATATATATATATATATATATATATATATATATATATATAAATAAAAAGATTTTCAACCCAATTCAAACCATCTATAAAATAAATATCTAATCAGTTTACAATTAATAAACCAGGAATACATATATTTTTTTTTAAGTTTAAGTTAATAAGTCACCTATTTTTTTTAGATAATCTGTATTGTCGGTTACCATCTCAAAGTAGCAAGAAAGTCCATGTACTAGCCAAGGTTTGCAGAAATCGTTGAAAATATACATAGATAAAATTATTTGAAAAGACAGACGAATAAATAAAACAAACATATTTAAATGTTTTACAAGTAACAAATTTCTTTTTATGAGTTTGTAGAAGTTTATAATCAATGATACTTATAACACTTTTAAGTTTAATTATTTGTAATTAAAACCAGAGTTTTTAATATTAATTTTTAAAACAATGATTATTACAGACTTGGTCATAATGACATTATTAGTATAATCGTCTGTTAATTAATATATACCATGTCATAGGGTAATAGCGTACTTAAAATTTTAATCACATTTTTTTTTCCATCTTTAAATTGATTTTCACCTATATTAAAAAAAAAAAAAAGAAACATGCATTTCAGCAATATAAAAAGCTTCTTTCATTGGTTTAAATTAACACGTGATTACAAAATTGTATGAGTGACGCAATACTTGAAAGTGCAGTTAAATATATGAAACCTTTTTATATATCCCTTGAATTAATTCTTAATTGGTTAAACTTTAAGCATAAAAATGCTAATTAATTAGGCGGCTCATTATATATCGACATTTTCTTGTCACTCCGGAGGAATAGTGTTTACAACAATTCAATATAACGATTTGCATGTCAAATTGTTGAAACTCTAAGAGATTGCATGCGTGCGGATTTATTTAAAAAGTGTAATTTACTTATTTATTTATCAAGTGTAATATATGAATAATTAAAATAAAAATACTTAAGTATACATCTTTTTAAAAGAAATGTAAAATGCTTAAATCGTAAACAAATCTGAATGATGCATTCTGATTAATGGATAGAGGGTTATAAAGCGCAAATAAGTCTGATATTAAAAGACGTAAATCAAAATTTTCTCTCTTACTACAAGCAATTCAAGTTTAATTGTGAATTCAGATCAATAACCATAATTTTTCAACCTTCACATTTTACTAAGCTTGGATTAAAGCGGCGTTTATCTTTTAGGAGGGACTAAATATAGGCAAATAAAACGATTTAAATGTATAGAAAACAACTCCCCTCTATCTACTTAAATCAAAATGAATGTCTCTATATATAAATGCATATAATTGACTGACAACTTAAATTTAGTTTTATAAATAGAAATCATTAATATTTCGCAAATTACAAAATAAAAATCTTGCACGCAGTCACTTAAATAAATCATTAATATGTATATAATTGAGATGCACACACACACACACATGCGTCTACGCAAGTAAGTATTTAAATTGATTTTAAAGCATATTTATAGTTAATAGAATACTTTAGAATTAGGTTTAGTCCATATTTAGTTCTGGGGGGATGTAGATACTTGATGAAAGATTTGTTTAAAGTGAAATAAAATTATCGCAGTTAATAAAATAATAAAAATAAAAATTGTTTTAAATAGCAATTAAATAATTTGATAAAATATATTTTAGAAAATATACTTACCTATTTTTCTAACTGCAATTTAGTAGACAAAAGAGAGATGCGGGTGTTAATCCTCAATTTGCAATTTAAAAGATGTAACACCAAATAATAAATATTCGATATGCCTTGAATTAATAGTTCCGGCTATTAAGATAAAATAGATAATCTTGATTAATAAAAGCGGAGGTAAAAGAATACGCTCAGCACTGCATTTTCCTAGATTGTGATATTGTAGGCCATTCGAAAAAAATGTGAAAGCTTGTATTCAATAGAAATGGATTCGATGCATTTTTTTGGTACTGTCGTTAAACTTAATGCTAGCAACCTTGGCTGGAAGCTAGAGAACATACCATGCGCTGATGAGACGTGGGGTATCTCGACACTGAATGTTCATTCTCTTCATATTATTGCCAAGAGCTACCGGGCTAGAGGGTGGTCTAGAAACTGTTATTTTTTTCTTGATTTTTAATCATTTAAAAATATCACATTTTTGATTTACTTTTGTGAAAAATTTTTTTTTATTTTTATCAAAACGTATTTATTGAAAGTTAGAGTCATTATCAAAATGAAAAATTAATCAGCAATAAACTTAAATGAATTTCATTTCAAATAATTATGAGCGTTTGAAGAATTCAAAGCTAGGTGGCACGTCAATCATAAATAGAAATATTAAATGTCCTAATCTTTTTGATATATGCCTGCTTATAAATCATATTTAAAACAATATGCTCAAATATAAGATAGTTTTACAAGCACCTAAAGATTATTTCTATGTACAGATATAATTTACCTTTAAATAACTCTAAGAAAATAAAATTTGTTAATATTATAAACATTAATATATATATATATATTTGTAGAAGGTTTGAAAAAAATATATAGTTTTTTTTTTTTTTTCAGAAACATTAAAGCGCATACAGGGACTACTATTAAATATTATTTTAAAGCCACGTAATTTTATCCAATTGCTTTTTTTTTTTAAATTTCTCTCACTCTTTTTTTATATATTTATCAATCTGTAATGTTATCCTATAAATTGTTTTCACTTATAGCACAAATTTAAACTCTTAAGATGAAAAATGAAACAAAATGATTACAGATTTATTGCGAGATATAAAAAAAAGTTAAATATTAGAAAAATAATTTGAAAAAATATAATTATTAAGCAACTTTATGTAGAAACTGAATTATGGATATATCAGAGAGTTCTTTAAAATGTAAATATGATTTTTTTATAAAAAGGAAGTAATGATATGTATATTTAGTTTTAATATCAAAATAAAATTATCAATGGATTAAAGGACATGTCAAAAAGATTACTATCTTTTTCATTTTCTTTTTCTATATATGTTATATTTAAATACAAATATATTGTCTATACTAAACTTAATATAATCAGAAAAGATTTGACACCATCATTTCAAGCTCCCTACATGATCCACTACATCCTACACAACTTATATACATCAACACATCAGTCGGCCCGAATACTACTATTTTGGAGATATATCTTAATTATTGATAAATACTGTTCAATGTAAAAAAGAAAAAAAGAAAATCTCTGACAGTACATATATAAAATTAAATAAAACCTAATTTGTGTTTGACAAACTATGTGATTATATGAAATACGATAAAAAACGAATTTATGATGAATAATTGAAATTAATGACTAAATTTGTTTGTAATACGATATGTAATTATGCTCATGTGTTTATAAAATGCCCATATAAAATAAAGAGATCACAAAAAAACGTTTTGAAATAGAAAAATATGTGTTACTTTAATATGACTTTTTTTTCTTCAATATTTCAGATTACCTGGCAAAGGTAGGTTCTTTCTGAAAAGTACAATGGTGGTATAAATATTGCTGTATTCTTTATTATAAACAGTATTTATCAATATTTAAGTCATAACTTAAAAAAAATCCAAATTCTTAGATTTGCGCTAAAGTGTGGATATATATATATATATATATATATATATATATATATATATATATATATATATATATATATATATATATATATATATATGCTTTGGTTTGAGTTAGTATTCTGAATCTAATGTCCGCGCTCTTCACTGAAAATAACCATAGTGTGAAACCGGTCTGAGTTTAGGACAATCCTATATAAATATTTAAAAATGCTTAATCTTGTGGCATTTATCATAAAAAATAAGCTTGTTTAGAGCTATTAGCATGTTCTTGATATATATATATATATTATATATATATATATATATATATATATATATATATATATATATATATATATATATATATATATATATATATATATATATATATATATATATATATATAAAAATTATTGAATGTAGAATGTAATAGGAAGCATTTTACTTACATTATATACATTTTCAGATATATTAATAAAGGAATATGTTGAAAAAAAAACATACATTTCATTACCATATATAAGTGTAGTAAGATTACATAATTAATTTATTCTTATTTTAATGTTTCAATTAATTTTGGAACAAATTCTTTTAGATTATTTATTAATGGAAATGAAGTTATTGTTAAAATCAATAAATAAAATATTATTTGTAAAGTGATATGCCATTGCAGGTCTAATTACATTGGTGAGTCAAAATGGGAATTGGATAATAGAATTTGTAAACAAAAACTTTTATATAATAATTTGTGATAAATTTAAGTCTGTATTTATTGAACCTTCAGTTATTGTAATTGAAATTTTTGCTTTGTCTCAGTTTTTATTTAACATGTGGAAAAGTATGTGAAGAAAAATAAAAAATAATCATATTTTATAAATATAACCTACAATATATTATAAAAACAATGTAATTGTGTTAATATTCCTGGATTATAAAGAGTTGACTATTCTCATAGTAATATTATCATTGTATAACTTTAATGAGATTTTTAAAAAAAAAAATTGACTATTACATGCTACTTAGGATGACACATATTGCCATAAACTTACAAGATAGTTTTTCCACTTTTTACAAATTTATTTCACTTGAATGTGATCTAATGTTGTACTTATCTAAATAAAATTTCATCTTCAAATGGAAACTTGGAACTGCAGTCAGAAAATTATTAGCACTTGTGGCTTTTGACCTCCAACCACTTAATTGTCTGGCAAATTTACAACCCCCTTAGATTATGGCTGCGAATTATTTTTCAATCATGATTATAAATGTTTATCAGGAAAAAAATATATTGTATACAAATGTTTATTCTGATATCAAGTAAACTCAATTGATTACAGTTAAAAGTCCTTAGACAATGGAAAAGAAAAAAAAAACAATTGATAATAAATTCAAGGATAAAAAGTCAATAGACTTATCATGCTGGCTAATGTGTGTTGGTGAGCAACCCATCAATGTTTGTATACTGTATGAATAATCACAACATAATAGCAGATGCAATGACAGGACTGTATGAGATGGTCATTAGAAATTTGCCCTGCTCAAATCCCTTAAGACTTCCAAGAGGAATTAAATCATCTTTTAATTAACTGCAAATTCTTTTCTGAAGCTATGTATATAATACATATACATGTAGTAAAGACTGGATATAAATAACACATGCATAATTCTAACAAGTTTTTATTGATAAGTGCCACAACAAAAAGCATTTAAAATCTCTATCTAGAATTAATCCTATCATCAGACAAATCTTGAACTTTTGGCTCACTTCAGTGAGGTGCTACAACATTCAAACATTAGATCTAAAATAGCAATTCAAAAACCAGCACTTATCCAATACATAATTATTAAGTAGAAAATATCATGGATAAATAATTTAAATGTGTTCTCTTGTGGCACATAACAAAAAAAGTTTAATAGAGCTATTAGTATGCTTCCTATATTACATATATGTAATTCAAGCTTAAAACAAGACGTGTGATATATGACTTATTTTATTAATTATTATAATTTTGACCTTGAGGCTTTGGTGATGTTTGATTGTTCAGGCTATTAATATATGATGAGGCTCAAGTGTTTTCAGAAACATATAGCTATTTAAGTTAGATAACTGGATTTAAAAACATTTCCATGTCTAAAAATGGCAGATTTTTTACTTACTAGTTAAGTATCAGATAAATTCGGGTTTTTGAGTTATTATTTTAGATCTAGTGTAGCATGTCCTAATGTCGCAAAGAGGTGAGGCAAGAGCTTAAAACCAGGCTGAGGATATGTATAATTATAGATAGAAATTTTAAATGTTTTATCTTGTGGCACTTATCAATAAAAGCTAGTTAGAGCTATCGGTATACTTTCTATATTACATATGACTTGTATTTTAGTGATTATTATGATTTTGCACTTGATACTTTGGTGATGTTATATTGTTGAGGCTATAATATATGGTGAGGCTGAAGTATTTTCAGACCCATATAGCTATTTATCTTAGATAGCTGTATTTAAAGACATTTACATGTCTGAAAATATCAGCAAGAGTTGTTTTTTGTTTAGCTGGCATTTATCAATAAAGCTTGTTAGAACAAATTATCAAAGCTCTTTATTTTTTATTTACAAGCTGAAAGATTGAGTCATGTTTTCTGAATGCCCTAGCACCTCACTAAAGTGAGACAAAAGCTTGAAATTGGTCTGAGAATAGGAGTAATACTAGATTGAGATTTTAATTGCTTTATCTTGTAGCACTTCTCAGAAAAAGCTTGTTAGAGCTATTGGTACACTGCCAATAATACATGTGCAACACAAGCTTAAAAAATTCAAATGATATATGACTTATTTTATAGATATATATGTTGAATTAAATGTTTATATAAATTATTATAATAATGAATATGAATGAGAAGATAATAACCATTAAAAAGAAATAAATTTTAACTTTTAATGTTACAAAGAAATTATCAGTTACTACTATTTAACAATTTCTGAGGCTAAACAAATATTTTTCATAAACCTATAATATCTCTTTGTTGTCTTAGTAACATGAAAAAGATAAATTTAAATCCCATTCAATGGATATTATTATCTCTCATTTCTATTCACTATCTATCTATCTATCTATCTATCTATCTATCTATCTATCTATCTCTCTATCTATCTATCTATCTATCTATCTATCTATCTATCTATCTATCTATCTATCTATCTATCTATCTATCTATCTATCTATCTATCTATCTATCTATCTATTGACCGACCGACCTACCTACCTACCTACCTACCTACCTATCTATCTATCTATCTATCTATCTATCTATCTATCTATCTATCTATCTATCTATCTATCTATCTATCTATCTATCTATCTATCTATCTATCTATCTATCTATCTATCTATCCATCTCTCTCTCTCTCTCTCTATATATATATATATATATATGTGTGTGTGTGTGTGTGTGTATGCTAACATCTATTAATTCATATTGTTTTGAGTGGTATTTATAACAGATTAAATATGTACATATGCCAACCTCTGTTATAATCTCATTGGTATGGGTGGCAATTATAACAGTTTACAGAAGTGGATTATCCTGAGTCATAGCCTAATTATTGATCACCATTTGAAACAGAATAAAAATATGAACCAATGAAGAACAATACAAATTTAATATTGACCACGAACTGAAACATCATTGTAACAGAATGGAAATAATAAAGTAAGCTAAAGTGAAAATCAGTCATAGAATAACAATGCAACACTCAAGTCAATAAAACAATGATAATAATATGTGTTATAAAAAAAATCCAAAAGCATTTAGAATGAATGGAAAGAAATAAAATATTACTCAAACTACCTTAAAATATAAGAATTATTTGCAGTAGATAAAAGACAAAGCAATAAAACTAAGTATCATTGTTTTATAAATAACAGTATAAGCCTATAATGTAGATTATTTATAATTGAATGAAAATAATGATTTTAATATTTCTTATGAATCAACACTCGTACTATAAGAATACAAACAGGTTTCAAAATCTAAGATTATTTATATTTAAACGAAATGATTCATAGATTAATGAAATCCCAAAATTTTACAATATCATTAATATCTAACAAAAAATATAACTCAATAATTAATTTTTAATTATTGCTAACTAACCTTGCTTATTCATGAATATTGATATACTGTCATTAGTTAAATCAATCATAATAAGATTAAAGACTTAATAATAATAATACATAATCAAATAACCAAAAGTATCTTTTCATTTTCACCAACTTAATATATTATAAAATATAATCGCTGTAATCAATAACCTTCATATTTTCAATATGAAATCATAACAATATATTGTAACAGGATGATGGTATTAAAATGGAAAAAAAAGAACTGAACCTAGGGTGATGAAAAATCATCATCACTCCCAAGTCAACAATATTTTAAATATCAATAGTTTACAAAGTCTAATAAAAATAAAACATAATTAAAAGAAGCACGAGATCAAAAGATCTCTGAGATTATTGATTAGAAATCAGTAGAGCAACTACAATAATAATTAACAATCAACCAGCATTATCAAAAAGTTAGTATGAGTACTACTCAAAATAACATTCATTGTCATGAATAATCCATAATAAAATACAATAAAATCAACAGTCCATCTTACGGTAGAATTTGATCAATAAAAAATAGATAGCAACAGTCAACCTTGTGACTCAATAAGAAATGGATGTTCTGTAGACCTGGCTAACTATTGAGTCTTTTCCAGCTTGGGCAATTATTTAAACATAACTTGAATGCACCTACTTAGTGCCCATCCATTAGAATACACCATAATCAGATAATCTAAATAATAATGCTGGAATATTTAAAACATACTGATCATCTTCAATGTTCAGACCACTTGTAATGGCCAACAATAAAGTTAACTTCTAACAAGATTAAACTAAATTAAAGTTTAGTGCATGTGCTTTAAAGAGTATTATCTTTTGAACCAACCAGGATGATGATTGATCAACACTGGATGTTCCACAAGTACTAATATACATGTCCTCATTTATATATTCATCCCATGCATGAATCTAGCTCAGAGAACATAAACTCTATTACCATATGTGACCAAAATATGATGCAATACAATTTTAACAATTAAATACAAGTTTATTAATAACAAAAAAATAAATTATATTTAAGGTCTGATATTGAATAATATACAATATTAAAAAAAATATCATATTTGTGATTTACAAAATTATTAACAAAATTCAAAATATTACATTAATTTATGTAATTACTATTCAAAATTCAAATTATTACTATGGTTTGCATATATATGTGTACAGACATGTGATTTATAATTTACAATTAATATTTGAAATCAAAATGATTTAAATTTGCATATATGTTTTATTTGACAAGCATTGATATATATGTGGACACAGATTATTTATAAATTTAAGTTTGTCAAACAATAAATAACAATAATCTTTACAATTACAAATTCCATTTGGAATATACATAAAATTTACATATTTGTTATAATAATAAAAGTTATTTTCACAATTATTATTTTTGTTTAATATAGATTTTTTCCCTTAAAATAAATACTATCAAATTTTTGACAGGTGATTGTTGATTGATTTAAAATGTCTTTTTTTCTTTAATAAATGAAATATAATATCGGTTCTGGGAATTAAAAATATATATTTTTTTCATTTTATTTCTGCTTGCTTATTTAATGCTGATAAAGTAGGCAAGGTAAGATAGAAAAAGTGAATACATGAACTGCAGCTTCCCATGCCATGATATGTAGACAGCTAAGCATGAACTAATAAGTAACCAATACTCCACGACATTATGAGAAAATACCTCATTTTTAAGCACTGCCCCTTTTAAATACCTAGACAGATCATCCACAAGAAGTAGAATCCAGAAAAAAATATGAAACATTGAACCAGACATGCTCATCTTCTGTGAGACTTAAGGGTGTAAATGATGTCTATTCATGAGACCAAAGCCTATTCATGAGGCTTATTTATATTGACCACTGTAATACTCTGGGAGCTCAACATCTAGGTCTAGACAGTGCCACCTCTATACTTTGGAGCATCATTAACACACTGCATCCAGACACCCCTGTTCAACTATACATCTACCATAAACATCAAAGTACAAATTCATGCATCACTTTCAAAATGTAATTTTACTAAATAAATTATTTAAAATTTTGTTATCATATATACCTTTACTCACCACAGCTGTATATATTTTTATCTGTGCTTGTCAGCCTTTAGATATGACAGCATATATTTATAATTGCTTCTTCATCAAGCTTGGGTTCCCTGGGCAAGCTGGAATATTTTTCTTAGTAAGTTTGATTTTAGTGATCATCATCATCAGGAAAAAGTATAGTCCATATAAAATGTTGGTCTATAGTTGGTCTCTTTCTATCTAGGATTGTTACAGGAAAGCAGCTGTCTTGGTTTGATAGATTTCAGACAAGCAACTGTCTTCTTCTCATTAAAGGCTATGAATTTCAGCACAAACAAGTGGGTCATTTTCTCCATGTCAATTCAAACTCCTGCGAAATAAAACAATAGTGGTTCCTGGATCTACTGTCCTGCCTTCAACTATATCAGTTCATTGCCGTATTCTACCACGTCTCTGGTCATCTAAAACAATCTGCTTCAAACTTCAACAAGCTGAACAAAATATTGTAACCAACTTTTCAGCTGACCCTTCTTACAAAAGACTATTATCCAGACTGCAGCTGATATTTTTATCATCCCTCTTATAGAATCACACAGAGATGATAACAACATCTTGATTGGAAACAGAGTTTTATTTTTATATTTCTAATCCCTTTTGTAAACAGGCTTGAAATTTTATGAAGGTGTGATATATATGTTTTCACTTAGGGGATTTGTAATAGGCTGAAATTTTGTTTATTTAATTAAAAAAAAATAAAAACAAGTATGGTGTTTTTAAATTTCAAAATACTACTACTACTACTACTACTACTACTACTACTACTACTACTACTACTACAACTACTACTACTACTATTCTTTAGATTTTATGTTTAAAATATTGATATTATTAATGATGATAATAATGTGGAAAATAAAATTAAAAACATTAAATATTTACTAATTATGATGTTCCCAAGCTAAATTAACATATTAGAAAGTTATTTCTAAGAAGAGCAAGTTAATTAACTACTTAAAGTAAATCAGTCTTTATACTGAAGATATATGGTTTACTGCAAAGAAAAAGCCAATACTAAAAAGATATAGCTTGAAATAGCCCTGTCTTGAATCTAAAGAACTGTAGAAAAATGTAAAGCAAAATTGTAACATCTAAACAATATTATGCATAAAAATAATTATACAAAAGATGCATTTTAAAAAATATATATAAAATCAAAAAAGAAATTTTATTTTGAAGAAATTGTAAAAAA
This sequence comes from Epiperipatus broadwayi, assembly GCA_028023455.1. NCBI lineage: Eukaryota > Metazoa > Onychophora > Udeonychophora > Euonychophora > Peripatidae > Epiperipatus > Epiperipatus broadwayi. The sequence continues at coordinate 13,836,683 of JAQFVV010012401.1, forward strand.
TAAATATTATTAACAAATGAAATTCTAAGTGTATACATTATACTTTTATTTCAATATGTTACATATTCAGCCTGTATTCTGCTCATTCCTTTTTCTCTCTATATTTAAATGGTAATATTAAGATCCTACATATGAGGGATTTAATTGACTTAAAGTCAATATGGCGTGACTAATATTGGAATCAAGGGCTTTGAGCATTCTTTCATCAGATTTTTTAGCTGGTAGAATTTTACCAATTTAATTTGGCTAGCATATAACTTAATAGATGTTTATTCCTATTAGTAATAATATTTTCTCCCACATCTAATGTACATTGTACACCTCATACTCCTCTGTATCCCTCAACTGAGTTAGTTTTAGGTGAAAGCTTTAATTAAGAGCATCATGAATAGATTTAGGTAAAGTTAAATAAATATTTTATTCTATGATCCATAAAATTGGCGCCCCAGGTAATTGTTAGTGTTAGTGATAGGTGTGAGGGGTTACAATATATATATATTGAAATGATAACTTTCCAAGCCCCTATCGTTTCACCATCAAACCTAATGACACTCTCATCTGTGCTAAGTTCGAACCTATTTAAATGTTAATAAATATAAAATTCGTTCATGTCTGTATAAACAGTATTTATATATTTACGTGCGAATCAACGCTATAATTAGATAGGATTAGTAAAATTATAGCGTCCTAAAGTTATTTAATATTTCTAAAAATGGTTATTATATTATTTAAGTTAAGAGTAAATTATTAATTTTGTTGTTTAATATTGTAATTTCGTATGTGGATATATAATCTGTGCTATATAGAAGGACATGATTTAAAATATGTAAAAGCCATTATCTAAAAATAATATTGAATATGTTTAAAAATTGTTAAAAGATTTCTTGTTTTAAATATATTTCAGGGAAAAGTTTCTCGAAAATATATTTAAAAGCTATATCAAAATATATTTGTAAATTATTTTTAATAAATATGTTAAAAATGTTTTCGTTTTAAAAAAATGTTAAAAGGTTGTTTTTAAATAGAAAGAGTTTCTATTATATGTAAGATTAAAAATAAAAGCTGGTCAAGTAATTAAAAGATTTTTGATTGTAAACAAGTGTCATTAACGACCACACCTGGAATTCGTAAAAAGTAAAACTAGTTCAAAATTTACTAATTAAAATCTTTTTAGATAAGATTTAAGTTATTTTAAAATCTAAATTGGACAATTGTTTGCAATGAAAAATCTTAATTATAATAATAGCTTATGGAATGTTTCTAACATAAGTTATCTAAGATCTGGATTATAAATTGAAAAATATTTAATTAAATTCCTGAGTTTAGTGGGTCTTGAGGCGAGAGATTCCGATAAGGAAAACATATAAATACTCTGTATTTTTTTAACAAGGGATAGACAGCCATATTGTTAGTGAGAATTGCAGCCAGTCTTCACAATTGTTAAAGTTTAACATGTCCGGCTAAAAGCGGGCATCTTGTTGCTGTTACTCCGCGGGAGAACGGGGTTTCTCTCGTCGAAATGCCTAAACCACCATCATGCCAATAGAAGAGACGAGCCTAACATAATGGGAAAGATGATGCTGCCCAGTCAAACTAAACCAAACCAACAGCCAAGAACTTGCAGATAAATCATACCGATACCGTTTTATTTTTCAAACCGCAGAGCTCTGTGTAATTCTAAATGTAATAATATCTATCTAAGTTAGCTAACTTTCTTTTAAAATAATGATAAAGCTAAATGTAATCAAAACTTAAAATCCATTTAATATTTTAAATACGTCAATTACTATCAAAATTTAATGTGTTAATGTTTAAATAATCTGACTTATTTATATTTTCCATTCACTTCAAAGTAAATTATTTAGTTTAAAGTTATATCACTGCGGTTGTGTCTATATTTCTTTGCTTATTTTATTTTAAATGCTTATTATATTTTATATGCCAATATTTCAAAACAGTGGCACTTAATTTCATCTTTTCAAGAAGATATTTGAAAATCTTCGTAATTTATTTATAGCGTCAACTTTCTGCGCTGTTTCGAAATCCTATTTTTTTTATTATTTAAATGATTTAATATGTGAAATGTGGCTCTTTTATAATCAACCATTTAAAAAAAACTTAACTTGATAAGTTTATTTAGAGTTAAATTTAGCTTTGATCATATAAGTATATTTGACATTTAAATTCTTAAGTCCATAGAAATATACTTTCCCTCCTTAAATATTTATTATCTACAAGTAACTTAATAGATCGAACATGTCAAAGTACAGATGTAATAATATTCCCTTTAGTAGCATAGACATTTATTACCAGGCTACACAAGAGTTGGTCCCAATTTGATAGAGCTAATATGCTATTAACTCGTATTTCATAGTATGAAATATACTATTCTTTGCTTGGCGGATGTGATCTTATTTTATAAAAATATTCTCGTTTTGCTGCTATACGTAATATACGTATCTCAAGATGGAGCCACGGCATTGCCAGCACATCTTCTCTTATAGGGTAGAGCAGTAGCGAAGGCCAGGTTAGCATGTAAGACCCCCGCCATTCCTGAACACAATGTTCCTTTTCACGCAGCATTGCGATCGGTTACAGGGTACCGGCGTTTGTCGCAAGAACCCTGAAGTTATTTCATCCATCCACAGAGCGACTTTTCCTATTATTGTTTACCTGTGCCATAGCGCATTGGTAAAATCTTATTTCAGCCAACTCTCCCACCTTAACATAACGCTTTCAGCATTCTGAAAATTTTCTCTCGAAAGCCATGTTCGATCGATCATTACTTGAGCTGGTTTATGCGCTCGTTATTAAATTATATATGGGTATTTTAGTAAATAAATTCATGATCAAAGTTCGATATAATTATTTATATACCAGCCACAAATGTAATAGGATTTGGCTTATCGAGATTTATAGGCATAACGTAGTGATTAATTATGTATCAATTGTAAACAATTCATAGGATGGGCACATGTTAAACCCATTTATGAAAATTAAATGAAACTATTTATATAAAGCTATTTTGAATTGTATAAAAATTATTTATATAAAGCTATTTTAACTTACGAGAGAGTGCAAGTCTCTCAGCGCTTGTGATTATTAATAGCCAATCAGATCGTAAATACTGGGACAATGATTTAACAAGAAAAGAGTGGTAACCACTCTTAACTTTACTTGTCTGTCTATATATCCAAGCCAGTCCAAAGTACTTATATCTGAAAGTGTGAATATTAAATACCTTCACACACTACTCACTGACTTCAAATTACAAACATACAGCATGAAATCTTTAGATTCACTATGCAGTAGATTATCGATGTTATAAATTGCAGAAATATATGTAAATAATATTTATTTTCAAAGCGCAGATGATTTGAAATTAACTTACGAGAGAGTGCAAGTCTCTCAGCGCTTGTGATTATTAATAGCCAATCAGATCGTAAATCCTGGGACAACGATTTAACAAGAAAAGAGTGGTAACCACTCTTAACTTTACTTGTCTGTCTATATATCCAAGCCAGTCCAAAGTACTTATATCTGAAAGTGTGAATATTAAATACCTTCACACACTACTCACTGACTTCAAATTACAAACATACAGCATGAAATCTTTAGATTCACTATGCAGTAGATTATCGATGTTATAAATTGCAGAAATATATGTAAATAATATTTATTTTCAAAGCACAGATGATTTGAAATTAACTTACGAGAGAGTGCAAGTCTCTCAGCGCTTGTGATTATTAATAGCCAATCAGATCGTAAATACTGGGACAACGATTTAACAAGAAAAGAGTGGTAACCACTCTTAACTTTGTATAAAAAGAGAATGTGTTCTCTTATCCACCCAATGTTTGTACATTCGACGCTGAAATGTGTAAAACTGATCAATTTCATGCCAATTGTAAATAAATATATAATTAATTTAATGTATTTCGTTCTCTGTTTCGTTATTGATCTAATTCAATCCAATTCTAATTACTATTTATAGTCTATATATGTGAAAACTATGCATTAAGTTAAATTAAATTAGTGATATTTTAGTCAATTAAGAACCTTTCTTTTAATTATCAGAGTCTCATTGCTTCTCCGTGACCTATGTCGGCCATGTGGAAAGAGGTATACTACGTGTAATTTCAAGGTGGTCATTCGTAGGGTCTTGAGTCTTGGAATCCTGGCTTACGAGTTGAAGTGTGGTCGGACTCGGGATGTCACAGTCCTAGTCTGGTCAGCTTCAGTCTCTTTTGCTTGGATTCTGAATTCTGTTACGCGAATGTACAAACTTGACTGTTACAATATATATGACAGAATTAGCATCTACAATAATTAATAAAGTTAGCATTTATTTTTCCAGGTTTTTCATTAATTAAATAAAATTTTGAATTTACATGATACAAAAATGTGATAATATGTTGGATTATTTCTATCATCTATCATTGAATGTTGAATGTCTAGAAAATTTAAAACGTATTTAAACTTATCCAAATACAAACAACTGTTAGTAATAGCACATAAAGATAACACAGGATAGTAGATTGCACAATGTTTCAAGTGATATTAATCTTTGCTATTCTTCAGGTGTTGCTGGCTTGACTAATGTCAATGCTAGCATAGGAGTTGAACTTACACTTTAGATTTTTGAATATCAAATTTTGTTACAGGATTGCCTTAAAATTCATTATTCAAAAATCTAAAGGTGTAAGTTTGATTTTTATATAGCATTGTTACTGGTCAACCAGCCATACCTGAAGAAGGGTGGAAAATAATACCACTTGAAACCTTGTGTAATCTCCTAACTGGTGCTGTTTTTATATATTATTACTAACAATTGCTTGTATTTGGAAAAGTTTAAATAAAGTTTAAAATTTCTAGACATTCAACATTTAATGATAGATGATGGAAAGAGTCCAACATATTATGACATCTAAAATACCATCATCACAAACCTTCAGGAAAATAATATGAAAATGTTTTTCCATTCCTAATTTTTTTTTTTTTGGATTATATCTTACAAATTAGAAAGCAGTTAGAAACTTATAAAAGTTAAAGCATCTTGAATTTCTTTGGTTTTAAACATCTTAAAATTTATTTCAGAACATATGCCTAGATTTGATATTTCAAACATATCTAAATATGGTATAAAAATAGATTTTTAACACAAATAAAATTTATAAAACTGATATATGTTTGTCTTTAGGCTATCAGTATTTCTATTTAATAAACTAAAAATGTCATGATATTATTATTAAATGTGACGTTTAATATGAACTGACTTAAAAAAAAATCATGTAGTTCCTTGGAAAATTTCTAGCTATTTATAACAGTTTAAAATTAATTGCATCATATTTTTTTATGGCAGTTTTTATTGTATGATCCATTTTAAACAATTTAAGTAATTGGGCAGCATTTTAAATATTTTTATATATATGCATCATCTATTACTGATTTATTAAATAAGATATAAAATGTTACATATTGTAATGTGAGCGAAAAATATATATGTTAAAGCTACACATACATAGTCACATTACATATTTTTCATTTAAAAATAAATGATTAAGTTATTAATAAAAATGAAGGTAGATTTTAAGATGCAAATTTTGCAAAAGCAAAAGATTGCACCATAATTTTCTTTTAGAATAAAGTGTTCTTAACAAGAGAGGGATAAATCTAAAATAGACTTAGAAAAAATTTAAAACTTTTTCCCTCTCTCTTTTTACAGAATAAATATGTAAATATAGAAAGTTAAAATGAAATTTTTTTTGTAAAAGAAAACTTTCACAAATTTAATTACTTTAAAATATTTCTAGCTGATAATAAAGTTGGAATCAATAGTTGTAATAACTACAAACTGTAATCTATCTTATCGGCAAGATAGATTAATCTAAGAAAAGGATTAAGATAAGAAATATAAAAATAATTAATTAAAAGATATTTTAAGCATGATAAACATTAAAACTGGAAATTAATGAGAAAGAAAAGGGTATATAAAGAGTGACTTGGCTATTGTTCTTCAGTTTGGTTTGTGATATACAATCGGAGCTGCAGTCTGTAAATCATTCCAGTATTATTTATTAAATTTGAAGTCTAGCTATACAGTATGCAGAAGAATGCAACTTGGGAGTTTTGGAGAATTTTAAATGCTATAACAAACCAGTCATTACTGCCATCATCTACATAATGCGTAAGCTGTATAAGCCATAGAAATTTTCAACAACTTCATGTCTCAAACTCTCAGCCATTAACTATCCTGACTTAAACAATACCTGAAACAAATGCTGAGATTGTGAAGTATAAGCTGCCACAAGCTCTCTTTTTCTCATTGTTTAACAGAAACCGGAAGCAAAGCCACGAAGCCATCGATGGAGAAACAAAATGCCAACTGGTTGGAGAATAAAACAAATGAAAACCTAAATAAAGATACTTTTAAATATATGCTGATCACAGTCCAGACTCTTTTATTTTAAATGAAATGAACTTTAATTAATGGACTATTATAATTATAGCCTAAAATCATTTATATTTTTTTTATAATATCAAATTTATTGTTGTTATAGTATGTTAAAGTGTGCATAATTAAATAATGTTTGCTTAATTGTTATTTTCTCTTTTTCTCTTGTCACTGCATCGCCAGTCAATTAATGTAGAGTTATTTTTACATGTTAAATAAATGTGCTGGACCCTGAGACAGAATGTGAGCTAGTCATGGGATATTTCAAGCACTAGATTATGTGCCTGTTATCTGAAGCATGATGACTATGTAATATATGGTTGGCTGGTGCCTGAGGTTGATCCTAAAACAAATAAAATGCTTTGGATGGGTAGGGTTTCAATCTAGAAGTTGGGATCTGATTATAGGTATTGTTGATGGTTCATTTATCAATGGTATTCTACTTTTCTGCTTGAAGGGCTGGTCCATTCCCATGTTTTAAAATTATTATAAAAGGGATTTAAACCCAATTAAATATTAAGCTTCCATCATCTTTTCAGACCCAGTTCAATATATTAGCTAAATTCTTAAATGTAAGCTTTGACAATACAAGGCTCACAGGCCAATTTCAAAAAAAAACATTCTTCCTCCACTGTATTAAGTTTTACTATCAATATTTATATAAAGTATATATATATATATTGTAATGGTCAGGTTTGTACATTTGCTCAACAGACCAAGAGTTCAAGACAGTGAACCAAAAGCTGAACAAGTCGGAATAGTAATATCCTGCATCTGATCATGCCTCAACTCTCTTATCCATGCTTCCAAATCAACCCATAGCTAATGATATGCCTGAGATTACACTCGATATCTCCTTCATATTTCAGCAGTAGCAAAGTGCTAAAACATGAGACCCTCACCCCCCCATATATGGTATTATAAAACTTATTGATTCATAAGGTAATGAGCAAGAATGGAGACTGAGCTGAATTTATATTTTATACATTTTAATATCAATATACAAAAACAATGTAAATTATATATATATTTGCTCACATGCAAGTGAGTGAATACTTAGGTTTACAAAGAATGTGGAATGTAATAATCAGTAAAGGATAAACAACACAATTTATATATTGCTCACACACAGGTGAGTGCATACTTGGGTCTACAAAATGTTTAATGTAATACTCAATAAATAATAAAACAAAACCAATTATATTTGCTCACACACAGGGGAGTGAAAATTTAAGTTTACAAAGTGTTTAAATAGATTATGAATTTGCTGAACTGACAATATGCTTACACCATCTTTTATATTACAGGAGAATATACACATAATTTAAGATATAGTGTCTACAGTTTCAAAGACTAAGCAATTTGACCTCCAACTAACTCCTAAGGTTAAGTAGATTGGGAGATAAAATATTTCCCATTCTCTATGTCATAATTTATGCTGTGGACTACATCAGAAAAATTAGTAAATGTCTAGAGTGATTAATTAATTGGCAACAGCTTGGAGTTATATTGTTAAGTTTAAACATAATTTGCTACATAGATAAATAGCATTAACTCAGATTCCGAATCGAATCAAAGCCTATATTAATTCCTATGGGAGGCTGAACTGATACTGGGTAGTTTAACATCAGATTCTAGGGCATTACAAACTATAGTATCAGAATACATGCATCTTGAATGTGTTCTTAATTGAGGTACATTACTGAGTAATCGGTTCCCCAGACTGTACTACTTGGTATAATATGAAGAGCCCTTTTATTCCTGTGAATGGAACAGCAGCTTGATGAGCCCTTGGAATGCTTTGGTTCCTTCCAATACAAGGTAAATATCTCAGTTGCCTAAACTTAAGGTGCATGATTTAACATGAATCAATCCAGATATAGGCCACTATAGGTATAGCAAAAAGCTATGCATATTTATGCAAACTGGCAACACATTGACCATGCTAATTTACTATTTTCCTAAATTAATTATGCCAAATCTATAGCTTTTATCAGTGCCACAATCACTGGTCAGTTCATAAATAGTACATCTAGTCACACTACAAAGGCAATAATAGGAATCTGATTTAAGGATATCTGAATAGCTTAACCCTATAATTAAGAAGAGTTACAGCAAATTTAGGGAATTATCAAGAGTTAAAATATTATGTATATGCTGTGTACTCATGGCTAATACTAAGCAAAATATTGATTTTAAAATAACTTATTCAATACATTACAAATAGCTGGCTCACTCTAGCAAAATAACAGTTGATTTCAGAAGGAAGTTTTGCCTATAATTTCTTTATATTATAATATTCCACCATAATGGAAAGGTGCATAATTGCCTCTCTGATAATTCAAGCCCCGCAAAAATCCATTCTAATAATTATGGCATAAATTAATAAACATAAATTTAAAGCTAAATATAGATGGCATAAGAACCAATTGCAGAAATTGATAAAGTAACAATTTAAAAAAATGAATAAGAATTTATGTTTAACTGGTTTTATAGAATTTAAATATTTATGAACAAGCAAGAAATTTAAGAATGCTTGAAGTTTTAAAAAATTTAACATAAATGGTTCAATGTAACATTTAAATAATATAATGATATAGGAGGCTTGATTAGTTAGTTAGCTTTAATTTAGAATTTGTTTAGTAATGAAATTTAGCGAATTCTGCAGAATGACCAGAAATAGCATTCTTTACTGGGCATCTTACCATTAAATCAGGATGTAGCTTTTCTCCATTACTTCAGGTTATGGCTTCTCCAGTAGTTCAGGTGCAGCTTCTCCCTCACTTGGCCAGGGTGGAGGTTGATTTTCCCTTCTTTTTTTTAATAGAACAGTTTTTCCTGGGCAGTAGACAGCAAATCTATCACCCCACTAGCCCCCTGTTCTCATCTTAACAGCTTTTAATAATTGCTTGGTCCAAAATCAGTTTGGCCAAAAGTAATGCAGGAACAGCTCTCTAGTTATTATTCTTCAACACTCATTTGGAAAAAAATGTGTCTAACATCTTAAATGGCCACTACAGACTTTTTTATATCATATTTTTGCCAGTATTCCATTCCATCTTTTTGCTTTCTCAATGTCACTTGTTTATCTACTTCAAATTTTTGCCTTTAACTAAGTTTTCTACTATTTAAATATTATCCACAGGTAAATCTGGAGTTAAAAGCTCTTTTCCCTTGGGTTTCCCAATTGCACTTAGGATGAATTTAAGCCTGACTAGATTTTCTAATTTGTTTTTGCCTATAATTTTAAATGAGGTCAATTTTCAGTGAAAATGATTATTTTTAGATGAAATGTTAAAACTTGTAAACAACTTACAACCTGTGTAATTTTAAACAAACAATAGAACTCTAAAATTATTTTAAATGAATATTAAAACACAACTTTTTAAATGAATAATTTTGCAAATTTAAACTTATAATTTTGTTATATACATAAATTCTAACTACATACTGCTATGTTTATTTCAGTTTTAACAAATGCAGGTGGTATGTGTGTACATGCTACCCATGACTGCATCTGCATATTATAATGTACAAGGCGATTATATACGCACATACTCGGCAATATTACAAGCACAAACTTAAAGTTTTAAATTAAAGAGATACATGCAACTGAGTGAAGCATAGCACTAAAGAAATACACTATTATAGAATAAAACAGTAAAACAGACGGGTCAATAGATCTAACCATTTCAATATATATATATTCTAACTATATAACCTCCTCCGTAACCTTCCGCCTCGCTCCATACTAATATATACAATAACATGCCAAGATTATACTAATTATTCCGGATTTTTCGTTACTTATTTATTTCCGGTCAATAATAATTAACATTAATAATAATTCCGGGTTCTTTAGCTCAGTCTATCAAACATATCATTATAATTTAAATAAAATAATTACTAGCTCAGAATTTATTAAAATCTAATCGTGTCTATGAAATAAATCAACACAAATATCTTTTATTATTCCCATGAGACCTGGAGCAACGACAAAGGAACAAGAAGAGATATCATTGAGATACTATCCCAATGGCATACGAACACTATCATAAATAATTGACTAATAGCATTCTTACGACTTTTAAAACTTTTATCATATCTTAATATTTTTTAAAACAAAATCTAGCTCACATAAAATAAATTAATTAAATAAAATAGAATTAAATTGATCTAATCATGTCAAATCAAATAGATAAATCAATAAGTAAATAAATAATTAAATCAAATCTCAGGTTTATAAATTGTAATTAAAACTGATTTTATATTGCCATAGTCAACTATGATAAGGGAATTTTATGTCATAGTTCACTACGTAATAAATAACTAATTAATAATACCAATGACAATAATAGAGTAATATAATCCTCTTTTCTTTCAAGATGTATTAAATATTTTCGTGGTAATATTTATCAATCCGATAATCAAAAGTTATGTGGTAACGTTCGCATATATTTTACTTAAGTATTGTGGCAATCAAGTTATGACCATATCTGTTTTAATTATACTTCTTTCATTTCATCATGTAAATAAAATAAAATAAATTATTAAAATTTCTAATGTTTATTTATTTTGTGCAAAATCTTAAATATGTTTAATTATAAACGTGCGTTGTGATTTCATGCATTTCATGTGTAGGAAAAACAACAACCAAGACACAAAGCTACTAATAAAATTTTATAACAATTTATTAACATTATAACAAGTAACACTTTGTACATTATTTACAGCGGATATCCCTATTTACTTATTACAAACTCTTTTATTTCTACCTATTGATGTAGTAACATTATTATTACCTAAATTTATTTACCCTTTTACCATTAATAATTACAAAAAATATATTTCACAATATTATTATCTTCAGATACATGTTTTGGGCTTATTTTAATACACAAAATTCTATCTATTTAAAATTTTCTATTGATATTTATATCCCTATAATTTCAGGTTTATATTTCTATAAAATCTTTACTTTATGTAAAATTATACAAGATTACAAAATTCTAATTATATTCTTGTTAGTATGGAATCCTACAGAATTTAATCCTTATGACAGTTTGATGTTCAGTTTTATCATCGATCATATAATAATTATTAGTCAAATTATTGATCCTATCCCAAGCTTTATATAGCAATTAACATCATCCACACACCATGTACAAATACACATTTTTTTTTTTATACCTTTAAATCATTTCACCACACAAAACGTACAATCTCTTTTATTAAAATATCACGTGCAATATTACAAAACCTTATTATTGCTTTAAAACTTAATTCTAAGGTTTTAAGTTCTTTTTTCTTTTAAATTACATCATATGATTCTCCATCTTTTATAATACTTATACTTTCACTTTGTACTTATACAATTCTACTTTACTCTAGTAAACAACTATTCTTACCTAACTACTATCTAGCTTCCTTTCTATCTTATGTATCATTTCTATAAAATTATCTCCCTGACGATGTATTCTCATGAAATCAAGATAGCGAAGATATAGATGCATTGGATCAAAATAAACAAGATATTATCCTTTATAAAACTTCGACAATCATGGCACAGTGAATTTATGGACGCCATAGAGGAGTGACTTTTATCTGTCTATCTGCCTCTAATATTGGAAGGATGCCAAAGCTATTTCTTCAGCTTCATCACATCAGAAAGTTTCAAAAATATGTAAAGACACTGTCCAGAATATATGTGCTCAGTTATAGGGCAAAGTTATCTATACTGAGGTCACACAAATTATTATGATCCCCATATTTCATTCCTTATATTTCAATAAAACATCCTCTTGGTTTCCTTTGATATCAGTACTCCCAAGTCACTATCTGACTGATTTCTTCAGATTCATCTCTTCATTACATCGACAAATTCTTTGTCTACTTTGCTAATAATAATAAAATTCATTTTTAATATAACTATACAGCTATTCTTAAGAAAATTCTTTACTATACTTCTCGTACATTTCTATCTCTATTGTTCTAAACTATTTAGATATTTTCAATATAAAATTCAAAAGAATCACATAATTAATATGCTACTTATTATTAATCATCTTTAGATTATTTATTGCATGCACATTTTAAAGTTTTACTACTCTCTAAAATATATGTTTGATGTTGGATAAATGTGTACTTATAACTTTTAACATCGTTCATACCTCATTCATTAATAGATGACCTATATAAAAAAATTACATTACATATTACCAATAATATTAAAATTACCAACGATCTCTCTCCTCTGGATCGTATTTGTAAACTTCTCCATTCCAGGACTTCTAGTAGGTATTTTAAATTTTCCATACACACATTTTTATTTATTAATATTTCTCTCATTCCATTAACTCATATTTTAAATATAACTATTATAAAATTTATGTTTATATGTTTCCCTAAGCTAATTCAATTTTATACTTTAAATACAATAAAAAATATTAAAATTATATTTACGATACATCTTTGTTGCACTCGCTTGGAAAATCGTTCCTTGCAAAGCTAAATAAAAAAAATATACTTTATTTTCTGCAGTCCCTTAATGTTTTATTTTAAAATTTTAATTATGTTTATTAATTCTTCTTAGACGATGATCCTTAGTTTTCTTCATATTTTTCCACTTATTCTTGAGATCTCCATTACATAGTCTGCTAGCTTTTTCTCCCGCGCTTGGTTTTCCCTCGATGCATCTTGTACTTTATTTTTAAAAATTCAATAAATTTTTCTTTATTTCCCTGGATCCATTTTCTCCTTTAGTGATTAATTTTATATCTGTTTAAACAACATTTCTTCCATTTAATCTCTTTTCCTCTTTTCTATAATGAGATAAAATCTAGTTTCCTTTTAATAAATTCCTATAGCACTTTATACAGGACTATGGCTTTTCTTCTACTTTTTACTTTTGGAAATTATATTTTTAAATAATGTTTTCCTTTAATATAACATATTTTTCTTCCTCATTTTCTTGATATTTACTTGAACACATAATATGATTTTTCTCATAGAGAAATATGACTTAGTTTTAAGCACTTATAAAACAAATGTTCGTCATAAGATTTTCTCAATAGTAAATATTTTCTTTCTTATATTTTCACACAGCGTCTTCTTTGTATTTTTTAGAGTTATGGGACTTAGTTTCTGGTTGAGCACGAATAACATAAAACTTATACAATTTTCATTCATTTTTCTTTTAATAATTATTTCAATTATTATTTTTGGTATTTCCATCTTTACTGTAGTATGAATGGTCAAATTTGAATAAATCCACCGGTAAGATCACGTAAAAATTAGCAATTCATATTTCTGGATACAAATTATATTATCTGTTAAAGACTAACTTTATAATAATTATTAATTTATAAATTTAAACTACTTTTTTCAGCTTTGATGTTACAAGCAATTCAAAAAGGTTACCGTCCTCTTCAACTTTCACATTCCGTCTCCCGCTTCTGTCTATCTTAGATTTTTTTTCTTGCCAATTTAAATCCGTTGATTGGTCAATAATTGTTTTTAGCGCGAACAATATTAGTCATTCTATTTTGGATGATAAACTATATTTTTTAAATAAATATTGATGACGTAATGTCTGGAATTTTACTTTAACTTAATATTATTAAATTTAATCATAGTTTGATAAAATTATTATTTGATCTTTAAAATAATTATTAAGACAATATATAACATTTTTTAACTTTTAATTTTAATGATGGATGGCAATTATATCTAGTTTTTTTTAAATTCACAAACTTTATTATTATCTACCAAGTGTGTGTGTGCGTGAAGGCATTTAATATACGATCACGTGTCTATCTACTTTATAAAATAATAAATTTTTATTTATGTCTCGGTTTAAATCACCAAAACTAATGTACTTTATAAAATTTTGGAAAATAAATTGAAACTTATAGAACCAAATATAACTCTCACCATCCTAAAGTTTATTAATAAAAAATATATCCTATTAATTTTGACTAACTATAAAATTATATTTCATTTATTTAATCTATTAATTCTTAGACTATTATTTTAAATTTATTACAATAATTTTAGCTATCTATAGCTGTGTTATTTTGTATGGCCAGCTTTCACAACCATAAGCAATGATATTAAAACTTTATTATACTGTTATCTGTTAGGTATTTTAGCTTAAAATTGTATTACAAAACTATTATTACTTTTATATCATCTAAATATTACTTAAAATTTAAAATTTTTTTCATAATTGACCTTTCTATCCTACCTATGACCTACAGACAAGGGCACAATATATATATAATAAAAATAATAAATATAATGGTAATTAACTGTCATATATAGTCTTTCAATCTCCTGAAGTACTTTTGGTTAATTTCTTAATCTGACTCAACTGTTGTTAAATTTAATGGCAATTCAGGCAAATTAAGGAATTAACCAAAAGTACTGTGGATTGAAAGACTGTATATAATAATTAATTACCATTATATTTATTATTTTTATTGTTCTTACAATAGTTTTTTAATTAACAGACATTTTATTTGTATATATATTTATATACCAGATGTACTCAGCCTAGTAAAGACCTGTGGTTTGTTTTTATTGGTTGCTTAAAGTAAATTAAACAAAAGATTTTATATGTGAAAATTATACACAGGTCTAAAAGACCATTGTTACAGAGGAATACAAAAACTTTGGGCTTTCAGACAATTTGTCTTTGTAAAACTTTATCTAGATTAAACAAAACATTTTAAACTACACAAATAAATTTTCAAACTTCAATAAAACTAGCCCTCTGAATAAAAAAAAATTTTTTTGATAGCAGCAATACTTTTTTTTATCTCTATTAATAGTTAAATTAAGTTTATTAGTATTGGAAATATAAAAATCCTGGTTGTTTTGTAATATGTTTTATTAAATATAATATTTGTATTTTTTTTATTAAACATTGCCTAATCTGTAAAAGTTCATTATATTTTAAATTACACATTGCTAAGTAATTTGTTTATCTAAACTATATTAGGAGATTGAGATCATGAAAGCACAGAGTGCCTTAGTGCTGATTATGAATCAGCATTTGAGGATATTTCTGCAGCTGGCTGGGAACCTTTACCATGAAATATATACTAAGCTGCCTATAGCACTTCTTTCTATCAACATGAAATATTGCAAATCATGGCTTAATAGCTGTACTCAATTTGAATAATTTTAAATATTTCAAATGATCTTTTGCCCAATTCAGAACAAAATTTAATGTCAGTACCTGATTTTATCATAAGTTAAGGTATAAAACACACTATCATATCTCACATCATAACTTATGATCTAAACACATTAGCCTCTTAAAATTTTTGTTGTAAATAGTTAAACTACAACATACATGTTAACTCAACGATCATACTTCTTGCAGTTTAAACCACTAAATATCACATGATCACCACTGCACCTAGATCTTAGGATCTAATGCAACCCTCCAGCAGTAATCTATTACCTTGTTAGCCAACTATAAAGCTTTGAATTGAAAATAAAAAACACAATAATGTTTTCAATTCAAGATTATTAGCTTTTACAGTTGTATAGATCTGAACAATACACAAACATTCCTGCATCCAATGATTACTCTGGCTTGCACTGAGTGGCACTACTGTATGGAGAGTTTAGTCTCTGTGTAAACAGCTTGTGTAAGCATGCAGAATGGTGATCATGTGATATTTATTGGTTTAATACCAATCCTGCCCAATAGGATTAGAGTGACTGTGGTTATTAAAGAGTCAAAGACATCAAAACATATGGATTCTGAACTGAGTTCAGATCTATATAATTGTGCAAGCTAATGAGCTTGAATTAAATATATTATTGTGTTTTTGTCAAAGTTTTATAGTTGGCTAATAATGTAAAAGATGGCTTCTGGAAGGTTAACATTAGATCCTAAGATCTAGGTGCAGGGCTCTCAGATCTAAGGCTCTTCACTGATAAAAGCCACAAAATAAAAACTAGTCAGGGCATATTGGATTAGGTAGGCACTAGATAGGGATTTTATGTACAAACCTTTCTCCATCCATTGATTACTCTGGCTTACACTGAGAGGCACTATACTGTATGAAGAATTTAGTCTTTGTACTTTCAGTTTAGTAAGAGAACCAGTCATCTTTTCACTGCAACACTTTGTTTACCTATATTAATAATGGGGGTGAAATGAAAATGGAATTTAAATACTTATGTCTAATCACATAGATACATTAAGTGTAATGCTAGTCATATAAATAGTTTCTAAATAAGAAATTTTATTTTTGAAGATGACTAACAAAGTTCTCTTCAACATTAAATTATTAAAATAGTTTAAATTCTTTATAATAAACTATTAATTAGATTTCTTGGTCATTGTTTCTGATCATCATCTCACCTTCAAAAAATAAATAGATCTACAACAATGGTCATGATATTGAGTGCCACCTTTTTGTTTGAAAAACTACTTTGCAGATCTAGGTTTGAATCATTCATATTTTATTAAATTTTCACAACTTAAAATTTTAGTTCATAGGAACAAAAATCTTAAACATGATGTCATACAAACTATTTATGATAATTTAGTAATAAATATAGTTTTACTTCTCGAAAATGTTAAGCTGATAAACTTTTATATTAATTTATATCTTCTTCTCTATTAAACAATTATAGATAATTTAGTAATTATTCTAAGAAAACACTATTGGACATGAGAATGATAGTTAAATCTAAGTAATTATTCTAACAAATACTATTGGATATCCAAGTAATCATTCTAACAAACACTATCAGACATGATAAAGAAATTTAAATCCAAACATAATAGGCTAGCTTTAACTTTAATAATTTATTTATTACAAATTATTAAAATGGAAGAAAATTTAATCCATTATCCTGCTTTTACATATAATTAAATAAATCATGTAATATAACATAAAATATCTTTATATAACAGCAATAATACATATAATAATAATAATAATCATATATATAAAAGCTCATTTTGGCAATTATTAATTTTTGTCCTTTTCAGTATGCTTCATGATCTACATTCTGTACATAGCAACATCTATCTCTTATATAAAATTAATTATAACCTATTAAAATCATACAATATTTTTAAAGCATAAAAACCACTGTATAAATGTATATTATATAATTTTCCATTCATTTATCATTAAGCAATTATTAGTTAAATTAATTGATGTTTTAAATATGTTCATACAATTATTTTATTATAAATGATGTAACTGGTTTCATATATCTTTCTTCTATTAGGTTCTTTAATATAATTTAAAGATTTTATACTTTTTACACAATCTATTTTATGTCTGTATTTTAAATAATGGATATATAAGGCAGACCTACCATTTCTTTTATTAATAACATTATTATATTCTTTTGCTCTTTCATCTAATTGCCTTCCTGTATATCTATAGTATACCATACTGCAATTTCCTCAACTAATTTTATATACAATCTCCTTTTTATATTTCATAGCATCTCTTATTTATAATTACCTATTATTTTGTCAAATACATAAAATAAATATATAAAATTATTACATAAAATAAAAAAACACAAAATTATAAATATAAATCAATATAAATTTTTGTTCTTATGAAATTCCATATAAATTTACTAAGGTAAAAACTCATAAAGATAATAATCCACTTAAGATTAATTATTTAATTTTACTAATTTCATTCTACAGTAATTTTGTAAATATTTAACCAAATGGATAGCAAATATTGGTTTATGGGGAATTCTGGAGTAAAAGATATTTTCATATCTGAAAACTTCAGAGTTTCTACTTAAATATTACATATGAAATAAATACTGGGTTTTGAGTTGATCTTTTAGATCTAGCGTCTGAAAATTCTGGCTCCTCACTGAGGTGAGTGATAAGTTTGAAACCAATTGGTCTGAGGATAAGAGTTTTTCAGATAGAGATTTTAAATATTTTCTCTTACCTCACTTATCAATTAAGAGTTTGTTTGAGTTATTGGTGCACTTTCTGTATTACATTTTTGTAAATACAAACTTATAAAAGCAATGTCATGTTATATATGACTTGCTTGTTTGATAATTCTATAATAAGTAAATTAAATAAGATACAACTGAATACAAACTAAACTATTTTTATAATAGATATTGAGAAAATATATTTTAGTATTTCAAGAATTAAGAGTATAGAAATATTAAGACAGAAATTATCTATGTACATTAATAATAGAAATATAATACATATTACAGAAGAACGTTGAACAATAATACATAACAATGTATATTTCAAACATAATAGTAAATATTGGACTATACATAAATGATGGATAATGGATTGTGAAATTAGTGGGTTAATGTCATCAATATTTATTAATGAATTGGAAATGAAAATAGTTAAAAACAATAAATTAAGAAATAACAATTTTAGATATGTTGATGATACTTTAATAATTTAGTAACAAAAGAGCTATAAATAATATATATAAGGAATTTAAAAATAATATATAAAATGTACAAAAATGGAATTTGATATTAAAATAAAATATTTAGATATAGGGATTAATATAGATAATGATAATAAAATTATATTAAAATATTTCATTAAAGAAGATAAATTAAGAAAGATAATTTCTATAGATTCAGAACAGCCATAGATATAAAAGATGGCAGTTATTAAAAATTTTAAATATAAAAATGATAGATATAACACAGATATAAATATAACTAATTTACAAAAAAATTATTGAATTATAACTCTAAAAAAATTGAAAAAAATATTTTTTAATTGTAAACCACATAATTCAAATATTCATATTAATAATAATTGTATTATAAATAATAATAGCTGCTCTAATAATAATAAAAATATGGATAAAACTTTCTTACTTTCCTAAAATTTAATATACATCACTAAAAAATAAAAAATATATAGGTAAAAGCATTAACATAGGATGATCAATAATAAAAATCTTGACAAATTAGTAAAATATAAAAAGGGAATTATATATAAAATTAGTTGTGGAAATAATTGTAAGGTTTACTATGGACATTCAGAAAACAATTCGATGAAAGAGCAAAAGAACATGATAATACTATTAATAGAAAAATGATAGATGGGTCTTATGTATTCATTATTTAAAATAAATGTGAAATAGATTGTGTAAAAAATATAAAACTTTAAATTATATTAAAGAATCTAATAGAAGAAATATACATAAAACCAATTACATTAAGTATAACAAAAATAATTGTAAGAACATATATAAAGCATAAATTAATTTAACTAATAATTGGCTAATGATAAATGAATGACAAATTATATAATATACATTTATACAGATTTTTTTATGCCTTAAATATATTGTAGGTTTTTAATCAGTTATAGTTAATTTTAAATAAAAGAAGTAGATGTCATTATGTATGCAATGTAGATTATAACTTTTATTTGTGAATGATATCTTTTTGTGCACAGAAAGTAGGGAAGATATGGAAGTTTTGCTGAATACATGCACAAGGATGGGTAAAGAGATGGGGATTAAATTTAGTGAAGAAAAATCAAAAGTAATGATGATAAATACTGGAAAAAGAACAGAGAAATAATTTTTATTGGGGGATATAAAGTTAAATGTGGTTAATAGAAATAACTATTTGTGAATTGTCTTACTTAATCAGAGAAATTGTTTGGATGAATTGGAGAAAAAAATTGATAAATGAAGCAAAGAAAAGCAAGGAACTGACAAAGAAATTAATGGTGTTTTCACATAATAAATATGATGTAGTTAGAATTGTATGGAAGGGAGTGACACTAGCAGGGTAAACATATGGTAATGGTGCATTATGTGTTAGTAAAGGAGTGTTAGATTACTTAAAAAAAGTACAAAGAGAAGAAGGAAGACACATATTAGATGCAGATGTGTGGATGGCAAAGGAGGCATTTCAAGGAGGAATGGGATGGTCAAATTTTTATCTGAGAGATGCAAAAATCAAAATGAAAATATTCGGTAGACGGCAGTTTATGAATAAGAGAATAGCCAAAATAGTATTTAATTGGGTTATGAGTAAAAGACAGGCAACAAAATAGTATGGTATGCAGAAAATTTGGATAAAGAATTTATATCAGTACACTTATACAAAAGGTAAGATGATTGTATTAGGAGAAATGTTGAGTTATAGTGAAAAGGAATGGGATAGAAGAATAGATGCATTAATAAAAAATAGGGAGTTGGAGAGATGAAGAACTAATATAGAGAGTAAAAAGAGTTTAAATATATATAGAAGTAAACAGAATATCGGGTGTGAGTTAATTTATGACAATAGCAAGGAAAGTAGTTTACTGTTTAAGGCTCCGACAAGATTCTTTAGCAACAAGAGAATATGCACATAAATAGAAAAATAAGGGTGATTTAGTCTGCAAATTAGGTAAGGAAGACATAAAAAATATTAGGCATCTCATAATTAAATGTAAATTCCTGCAGCAGAAAGGATATAAATAATGTTGTGGGAGAATAAATATAAACACAGTGATTATCCAGAAAGTGGGTTCTTGGTTTTTATGTTGGGTTTGGGAAAAGATAAGGGGGATTTATTTAAATATAAAGGTCATAGAATTGACAAACTTTATGTTGTGGAAATGGAATGGAGCAGGATAGTGAAGAATATCGGGAAAAGATTAGGATGGGGAATGGAAAGGGAAGATAAGGTGACTAACAGGTTTTTTCTGGGCATAGTGGCTGAGAGATTCTTGATTCCGAAAAAGGAATGGCCACAGTACATCGCATCGCACCAGTATTGTAAATTAGTTGAAGCATACTAAAAAGAGCAAAAATTAATATTTGCCAAAAAGCGTTTTATGTATGATTATTATATTATATCGTATGGTTTATTTAAATTTATTTTAAAAAATATCATTTAATAATAACACTTATCATTAATAAATAAAACAATGGTCAAAACTACAGAATGAAAGAGATAAGGGGTCAATATAATGATCGCACACTTTTATGAATGTGATAAATATTACCGTCTATTTACCATTTTTAGAATGTAGGATTATACCATGTATAAACAATATGTAATTAAAAAAGGACTAATTGTAGAATTGATTTTATCTTTGTGTAGAAATATTTTTTTTAACAATAGTAATTCCAAATCACCTAGTTACTTTCTTAATCTGGCTAATAAATATTAATTAATTACTTATACTTATTATATTAACCAAACCTTATAATATTATAAAGCACAAATTACAAATAGATAAAAGATGAAAACCATTTGTTATCTGTTCAGCATAAAATTACAAATAGACTATAAGTAAGGATAATCTAATAATTTATTGTTTGGGAGTTTATAAAACGTTTGATAGAGACCTAGACAGCGATCCATGAATCTTGAGTTTCAAAGTCTCTGCCACTCTCCATTGCACCAAATCAAACGTAGATTATAACTGAATGCTATAACAATACGAGCAAGACTTAAATAGGAAAGAATGAATGAAATGGCAATGTTAACAAATTTTATAATTTATTAAAAATTCTAGACAAGTGGACGAGAAATGTCTTTATTTTATCTATATACAATTTATACTCCATAATACTAAAAGCTGCAATGAATGTAAAATAAATAACTTTTATTATTTATTACTTAACAAAAATACCCATTAAACGTAATGCATAGATAAGTTTGGTATATATAAATTAGAGAACTATATTTCTGAGAAAACCTTTCTATAACTTTATTTCCAAATCTACCATAATCTCTGTTTTAAAATTTGATTGCAGGAGTAATCTTGTAATTCAATAGAACAAAACCTAAAGATTTACTCTATTAAGCTTTTTTTTTTTTTTAAAATAATTCTTTCATTATATGTCTGAGCGCTGATTCTCAATCTCAGCAGATTTATTTCAATGTTTCATCTTGTTATTTTTTTCTCTTTCCCTTGTGCTAGTATAATGCAATAAATTTATATAATTAAACTGATGAGTAAACTTTCTCTTGGGATTTATCCACCTCTTTAAAATAAATATCTTTTAATCCCAATTAGGCACCTTGTTTATACAAGTAATTTCCCCAATGTTTGCCTGTCATTTTTCACCATTTTTATGAATACAACACTTGGTAAGAATTCCCAGTAGATTTCAATATAAATTATTCATTGTAAAGCATTACTTTCACATGCATAGCTAGAAGCTTGAATGGGGAGGGGAGAATTAATAATTCAGAAAGTACTCCTCTCTAAGTTTCTTTTTTTAAAAAGAAAATCATTGATTTTATGATTAGATAAAAAAAAAGAACCATGGCTACAATTTGTCATTATTGCTATCTTTGTCATTTTATTCATTATTTTAACAAAGCTAATTTGTATTAATGTCTGTTGTCACAGCTAGTTTATTTAAAAGGCAAAACGTGATTCGTTGCCTAAAATTTGTTTTATTTTGTTAAATATTTTCTCATTGGTCACAATTATTCAATAAGCATCGACTTTTATGGAAAATTGGACTAATTAAAATAATTTGTAGTTA
The DNA here is from genome assembly GCA_028023455.1 of Epiperipatus broadwayi. Classification (NCBI taxonomy): domain Eukaryota; kingdom Metazoa; phylum Onychophora; class Udeonychophora; order Euonychophora; family Peripatidae; genus Epiperipatus; species Epiperipatus broadwayi. The sequence goes on from JAQFVV010012401.1 coordinate 13,859,645, forward strand.
TTGAATATGTCCTTGCGTAATTGATTATAAAGTTCTGAATATTTTTATTCAAGTAAAATTATTTTAAGACCGAAGAAAAACAATAACACCAACAAAAATATATGGATCTATTCTATTTATATATATATAAACAATAAATTATAAAAATTTAGATCTACTCTCTATATATAATAATTTATTCAAAATCTTTCTTGCACATATACACTATATAGGTGCATCCACTATATATATATGCTAATGAGATGGAAAGATAAGAAAATTTGCGGGAGTGATGTTGCGAAGAACAGTTAAGAATCGGGAAAAAACGATTAACTTTCAAAGATCATTATCCTGTAGAAAATTGGCAATGATTAAACAAGATGATGATTAACAATTGAAAAAATGTGAAGTAGATATAATTAGGTTTAAAATGACTGGTGGTCTTAACTATATTTTGTAGCCAGCAATAATATGACAAGTGATATTTAAAAAAGTTACAGAATTAAATACTGAGATTATGGCTACATATGAATATAAGAACAAAGTTTATGCTAACAGCAACAGCAGCAGACTTCAAAATTGATGCTGTCAACATAAGTTGTTGACAGTTATTGCCCATTTAAATCATTCATTAGCAATGGATCCACTTATTAAGAGATTCATCATAGTCTTACTAACATTAATAGATTTACAATGAAAAAACTGGATAAGGTTTTCAGATACAGACATTTTAACTGATTTTTTTTTATAGATATGAACAAGTTATCTTAAAGCAGAATGATAAAATATTTTTTTACCAACATTGCAATTACAAAGCATCAATATTATTTTTAATTGTGGTGGTAAGGAATTTTGATGATTGAATGGATGACAATAAAGTTAAATGACAGATTGTTGAAAGGGCAAAAAATTATTAGGGATGGATTTTAGTATTATGCTAGCCCATGTATACTGATAAATAGCCTACACATCTTTTTTTAAATTAAATAATCAGTCTCATAATAATAATCACTACAATAGCCTAAATAGTGGATTTGAAAATTTGACCAACTTAATTTTTAAAGACTTCATTGAAAAACCAATAAGTTTCTTTTCATTTTAATAGATAATTTATTCTTCAGTAACATGATGTGCCCAAGCTGCAATGAAACTTACAAGTAATATAAATATTATATATATATATTTGCACATAGAATAGTTATTTACAATAGTTATAAAATTCTTGTTTTTACTTCACCTTTGAGTGGTAAGTTTTAAATAGCACTTTATGCATAAAAGTGAAGCATAGTATTATTAGGAAAGAATTATACGGCTTAGCGCTTTCAGAGAACTTATTACATGGAGATTAAATCAATACAAAATATTGGCATTGTCTACAACTGGAATTACCTAAATTAATAGTTTTATACTTTCTTGTTCTTGTGTGGTTCAGATGCAACTCCTATTCATGCATGTTAAGAGCTTTAAAGACTTCTTGTAATCTTATCTTTGGAATAAGCTTCTTAGTCTGTAGTCAGTTTTTTGTAGACTTCTTGTAGACTATACATTAATTATGCTTTAATGCATTTGTATTCTACTCATAGAATATATTTAAATTATGGCATTAAGCTACATTAAACTAGTTTTAATCATTTTTGTCTGCTTGTGATTATTTACAAGTCCATGGGTGGAGGCTAACTACTATTAAAATTAAGCATATATCCATTTTTCTAGAATTGAGTTGACCATGATGCCAACTCTCTTACTCTGTCTACTCTCCTGAGTGATCATTTCTTACTAGATACTTTTAATTGGTTGATTAATTACAATTTCTATAAATGCATAGTTTTTTAAGGCTATCATATTTTCATTTGATTGCATTTATAATATGTTATAATTTAGTGGGGAGGAAATATAATTATATTTTATTATTTTTTTTTCATTTTTAGGAGATACATACATATATTATAACACAACAAATGTACAATCACTTTTTCTTTTAAAATATATATGTTCTCCAATAATATCAAGAAATTAAAAAAATCCTTCTCCTTTTTCTTTTCAAAAACTTTATTTTCTTATATCCATACTGAACATATATATAATACAAACTTCAATGTTTCAACTGTTTTAACTTTTTACATGCATTTTCAAAGATCTGCAACAACAACACGAAATACATATTTATAAATAAAACCTGAATTACATAAATACTTTCATCTTATACATAAACAGTAACAAACATATTAATCATACATAATTATATTTTACTTACATCTCTCTCCCACTACTATTTATTATTACACTGCCTTTTACATTATTTAATTACAAATCTTAAAATCATCCAAGAAACTTTTTATACAAATTTAAAACCAACCCTAATTTCAAATGACTTCCCCCTTTTTAAATCTTATCTAAAAACCAATCTCAAAATTACATTCCTAATCTATAGCTTTAAATACATATAAAACAAATATAAACATCTTTTTTTAAAAAAAAAAACCTTTAACAATTTACTTAAACCATTTAAACATTCCATTTTAATTATACATTATTTTACATTCCCTATCTACTCCATTAATTTTATTTAAAATAGGATTATATTTTTTTATGTAAAAATATTCTTTTACCATCCTTTCCCTGTAATTTTTAACCCATTCCTACATTTTAATATTAAATTCTTTGTGCTCTAAAACTTTACAATGTATGTAAATATTTGAATTTTTGTCATATAAATGTTGTCTAAGTCTAGTTTTTAATGTATTCTTTCTTGTATCTATATATGAAATCTTCCCCCCCTCCCTCTTACAATTTAAACATTCAATTAAATAAATTCCATTCATTTTTTTTAATTTCTATATTTTTTGTTTCATTAATTAAATTTCATAAATTCAATTTCTTTTTATATATTGGTTTAATAATTAACCTACTTTCTCCATTGTATTTATTATTTATACTTTTTATAATCTTTTTAATCTTCATAAAAGTATCCCTAGAAATTATAACTACTATATATAAAATTATTTATATCTTTCCTATTGTTTCTCTTCTTTATTATTCTTTTAATTTTTTTTATTACATAATTTATCAATAACTGTAACTGGATAATTATTTTTGATACCTTCCTCTTTTATATTACAAATTTCTTTTATAAATAATTTTTCTTCAGAACATAAATTAATTGCTCTATTTATTCTATTATTAATAATATTAATTTTATGTTCATATTTAATATCTGAATCCCAACTACTTAACAAACCATAAAAAGTTTCTTTTCTGAGTAAGTAAAAATATAATTATGTATGATTTAATATGTTTGTTACTGTTTATGTTAATATAAGATGAAAGTATTTATATAATTGAGGTTTTATTTATAAATATGTATTACGTGTTGTTGTTGCAGATTCTTGAAAATGACTGTAAGAAGATAAAAACAGTTGAAATGTTGGAGTTTATATATATATATATGTGTGTGTCTGTGTCCAGTATGATTATAAAAAAATAAAGTTTTTAAAAAGAAAAAAAGAGGAGATACAAACACTATATTCCTTCCTCCTAGATGAGATATACTGGTTATTCTCATAAAGCATATCTATTTAGTAGTTAATCTTTGTTAGCATCTTATGTAAGGTGTAATTTCAAATTTTAGTAAGTATTTTGGTATTAGACTGGGTGCTGTTTTTTTTATATTTAGTAAACCAGTTTCATAATTATTTATTAATTTTCTGATTATGTATATGTTTTTAAAGATTTATACTGGGGGCATAGCTGATCTTGGTGTTTTTTATGAATCTGACTTTCTTGTCCTTTTACAATCAGGAAATATTTCCCTGTATTAGTAATTACTGTCACAAGTATCCATTTTGATTTGGATATGTTCTGCATAAAATTTTAGTTCTGACAGCAATTTTTAGTGACTGCTCTACTACTTGTTTGAATGACAATATTTTTTATATTTGTTGTATATGCCCATAGTTTCTTACCATGTACCATCTCAGAAGGGACTTTAGCAGATGCTGCAGATGGCATTGTATGTTGAGCAAATAAAATTACTGCCAGACACATTGATCATTTTAAACTGGAGCATTTTTGTAAGATTTATTTAACATTTGAGACATTCATTCTATTAACCTGTTATCTTCTGAATGAAGCAGAGAAGGTATAATGTGTGTAATTATATCTTGATGACAAAATTTCTTGACTATATACATTGAATCATTATCTGATAGAATGATTCTTAGCAATCCCTGTGTAGCAAATAATTTTCTCAAATGTTTTATTGTTGTGGCAAACTCAGGAGATTTTGAATGTGCATCAGTGATGTTTAGAAATTGTTTATTTTTCTATGTTTCTGCATGATCAATATAAATTTGATCTTCTATCCAAAAATAAGTCACTACTTTTGGGTGGCAAATGTCACTTAAAGTGACAATAATGACAATTCTGTATATGGATTTCAATGTCATTGTCTGTATCTGGTGACCATACATATAATCATAATATCAATTTATGAAGATAGATGTAGCAGTTGCAATACTTTTTTGTGGCCTTGACTAAAAATCAGTACTGTTTCCCAAATAATACATCTTATTCTTGATGGATAGCTCTTTTTATTTATTTCCAATATCTTGGTTGATCATTAGATTTAGATCTTATGTCCTTTGAAAATCCTTTGAGACCAAAAGTTGCTATCTTGAATATTTAGCAGTTCATTGGAACAATATGTGACTATATATATATATATATATATATATATATAACTGAAACACAGGCTTAATATATGCCATGTGTCTATATATGTAATATAGGGTATATGAGCACAGACTTTTACATGAACCACCACTCTCCACTCTATCTAATAACACTGATACACTCAAGCATGTATATGCTGAAAAGATAAATATGAAGATTGTCTATCGTAATATATATATATGAGCACTTATAGTATATATGTGTGGGAGATGATAATTTGGACCAACTGATGATTGCTGGTTTAGCATGAAATAGGTATATTGGTGATTATTTATCTTTTCAGCATATACGTGCTTGAGTGTATCAGTGTTATTAGATAGAGTGGAGAGTGGTGGTTCATGTGAAAGTCTGTGCTCATATACTCCATATTATATATATATTGTTGGCTAGATTTATTATGTTAATCACTGGATACTATATGCTTTCAATAGAGGAATTGTCTATTTAATCTGGTGGATAACTTAATGCATACACATGTGCAACATTTCTTGCATATATGAGTTTTAGTTCAAATCATACACATTATGAAAATTAAACTACTCAAGCACACATAATGATGTATGCTAATGGACACCTTAATCTGAATTGAATATTTGCAGTAGTGGAAAGTTGTCTGAAAAATGAAATACCAACTATGTAACGGTGAAATTTTTTAATTCCAAAAATTAAGGATAAAGCTCACAATCAATTTAGGATTTTGATAGAGTATGTAATGAAAATACTATCAGTAATTTCTTCCATTCTTGTCTGATTAGTGAAGTGTCACATGTCAAGTAAGTCAATTGTGTTAGATCTTTTGTATTTGGTATTAGGTTTTATTTAGTTTCCTGAATGCTTTAAATTTGTAACAGCATAGTCATCTCATATAGATTTTATGGTTTTGGGCATTACAATAGTACTGAAATCATCATATCTTCTCTGCATTGTTTAAGCTTATTTACAACCTTACATCACAATTTAATGTTGCTTGTTTATGCAGCTTCAATTTTAAAAGGGTTAGTTGAAAAAACATCCGAAGATGTCAGTATTATACAGATTTTTTAAGGCAATGACAATAGCCATTTGCATGATAGAGAACAGCTTATTTGAATAATAATGTCATGATGGAAGTGACACAGATGTCAACAAAATTGAGAATTTGTGATTGGCAGTTTTAGCCCTAAGATAAATGGTGAAAAATTACAAAATTTTGCCCCTGCAGGTTATTAGATTTTGGCATTAATAAAAAAAAAAATCAACCAAAAACATTATTGGCACATCAATAAAAATATTTTAAAATCAAACAAGATTGGTTACTTTTATTAATAAAGACAGAAACTATCCCAGTGGGTTATTAGATTTTGTCTTTATCAAATATTGATAGTTACATAAACAGTAGCTTTCAAATAGAGGTTGAAAATCAACTTGAGTAGCTAGTTACTCTCATAATTAAAAAAAAAAATTTTTTTGTGACGTAAAGAGGGAAAAAATAAAAATGGCTATAATTGACTTAATTGAAGCATTTGGTTTGGCATATCCAGAGAATTTGCCAAGCTATAAAGGTAGAATAATCTTATATTTACAGGCTAATCAAGTCAAAAAGCCTGAGTTAAAATTAGCCACACTTATGTCTATTATGAAACCTCAGACTTACAAGGTTTTAAAATCTCAAACCACCTCTGATGTACTGGCTGATTGAGATTTTGACAACGCCTTGCCTCTATTAATTTTTTCACTTCAAAACCCCTAACAACAATACAGAGTTATCATTTTAATCTTTGTATACAAGGGTAGAGAGAAAAATCTAGAGATTTTGCTATTAATTTTAAAAAATTATCTTTAAAATGCAATGTCAAATACTTTCTTAATGAAGCTATGCAAGATTGATTTATGTGTGGGATAAAAGACTCTAGTCCCAAGGTCAAACTCTTAATGAATACTGGTATAATATTTGATTCTGCTGCATCTTAAGCAAACTTGCCTTTAAATAATGTACTAGTCCAGATTCCATCTTATCTAGATCAGTTTGAGCATCCATTGCCACTAACCAATGCATATACAAAGAGATTTAATGCCAAGAATTGACTCATAGGCAAATATGCTCATTAAATCTGAATGTTTCCATTAAGGATGAGGATTTGACAGTCTTGTTGGAGGTAAGGTCAGGTCTCCAGAGAACTTCTATCACAAAGCTGAAAGACAGAATTTAGTTCTCCATGCATGTTCTGCACAGAACTACTGTCAAACCTGAATGACAGTATTCATGTTCTCCAGACAATAACCATTAAAACTAAATGGTTGATACAGTGAGGCAAGTCTACCCTTTAGGTCTGAAAGCTGCCAGAACCAAATACTGACATGAAGCAAGTTATCATAATACAATTGGAAGGATCATCATTCATGTTCAAGAGGCAGGCTGCCAAAATGTGTCTGAAAGTGGTAAGAAAATCTATAAGGGTACATGCCATTCCTTCTATGGTTCACCCCAGCATTAGGGGCTATATCTTGTCAACATTAACAGGCAGAGTATAACCATTATATATATATATATATATATATATATATGGTTATATATATATATATATATCTAGTGACCAAATTGTTATGGCACAATATATATATATATATATATATATATATAAAGTGTTCTGGGATGCACAGAAGCTGAGCAGAGTAAAAATATGATGGCTTAGCACTTTCAAGGGCTTATTGTGTCTTCATATTTATAGCAGAATCATAATAAGAAAATAATGGAATATATATATATTTAGGTGGATGATCTTCAAATTTATGTATATTTGTGTTCATATTTGACCAATAAATATATATTTTAAAATGTTTTTACATGCATTTGTGTTTATAATTCAAATAATCACAAGTTATTGGTTTTCCCATAAATTTATAAGCTGCTTTAACATGGCCCTTTTTTGCTGTTACACTGATAACATCTTGTTGTGTATTTTGCTTCATAGTTGGGGGTATAAGCTTTTTCAACAATTTAAAATTGTATACTTTTTACTTCAATACTTTTTTGTTGCATCAATTTAATCATATGATTATCACTGATTAGGATTGCAGACTGGTTCATATTTTTCTCATGTGTACTAATATCACAGTTTTCAATTGTATTTATATGTTGGACTATTTTCACCATCTAACATTAATATTGAGTACCTATAGAAATTTTTTAAAACTATATTTAAATTTTCCAAATAGATTCAACTGTTAGTAATAGCACACAGGTTAGTTAAACAGTTGAATGTAATTGGAAAATTTAAATTAAAGTTTAAACATTTTTAAAAATCATTCAATATTTAATATTAGATGATGGAAATAGTCCAATATATAAATACAACTAAAAGTGCAATCATCACAAATTTTCAACCAAATGCAGTTTCTAATGTGGTACTCTACTATCCATTAGTAACTTTATCCTAATTGGGTGGTTCATCATTCCATAAATAAATTTATCACAAAATGCTTCTTCTAAGAAATTTCCAGATTTGCAAGAAAGAATGAGTTGGCTTAATTCTGCTACATATTTATTTTGTTTTTCATTTTCAAATTTGTTCTGGTAAAATTTGTAGTATTGTATATGAAGTTAATAATTTTTACTGCATTTTTAAAGGTTATGTCAGATGGAATTTTATAGGTAGCAAATCTAGATGGTAATTAAAGTGGCCAATTTCAGTTCTACTTGAAACTTACTTTGCAGTTGTGAAGAATTAAATTCTGTCCATATTTAAAGGCCATTCTGAAAAGGCAGACTCAAATTCCTGTATTGTGTCCTTAAATTTAAATCAAATTATAGATAAAAAATTTAAAACATATTACTGACTTATCTAGTGATTTCAATTTCTAGGTAGCCCATTGTTCCACAAGTAGCTCAAATTTATTTTGACTACATCTGTTTGTGTTCTACTACAATAAAACTTACAAGTAATATAAATATTTCATATGTATTCATTATTACATCCAATAACCAATTATAATAGCTATATGCATTTTTACATAGAGATTAAATCAGAACAGAATATTGCAGTCATTTGCAACATGAGTTTGAAATGAAAATGCCTGCGTTTTAGTTTTTTGCTTGCTTGTTCTTGTTAAATTCAGTTGAGGATTCTATCTGTGCTGGTTAAGTGCTTTAATGACTCCTTGTTGTCTTCTTCTTTTAGTAAATTCTTAGTCTCTTATAATCAGTCTTTTGTGCACTTCTTATAGACTGTATATTAATTATGCATTAATACAACATTTAACTATGTAATAACTGAAATACAGGCTTATTATATACCTGTATGAATATATGTAATATATAGGGTATATGAGCACAGACTTTCACACCACCCACCACTCAACAATCTATTTCATAATTACCAATATACATATTTCATGCTAAACCAGCAATCATAAGTTGGTCCAGATTATCATCTCCACACACATTAAACTATATGAAACTAGTCTTTAATCATTCCCATCAGTTTGTAATTAACTTCAAGACTAATTCTTTACATGATTGTAAGTTGATGTTAATTACTATATATATATATATATATAATTTTATAGGACAGTTGATCATCATCATCACCTCTTGGATGGAAAGGAAAATATTGTTACCTCTTTTTAATGGTCAGTTCTTATTAGATACTTTTAATTGGTTGATTAATTATACTAGCTATAAATGCATGTTTTGTTTGAGATTAACATGTATTTATTTAATTATGTTTATAGTAATACATTAGTGGAGGAAAAGATATATTTTACTAAGTTATTATTTTATTGTGGAGACATTTTCACTATATCACACATGCATATACAGAAATAAAATATTGGGGTGCATATATCTTCAATTATTATTTACTATTATTTTTATTAGTAATTACTATACATTGTAATGGTACACAAGCAGCAGTCATCAAAAGATATAAAAGAAGTATGAAATAATAAGCATAGAATAAATAGTTATAATAAGTTATATTACCAACATTAAACAAGAATAATCAATAGCCATTTCTTGTGGCTTGATCTAAAAGAGGTTCGATATCAAAATGTAGGCTAATTATTTAGCTATTGGAAAACTTAGGGCATATAAAATAATTATTAAACTTTTACCTGCACACACATATATCAGTGCAAAAATATCTATCACAATAGAAATGCTGGGATTCTGATACATGCTGATCATCCTCAATACTTTGGTCATGAATGTACTGACTATCTTTAAATTGATTTCACATTTGTAAAAATAAAGTTCAGTAAATGGACTTTAAAAGTTTTAACCCTTTCACTATCAAAATAATTATCTGGATGTGAAAACACAAACATATATCTTTACATCTATATAAATTAATTCTTATTTCTCATGAACTAGGTTACACATCACAAGGAAACTTACAAATTGTGATAATAAAACAAAGAAATAAGTTTGATCAATTTTACTATAAATAGTTTTATTAGGATAATTTACAAATCACTTAAAGTATAATGCTATGATGAAATCAAATCACACAAACATTGCCAATTCACAGAACAGATAGCTGGAGGAAAAAACAACACATACAACAAATATTTGAAAATACTATTTTTTTATTTAATAAAGTTAACTAAGAAATAAGAAAATTCAAGAAAGTATGATAATATGACAATCCCAAACCTAAAGTATGATAATATGACTAAAGTATGATAATATGACAATCCCAAACCTAACACATATTATATATAGTTTATATATAATTTCATAAAACAAATAATTTTTTACTATTGATTTTTACTATTTAATTAACATTTACAATGATTAAATGTAAAAAATACCACTTCACTACAAAATGTAAAAAAATTAAGATTAGTTAAAATGTTCTTCCAATTTTCTTATGAAAATGGAAAGGTTCCATATACTTTCCATATTTTGAAAATAAAATAAAAAAAATGATTCAACAAAAACTTAAATCAAAATTATTCATTGTTATCAGTTATTGCTTATATTAAAAAAATATTTTTAAATGTAGTTATACACACTACAATACTTTATTACTATGGATTTCATTCTCTTAATTTTTTTGTAGTTATAGTTTCAATTTTTTTTCAAGTCAACTTTTTTTTCTGGTTTCTTCAAATGTTCAGTTTAGAATTATAATTTCTAGAATCAGCACAAGCTAAATTTTATCATTATTTCCATTAAAAGTTTTTTTTATATCCTTGAGTTTTCAATTTAAAATGATAGTAATAATTTCCAGATGATTACAGATTTCCAGATTAGGTTGCATAGGCTCAGACAGCCATGATTTTTGATGGACATACAAAACTGGTTGCAAATTTTTCCCAGTTGCATTCACTTTCTATATTATTTCCAGTTAACCAGATTACACAATGGGATGTCTTCAACTATATTTGGAGGTCAATTTAACTTTATACTACAAGCTTAATTTCTCACTGTTTATATCTTTGGAATTGAATTGATACTACTGTCTTCTTCTAGATGGCTGGAATAAGAGTGCTAGTGTTGTTCTTTTTTTAAAATTTGGACTGAGATTACTACTGCTATTCACTTCTCAGCAGCTAGGTTAAGACTGTTAACCCTGTTTTCTTCACAACTGGACTGAAATTGCTACTGCTGTTCTTTCCTTGGCAGCAGTACTAAGACTGCTACTGCTGTTATCTTCTCAGAAGCTGTACACTGACTATTATTGACTAGATACTGAAATCTACTGCCTTCTCCCCACTATTTTATTTTTTGAAAACAATTTTGATATCCATATAGTCACCTATCTCTCATACATGACAACATTGAATCCTGACCAATTGATTATCCTTATACACATATAATATTTTCATCTTTTTAAAAATAAAATTCCAATTATACCACTTATTGAAAACTTCCTCTGGTGTTATTTTTTTCTTATTATTATATATATATATATTGGTGATTATTTATTTTTTCGACATATGTGTGTTCAGGTGTATCAGTGTTATGAGATAGTGTGAAGAGTGGTGGGTCATGTGAAAGTCTGTGCTCATACCTTGTCTATTACATATATAGACACAGGTATATATATAAGCCTGTGTATTTCATCTATTACTTATTATTATTAGAAACAGAATAATCCTTTAATTTTTGCAAAACATTTATAAAGAGAAAAGAAAAAATGTATAAACTTTAACTAATCAAAACAACATTCTTTAAAAAAGAATGTCAATACCTTAATTTTTCTTCTTTTTAAAAAAAAATTGATAAAACTATATAAAAATTTTGTCAAGCGTTGTTAGCTGAGAGGTCATCGCACCCGCCTTGCAAGCAAGTAGTTGGTTGCAGATGGGAGTGGGTTCGCGTCCCGGCCGATGCTATGACATATGGGAAAAAAAATATATATATATAAAATTTTTACTTACGTAACTCTTTTATCTGTTTTTTAAAAAGGTTATAAACTAATAGATAAGTAAAATTATTGAATAGATAGTACAAATATTTATTTTATTCTGTTTTTAGACTTTTCTCTCTTTTTTACAAATACCTTTAATTCATATTAATTAAAAATGTCTGAAATGTTTCATATTATTATTTAGTGAATGCTACTCTTTTAATGAGTTTTATAATTGCCATTCTGAAAAAAAACATCAGAAGAAATAATTCTTTTCATTTACCTATTAAATATAAATCATTATTACTTATTTTGAGTAGAGCTGAGATTGAGATAGTATGGTGGTGAACTTCTGTTCAGGATATTCCCAATCTCTGAACTATTATTAATTTTTATTCTTTTACCCTTTTGACTGATCTCAATTTTCCACTCTAAATCTATTTGTTTTAGGAAGCTCATAACATCTGACTTGGGTAGAGAAGGCTACTATCTCCAATATTTAAAATGATGAGATACTGAAATGGAAATGAATATTTTATTTTTCATTAATTAAAATTTCCTCAAACTCTTTCCATTACACCTAAAAACCATATCAGATCACAGATATATAATTTCATCTGCAATACATCTTTGACTATCTAAACTTCCTTCTATATATCCATTGGCACAAAGGATTTAGTTTCCCATTAAAATAAAAATATATTAATACTCTATTGCTAGTTTATATGCACAACTATGTCATAATATATTCCTGCAGAAATCTGTCCTGCATAACAATTAATAATCAGTGTTACACTACTTATATGTATATTTAAAATGACTATACAAGGAGTGAATACATTACTGTTATAAATTATCTGTGCTTAAAAAGTGCTATACATATGCAATCCAGTAAACAATATGTATTCTATTGTAATCAAACCCGGTGATGTATAATGTATCTGAGATGGGCTTTGAACAAAATATAGAAATATTACAATTTCACTGGATAAAGTTTCTAAACTGTTAATATTTAAAGTAAGTAATTATATTTAAAAAACCATTAACTTATTTGCAGTATTAGAATTGGCTAATTTTAATAATTCAGTTATTTCTTTGAAAAATTTTGACATTTTAGAAAAAAAAAAACAATGCAGCACAGATCTAAAATTCATTTCAATTTTTTGAATGTGCCACTTGACTTTTAACTTCTTTTTTTTTTTTTTTTACAAATTCGAATATAAAATAGACACAACACGAGTTAGATATAACTCATTTTGAAGTTTACATTTATATATAATCTGTGGAGAAAATTATACTATTAGAGAGGTGTAATAAATTCTCTATAAAATTATTGAATCCTTACTTATTCAATATTTATTGCCTTACTTAAATTTTTTCAGTCTAGTTTTGAATAATATTTTTATTTGAAGGTGTAAAAAACTCTATAGTTAATAAACATCACATGATCACCTTCTCTTATGCTTGTGTATAACTGTTGTTATATAGTGAGTTTTGCCTGTTTTAAAATCTATAGTTGTATGTGATAATACTTTGGACCATTTCCATCATTCCATTATGTATAATGTCGAATGTATAGAAAATTTTAAATTTTATTTAAACTTTTCAAATACAAACAACTTGTTAGTAATAACACAAATAGACAACTGAGATGAAGAAGTTGTTTGTATTTGAAAAGTTTAAATAAAGTTTAATATTTTCTCTACATTCAACATTTACTGATAGATTATGGAAATAGTCCAACATATTATCACATCTAATATACCATCATCACAAATCTTAAGGCGAATTCTATAGTTATAGTCTCATTTTTTCATGCCGAATGACTTAGTCTAAATCGTTTAAATATACATTGTATGATGTGCAAGAATTACAGAAGTGTAGTTTATAAGTATGTGATTACTTGAAGCAAAACAAACTTTGTTATTATAAACTATTGAGTAATCAAATATTTTATTAACGAATTGACATAAAAATAAAACTGTAAAAATAATTAAAGTAATGCCCACAATGAAATAATAATATATATTTATGATTCTCGTGTTTTAAAACGATCGATTAAACAGAAACTAAATGAAATTTTTTTTACTTTAATATTAAAAAAACTTATATGATTTTTCTCGCAATTTATTATATTATTCTCTCCACTTATTTACTTGTAGAAATAAATTACTACACGTCTTGTTTGTTATATCTTTTAATAACATGCAATCGATGACTGCACTAACTTATAAAACTGACTAATGGAAAAGTCTGCTTTTCAGTTAAATCTTAAACTTGTTATTCTAAAAGCTTCAAATCTTTAGTTGTATTTTCGTTTTATTCAAATATCTAAAGAGTTTTGTTAAATCACTTTAGTTAGAAATACTGCAACATATATCTATACAAACACAGAATACACTGTTTAACAGATAAATTGCTAGAAAAAACAGCTGAAAGGCTACTAGTTAAATCAGATTAGACTTCTTAAAATTATTTCGACTGTGGTAAGAATGGCAGACTTAGCAATTAATTAAAATTCCAGATTGATTTCCAGCTAAAAAAAAAAGTAAAAAAGAACAACCAAATCTCATTTTGGTTAATGAAATGGAATTACTGTGATTATTCTGTCACTTACTGCATGAATATCATATAACTACCAGAATATCAGATTATATGATTATTTTAGATAAAAATTAAATCATTTGTAAATTATATGAACACCAGAGTGCACTCAGGCTATATAAAGCCTGGTGGTTTTTAATTGGTTGCTTTAACAATTTTTTTTTTGAGATTTAATGTAAGTTAAGCAAAAGATTTTAATATTATATATTAAACCTGAGAAATGTAGCCACCCTGAAAGATCGATGCTTCGACTTTAATTATGAACTAATGAAAACTAAATCCAAATGAAATACTATAGCTTCTATTTTTTTTTCTTTCACTATATATCACATTGCAAATATGAATTTATGTACTGTAATCACATTTTCTTTATTATTTAAGTCCTATACCACTGTAGTTAAAAACAGTTTTTTAAAGACAGATGCTGTCATTTTTGTAATAATTAGTTGCTTTAACAAATTTTTTCAAACATTTAATGTGAATTACACAAACATTTAAATATTATATAAATTTCCAAATTTTAATAAATCTAAATTAAAATGTACATTTTAAAATATATCTGTTATATTTGATATTTAGTGGACTGCCCTCTGACTAAAAAAATATTATTTTTTTTATAGCATCTAACTAATTGGAAGTTTTTTTAAAGCTTTATCAATAGTTACCATTTATTGATGTCAGAATACAAAAACACCCATCGTTTTTATAATATATGTTTTTTATTAAATATAATATTTATAATATTTTTTTAATTAGATACTCTAACAATTTTTTTAAGATTTAATGTAAGTATGCTTTAAATTAACATTGCTAGGTATGTCATTTATCAGAATTATATTAAGGGATTGATAGAGCATAAAAGCTTAGAGCACCTTAATATCCATTTTGTAATCGGTATTTGCAGTTGTTTCTGTGGCAGGATGGGAACCTTTACCATGAAATATATACATATAACTCTGTAATTAAAAGCACCCATACTGATTTTTAATTTTTTTAATTTAATGGAATAATTATGTCTTTCACATAAATGTACAGTTGTGACATCATTGGAAAAACATTCATTCACCAATCAGAACAAATAGAGAAACTATGGATTTTATATATAAGATAAATGTTTGAGTGAGTATGTACATATTAAATGTGTACAAAGAATATCAAATACAAATGCTGTGATAGAAGATATACACATATTTTGCATATGCACTTTTTAATTGTAAGTCTCCAGATATAATTTTCATTAAATACTAAAAATATATTAATTTAATGATGTTTTTAACTACAATTATTATAATTGATGTAAATAACTGCTTTGTAACTTAAATGTAGTTCAAAGTATGCACTTAAAATATCGCATTTGTATCATAAACTATCCAAAGAAAACCCAAACTTTATTTTTATCCTCGTCTTCCAATAGAATATATTTTTAAATTTAAAAAAGTCATTCATATAGAAGTATTTCAATCATTTCTATTTTAAAACTTATTTTAAATATATTGCCATTTTATGGTAATAGCAAAACCTGTGAAACTATTAGGCCAAGTAAACTTAATCTAATATAAAGTAAACAAAAATAAAATAGAAATTCATATATAATACTATATTTCTATTTTATTTTTAATTGCTAGTACAGCATTAGACAGTATTTAATTTTTAATACTTAAGGTAAACAGAGTATAGCATGTTGACAACTGTGCAAAATATTGCATGTTCATAAACATATCTTATACATTTATTATCATTAAATTTATAAAAATAAATTTTCACAAGTGGTGACTGAAGGTATTATAAATTACAACCGATATATTTTTGTAGGTTTAAAAAAACATAGTTTTAAAGATAGTTAAAATATGTTTGCAGATAATGAGTTCAGAGATTCTATTCATAATCACATATCAAATTATCTGAAAAACATTTTATTTCATTAACATATCAGTTACAATAACAAAAGTATGAATCACACACACAAAAAAAAGAAAATAGAAACAATTTTTTAAAATAAAATTTTATATTAATATTAATTAAGATTTTTATTTATTTTATTTATAGAACAAATGTTAAACAATTAAAAAACTTATAACATAATGTGTTCTGTGTACTTTCATTTTACTACAAGAATGTAAATCATAAATCTATCATTAAAAACTAATCAACAGTTAGACAATCCCAATATCAACAACAATCAACAAATTCAAACTGTTGTCAAGGCAACCTCCTTTTAACAATAAAGGTGGAATACATACATGTGTATTTAAGATAAAATGGAAATATATACAATTCATTAATAACATATCAATTAGTAATGATAATAGTTCATAATCAATAATATAATCTAACAAGTTAACATACACTAATATACATAATAATAATATTGACAATGTTGCTTACGTTGTCTAATCATGGAAGAAAAATGTAGAGATAATTCACACTCTCAGTATGTATGGAAGTATGATATATCCTTATTCAGTGCTACCTATATCATATAACAGTCATATTAACTTTTAACCTCTATTTCACAATAATGCTTGGGTAGCTATTGAATGACCCTGATTATATGTCTAGCAGAATTATCTATGAGCTAGATTTCTAAAAAAAAAATCTTAAATCTGCTTGCGATCAGAAAATTTTCCAAAATATAATTGTCCTGAATTTGAAACTCAGTTCATGGAATTTGCATATAGATACTATAATCATTATGTCACAAGACTCTTAAAATATAGAAGAGATTTTCATTGTTGAGCATTGGTTGTAATACATTTCTTTTGGGCAGACGTCATCATGATTACTGAGATTCACAGAAAGAAAGTAATCATATGGAGATAAGTACATAAATATGATTAAAAAAATTTAAGTTCATAGAAAAGTTTAAATTTATAAAAAAAGATTTAAAAAGTGGAAAAGGCAGTGTGGATATAAATCAGAGTTAAACAAAAGTCTTTTTATTTATTAGAATCGTATATTTCATAATTCTGTATAAAAGGTATACAAAAGAAGATAATAAGAAATAATGTTATTTAATTTAAAAGTTATTTCTTTTTTGATATAGCAAAATCTTATGAAATTTTTTATTATTTGCATTGACCTTTTTTATCCTGAGGTAAGAGTAAAAAATAACTTTTCACTTATTTTCAAATTGCTTTTTAGGATTACTTTGCCCCAAAACTAATTCTGATTAACTAGGAACTATCGTGATATTTTTTTGAGTTTATAATTAAAGGAAAATTGCTTCAAAATTGTAATAAATGGGGGGGGGGGGGCTAAAGAACTAGAAGGAAAAAAATTACTCTGATAAAATCACTATAATTATTAAAAACGGTCAATTTGTCTTTAATTCTTGGAAGTCATATAAATAGCATTTTCCCCAAATGCCTTATCTGTTTTTTAAAGGTTTTTTAAAGACATGATTATTACTGTGCATTAGATTTTATTGACATCATTTCTTTCTCCAAGTATTATATGTTTATATAATTAATTAGATCATATTTTACATAAAAAATAAGACAATTTCAATTTTATTATCTGTATTTTGGAGTGATGAGTTTATATCTATTCTGATAAAATATTCACTTTTAGAATACTTCAAAGTCTTCTTTCGAACCACAGTTCAATAGCATTAATAATTTTTTTATTCTTCACAAAAAACAACATTAACTTAGAGAATTTTAATTTTTGTTTTTAAAGATGTGTTTTTATATTCATAAATAGTTTTTTTTTTTTCATGTTTTTTCCATATGTCATAGCATCGGCCGGAAGGCAAACCCACAAACGTCTGCAATCAATTACTTGCTTGCAAGGCAGTTGCGATGACCTCTCAGCTGCCATTCTGTTAATTATTAGTCTGTGGTAAATTTTTTGCCTACTGGATCATTTATATTTCATGAATGATTCAAGAAAACAAAAACTATTTATAATTTTTGCACTTTTATTAACAATTTTGAAGTAGATTGATGAACCTGATGATGTGATAATCTTACTTATATTGACCGTGGCCTCATCCTTTTCATTTTCTTCTTTAACTTTCTTAATGATAGTAATCAAATCATCTGTACTTTCAGCTATGTGTTGTTATATTAGAATATTTAAGATTTTTGATGCTTTTTCTACCTATTATGCATTCATATTTGTTTTCATCGATTTTAAATGACTTCATTATATATTCAGTATAAAAGTTAAATGAGAATAATGACATATGGCATATATATGCTGCTGTGAATCCGGTATATTTCCACTAATTATCAGTTTTAATTATAGTTTCAAGTTTCATATAGAGATTTTTTAAAAATGAACTGTTTTTGTAAACTCATTTTTATAATAAACTGATCAACTAAATCAGTGCCCTTATAGGTATCAATGAAATGCATGTGGACCATCTGTTATTTTTTGGCCTTCTCTATTAACTTATATACATCAGCAATGATACCTCTAATACCTCAAGTTATCTGTATTTAGCAGTGTGGTACTGAATGATTTTCAAAATAATCTTATCTGTATTTAGCAAAAGAATATGTTATGATAGTTTTCACACTATTTACGTTTTTTTGCCTATATAAAAAATGCATTTTTTTTCAGTTGCCATTTAGTTTAAGTGGCATACTTTGTTCAAAATTATTGTTGATTCTTTATCAATGATATCAATTTTAATGGCTTTAACTTTTGGGACTGATCACAGGCTAATCTGATCTTATCTTTCAATATTGGAGATTCTTTGATGCAAGATATTTAATTAAAATTGACTTGGTTGATAGCTTAGTAGTATAGATTTTTTGCATATTTCTTTCATTTCTGCTTGATATTCATTACATTGGTTATAATTAATTCATTGGCATGTTTCACCAAATCTACTCATTGCAGAAATTTTCTTTTGATGTTCAGGATTTCCAAAAGATAACTCTTATCATTACAACTTTATTTTTATCTTTTATAGCTGTGATTTATTTTACCAAGATGATCTATGGAATTTTCAATTTATTTTTCTATTTAATTTTTTAGTCCTTTTTTTGTTTACAATTATTGCTATTTCTTCTGACATTCATTTTTATTTTGCTGCATTTTTTTGTCTTATTCGAATGTTTTTTAATTATTATTTTTTTTTTCTATTCACAATTCATATGATCTACTATCAACTACACAAAGTTTCATATCAATTTTGATATTTTTTCTAAAGCAATATATTTATAAATTCCTTTTGGTGATGGAATTTATAATGAAAATATTAATGAAGTCTATAGTCAATTTCTCGTTTTATTGCTGCTTTCAAATCCACAATGAACAAAATTTGCTTATTTTTAATTTCAACTTTGGAATTATAGCAACAGATCCTTAGAAGCATATCTTGAATGCAAGTTTTGTTAAATTCTGCATTAACTTAGTAATAATACATACAATTTTATCTTCATTTACTTGGAGCATAAACTTGTAATAATGCTGGCAGTTTCCCACAAAACATCAATTTATCATTTTTAGTCTTGTATCTGATGACAGTTCTTACAATAACTTCTTAGAAATAAAAACCAAAACATTTTTTTCTCTTAGATATCTTTGATTTGAATAATAGAAAAGACGTTCTCCTGTTTTAAAACTAACTATTTCAATCTGTCTTAATTCATTCATTACTAAGACGTTAATTTGTAAATGAGCCACATTTATCCTCATCAATTAAAGTTTTCCTTGACCTCTTGTAAAACCATTTCATATTTTAATGGTAGTATTTTCTGTTTTATTGTAATTTCAGATTTTTCTCTAACTCCATACTATGTAGATATTAAGAATTAGTTATCAAAATGTTCTTAATCTAGCTTTGTCATACAATCCATACTAAAACATTTAATTAGATTAAAATTAATTAGATTGTAAATATATTTTTATCTGGTTTATAATCTAATTAATTGTTTTTTTCTTAAAATGTTTAACATTAATATCCAATTATTTAAAAATAAGTTCACTAGACAATCACATAGCATAGCTAACAAAAACTTGATAATTTTTTAAAATTAAAATTACAAGTTAGTGCATATTTAAAAAAAAAGTAAATTCAAGTTATTAAAAAATGAGAATTTTAGTTTGTTTTTTAAACACAATCCTGAAGGGTTATATGTATATAAGTGTGTGTGCACGTGCGCGAGTGAATGTGTGTGATTTATTTTAGCCTCATGAAAACATTATTTTATCTCTCTTCACCCTCTATCAATAGCTTTTTTAAAGTCAGTATATATATATGTAAATAATTAATCATTGTAGCTTATGGAGACCGTTTTTTTTTTCTCTCACCCTCTAGAAATAGATTTACAAAATTATTTAGCTAAGAAAAAAAAAGCAAGAGAAAATAAACAAATTTGTATTTGTTTCGGCAACTGTGATTGACAACTCCTTATAAAACATATAGCTAGTCTCAATATTACTTAAGACACAATAGTACTTTAGGAAATCAAAGCCTTAGCAATGATGAATGAAATTTCATTGAAACATTAGTGGCTAAGTTCTGGTGAGAAAGTTTTTGATTGTGTGGAGTAGAATCTTTTAAAAGACTTTAAATAATAGGATTCTTTTGAAGATTTTAATGTGATTCTGATGATAGAATTTTTCAATATGGAGTACTGATACATGGAATTTTCTAAATATTATTTAATTACAGCTTTTAATCAATGGAAATATTTATTATAATATATATAATTTAATAAATTAATGATGTGTGAACAAACTTAGATAGATATGAACTCCAAATGAAAGTGCATGAAATCGATCCATCCATTTACTCTCTGGAATGAATTTTGGAATCCTCTCTTATTAGGTGGCTAGAGCCCTGTCAATCTTTTACATAATAAAGGAACTAATATTTTTATATTAATGTAAGAAATTTAATTGTTATAATATATGGAAGATTGGTGATGATCTAGATAGCTGATGAGAGATGACCTCGAAATGTATAATCAAACAGTGAATGTTTCTATCATTATAATTGAACCATACATTTATCCAAGGTTGTACTGATTTCTGGTTTAATGTTCTACAAATGAATGTCAGATAAACTTTGACCTGCTTTTGAGTTTTTAAAGACTATTTTACACCTCACCTACTTATATATATATATATATATATATATATATATATATATATATATAATATTGAAATACAAATCTAGATGTAATTAAAGGGGATTTGAACTCAGACTTTCAAGATCCCTATAGACATCCATTCTATCCAATATAACTGATACACATGGCCATACACATGTAAAAATATAAATGATCTCCGATATATGTATTTCATGTTGAAACAGCACTCATCAGTTGGTCTGAGTATGTATCGGTTATATGAAATAGAGTTGATGACTGTAGGAAGTTTGAAGGTTTGGGTTCAAATCCCCTTTAATTATATATATATATATTGAAAATTGAAGGTTTTCATGTATCAAAAATCTGAAAGAAGTATTTTTGGATTACCGATGATTATGTTTGCTTTTTATGGTTATTTGCCATTCTTTGGGAAATAAACATAACAAAATAGTATTTCTAGAATCATCACCTGTCACTTAGTCATTTATATCACCATTCAGAAAGTGGCTGGTGAAATCCTATCAAAATTTTGGTGCTATAATAATAATGAGCAACAACATAGTGAGAAAACCCAAAACTATATTTACACACATACACACACCTATTATCAGAAATTAGGTTTGATATAAAACTTTATTTCATTTACTATATAAATTTGATATTAAAAACATATTTAAAGTATGTTTTAGATAAAAGTAATAAAAAATAAAATTTATTTGCATATTCTTTATAAAAAATAATTTTAATAGTAAACCTGGTTATAAATACAAATCAATGCTTATTAAAAAAAGAAGTTAAAAGTTCTTGACTCTTTAAAGTGATTTATGTTTATTTTAATCTTTAATGTTACTTATAAAATGTAAACGTATTAAGGCGACAAAAAATATGATCATTTAACTTTTGAAAAAACGATAAAAACTAATAATATGATTTTGAGATTATATAGCTATTAGATATATTGTGAATACGCATAATTACACATAAACTTACATATAATATTTTAAATTGTAGAGGTAATAATTTCTGCTAAAAATTTAGTGAAAAATAATGGCAAAAAGCTTTGATGACGAATAAATGTTTTCCACTTTGAGTGAATAAACGGATCTTTTAAAAATAGCTTGAGCTCCAAACAAATATATACTCAGTTACAATGCTAAAGATAATGTTATGTCTTTAAACAACGATACGCTTCTAATATTAGTTTCATTATGATGAAATTATATATTACATTAGCATACAAATATCGCATCTTTCTTCATCATCAATTTCTTAAAAGATAAAGAAAAGGAAAACAGAAAAATATTTATTACAATCGCAAGATTTAAGAAAATTATATTTGTTCTCTTATGCAAATTCAGTAACTAGAAATAAGAATACTATAACCAAATGAAAATCTTTGATCATTACCAATAATAGTTTGCCACAGTGTTAATTTACTTTAATGCATCCATTTTAAAGTTTCATTATAAAATTTAAAAGCCTTACATCAATGAGTTAGAGTAGTTTAAGAAAATGCTTCCAATATATAATGAACGTGCATAAAATTATATTAATATTTAAATACCAATATAGTATATGTACTTAATATAGATGTAATTAAAGGAGATTTGAACCCAGACTTTCAAACTCCCTACAGTCATTCACTCTATCTAATATAACCGATACACATGATCACATACATGCCAAAAAGATAAATTATCTCCAATATATATATATATATTAATAATTCAAACAAATATATTAAACACAGTATTCAAAATTAAATAATATATTCTTTACCAAATACTCTCAATTGTTTCCTGACAATCTTTATCAACTGTTAATACAAACGTTTGTATTAACAGTTGATAAAATTGTCAGTGAAACAATTGATACTTCTGGTAAAGAATATATTATTTAATTTTGAATACTGTGTTTATATATTTGTTTGAATTATTATTATATAATTTAAAAATACAGACATTTAATGGTTGTAGTTATATATATATATATATATATATATATATATATATATATATATATATATATATAATACATATAAAGAGATATATTATCTCCAATATATATATATATTATGCAGAACCAGCACTTATCAATGGTCAGAATCAGCATGAAATATGTATATTGAAGGTCATTAATTTTTTTCGAATGCATGCGATCATGTGCATTTGTTTTATTAAATTGAATAAATGACTGTAGGGAACTTAAAAGTCTGGGTCGAAATTCCCTTTAATTACATTTGAATTGAGTATATATACTATACAGGTATTCAAATATTACATATTCAGTTTGTATTTTGCCCATCCCTCTTCTGTGTATTTAAGTGAACATGTTAAGATTCTATATATGTGAGATCAGAGTGACTTAAGGGCAATATGGTTATATAATGGCAGCAACAAGGGCTTTGAGCATTACATCGTCAGATTTTCACGATATGAATGTCTGAAGAGTTGGAAAGTGAAGATGATTGAATCCTGTCCATTAAAGTTTGTAGATTTGCTATCTTAATATAAAACAGAGCACTGATTATATATGTGTGTGGGAGATGATGATCTTGACCAATTGAGTGCTGGTTCAGCATGAAATATGTATATTGATCATTTATCTTTTTTGCATGTATGTGGTCATGTGTATTGGTTATATTAGATAGAGTGAATGACTGTAGGAAACTTTAAAGTCTGGGTTTAAATCATCTTTAATAAAATTATATTTTAAATTCCAATGTATAGCAATTTAATGATTTGGTTTTAAAATAATTTAATAGATGCTATAAACCCAACTCTAAAATCATGAAATTTACAAATACATATTATATATATATATACACACACAAATTCAAGATAGCATATGTAAATGTTGATTTAATAAAGAAACTAATGCAATGATATTAGGTGTTTGGATAAATAGTATTCCAGCACCTACATGTAGCTTAAAATGCTGAATTGATTAGTTATTTCTCATTCGATTATATTAGTTGTATTGAAAAAGGCTTTGTTTACATCTATGTTTGATTTGAAGTTCAGTTTTAGCAAAGTCACTTGTCAGATTTGATCTTTATCTAAGATATAGCATATGTAAACGATCATTTTATATTTTCTGGACAGTTTGATAAAAAGACACATTGGCATTAACAGCACTGAAAAAGATAATCATTTCAGATTTTATATATCATTTAAATTACTGAATTGATATGTTAATTCATATAAATATTTGTGTTTATTTTATTTGAAAATATAATTCTTAGATATTAATCGTTTTATAATAAAACATACACATCTTTCTTAAATACTGAGTATGACACTTATTTTTTGAATAGAATCTATTTTAAAATATTTCTGAAAATGAATGGATATTATAAAAAGCAATTTTGAGCATTTCCTCATTATTAAAAAAAAGAAGCAGCTATTTTTAATTAGAATTAAGTCATAATCGTTTAGAATGTGTACTTATTTTTTAATATTCTATGTATATGAGAGAATGCATATTCATAACATAATATGTATGTGTGCATGAAAAATCTCATAAATTTTATAATAGAATCGTAATGCATGGAGCATTTATATTTACAGTTTCAATAATAATTTGTTTCAGCTTAAAATTTTTTTCTTAAGCAAGGCTTCCTAATATATTTACCTTGGTTCATAAATAGATTATCTAGTTATTCTTAACTATGAGGTAAGATCAAGTTGTCACTACCCAGAAATTTGCAAGTATAGTAAGTGCTATCAAAACCTTCTTCACAGAAGATATTGATGAGATCTGCTATTTAAAATCTCATGGTATTTTTACTTTTAAGAAAAAGGCAAAGCTTAATGTTATTTTAATCTTTTACTGTAGTTAATTTAACAGAGGTTTAATAAGAATATTTGCAAAGCTTTTCAAACGTTTTTTTAAATAATGTAGAATAAAGATAATGGATAAATTAATTTTGCATTTTCAACATTTCTGTGTGAAGATAAAGAACTTGTTAGAAGTTTTAGTAGTCTTAAATTTTTCAATAAAAGATCCAGTAATAAAGAGATTCACTGCTGATTAGCATTGGAAAGAGATACAAAGAAAAAACAGAATTTTTACAGATGAATACTTTTATAACGAATATCAGAATCATTCAAGCTATCAGGCTGCCTATATCTCTTTTTGAATATGAAAGTTGGATTTTGAAAAATAAAAATAATGTATTGGTGATTATGAAAATTAATGTTGGAAAAGATTTTTGAGAATTCTAAAAGCAGCAAGATAAATGAGTAATTAGAAGATCTGAAATCTTCGAAGCAGAAATGATTCTATTAAAATATCCTATTTTGGTAGTATTGTAGGATGATGTAATTCTTTAAAAGGGTATATAATAATTAGAAATATATGTGTAAAAAAATCAATGACCAGAAATAAAGGAAAGGATTTTAGCATTGCAATAAATAAGTCATTGATTAGCATTTAAAAAATCAAAAGATGATACAACATTCTGTTTGACTTGATGATAATTAATAATAAATATAAAATAATCAAATAGTTTAGAGCTATAGTCTGAGAGATCATGTAACATTTAAACAATAAAACTGTTAGATTAAACTTTGTTTGAGGGACCTCCAGTTCATGAGTCTATAGTTCTATCAATTGCATTAAATTGTATAGATGTGATGTGACACACCGTGACTTCTTATACAGAGTCAGGAATCTCTTTGCAACTATTCCCAGAGAAACCTGTTAGCCACTTTAACTTCTCTTTCTATTCCCCACCCTAAGTTTTCTCATATTCTTCTCTATCCTGCTCCATCGATTTCCACAATATAATCTTTGTCAACTCCATTGACTTTATATCTAAATCCCCCTTATCTTTTCCCAAATCCAGCATAAAAACCAATAACCTCACTTTCTGTATAATCACTTTGTTTATATTTATTCTTCCACAACTTCATTATTTGTATCCTTTCTGCTTTCAGGCATTTATATTCAATTAACAGATGCCTCATATTTTCTATGTCTTCTTTACACAACTTGCAGACTAAATCACCCACATTTTCCCATTTGTGTGTATATTCCCTTGTTGCTAAAAATCCCATTCAAATCTTAAACAGTAAACTACTTTCTTTGCTATTATCATAAATTAACTTGCACCCAATATTCTGCTTAGTTCTATAAATATTTAAACTCTTATTACTCTCCATACTAGTTCCTCTATTCTTTATTAATGCATCTTTTCTTCTATGCCATTTCTTAACACTATAACACTCAACAATTCTCCGAACACAATCATCCCACCTTTTGTATAAGTATACTGACATAAATTTTTTATCCAAATCTTCTGCATATTGCATTACCTTTCTTAACCATCTTGTTGTCTGCCCTTTATTTATAACCCAATTAAATACTAGTTTGCTATTTTATTATCCATAAACTGCAATCTATCAAACATTTTCATTTTGCATCTCTCATATAAAAATTTGACTATGCCATTTCTTCTTGAATTGCCTCTTTTGCCATCCATGCATCTGCATCTAATGCATGTCTTCCTACTTCTCTTTGTACTTTTTCTAAGTAATCTAGTACCTCTTTACTAACACATAATGCATCTTACCATATGTTAATCCTGCTACTGCCAATTGATGCAGTGACAACACTATCACCACCCACTACTACTACTACTACTACTACTACTACTACTACTACTACTACTACTACTACTACTACTACTACTACTACTACTACTACTACTACTACTACTACTACTACTACTACTACTACTACTACTACTACTACTACTACTACTACTACTACTACTACTACTACTACTAATACTACTAATACTACTACTACTACTACTACTAATACTACTACTACTAATAATAATAATAATAATAATAATAATAATAATAATAATAATAATAATAATAATAATAGTACACATTGTATCAATCACAGTTTTTAAACAGTAATTAAAATTTTTAATACTACAAATATACTCTTATTTATCACTATGCATATTTGATATGAGCTTATTAAAAGTGTAATTATAACACATTCGTATATAGTGTTTTGACCAAAGTATTTATTTTATAAATCTAGTTATTTTATCATTAATCTCACTAGTTTTCTATTTTTTAATTTTTTAAAAAGACATTTGAAATTTTAAATATTATAAATTTATTTTTGCTTGAATTTTTATTTTCATATATATCTTCAAAACAGCCATTATTCGAATGAACTTACATTATAAAAATTAATATTTTGAATGCCTTTCTGGATCTTATCTCTAGATTTAACAAAATTTTACTACCCTTGCTAAATAACACAGACAAAAAACACCTTTCATCTATAATCACGTGTAATTTCAAATTCTTATATTTTTGATGTTTTTGCTGCTACATATTTTTATTTTATTTATACACAATAATATTAATATATTTGCATTAATCATTTCCTGTTGTTTCACTAGATATATTCAAAACTAAATTTCCTTTCGGTCAAATGTAATCCTAAATAAAAGTTTTCATTTTGGAATATATTAATTTTTATTCTGAAGATCTTTAAATGTGAATCTCACTCTTTTGTGTAGCTCTTACAATCAATATTTTTGTAGTGAAAGAAAATTCCTTGCATTTTAAATAAATGTTAACATCAATCGGCAATAATTTAATTTTTATATTATAATTAACCATATTATGATTACTATTCATCCTGCATGCACAAATGTTTTGGGGCTTTTATTCTATAAATTAAAAATACAAAAAGATTCATTTCTCAAACAGTATTGGATGGCTTAACTATTTATCATTATTTGAAAAATCTCTAACTTTGCTTAGAAATTTCCCATTTTTTAAAAATTAAATAATACATTTTTTTTTTTTAAAAAAGAGGCTATTATATTATAACCATAACAATATTGAAACAGCCAATTAAATTTAAATATTTGCATCATGGAAGCATTTCCAACTTTAATATTCAACAAACATGCATTCAATCCCATGTCAATGATCATCATCCCATAATTAAATAGCATAATTGACTTATGCAAACATGGAGTACAAATCAAAATTATTGTGCAAGTGATTATTAAGCCAAATCAGGAACTCAAATATGAAAATTATATGTTCACAGGAAGGTACCCAAAAAATCTACAAAATTTCACAGTAATGCATGTATATGTTCTAATCTTTAATTTCATATGCATATGTGATACATATAAAATTGCAATCTGCTTAAAGGTTTGAATAAAATAAATTTAGCCTATTAAAACTACATGTATGTAAAAACACATTAGCCCTTACATCATTCTAAAATTTAGATAACCTCTGACATTAAACAAGGCAAAACTCTCCATACAATAATGCCACCCTGTGCCAACCAGAGTAATCAATGGATGCCAGAAGGCTTATGCATAAAATCCCTATCTAGTGCCTACTCATCCAATATTTCCAGGCTAGTTTCTGGCTTGTGGCCTTTGTCAGTGAGAAGCCTTGTATCTGAGAGCACTGCACCTAGATCTTAGGATCTAATGCAACCCTCCAGCAACTGCATTTTATCTCTACTTAACTACAAAACTATGAGAATAAAATTGAAAACACAATATTTTCAATCTAAGCTTAATAGCTTATATAATCATATGGGTCTGAAACTCAGTTCTAAACCCATACATTTTGGTGTCTTTGGCTCTTTAACAACCATAGTCACCACTCTCCTATTAGGCAGGATTGGTGTTAAACCACTAAACATCACATGATCACTATCTCTTATACTAGCATATAATTGTTATTAAACAAGGCAAAACTCTCCATACTGTAGTGGAACTAGCACATAATTGTTATTAAACAATGTAAAACTCTCCATACGGTAGTGGCACAGGGTGGCATTACTGTATGGAGAGTTTTGTGTTGTTTAATAACAATTATGTGCTAGTATAAGAGATAGAGATCATGTGATGTTTAGTGGTTTAATACCAATCCTGTCTAATAGGATAGTGGTAGCTATGGTTGTTAAAGAGCCAAAGACCCCAAAATGTATGGGTTCAGAACTGAGTTCAGACCCATATTACTATATAAGCTATTGAGCTTAGATTGAAAATATCATTGTGTTTTTAATTTCATTCTCATAGTTTTTTAGTTAAGTAGAAATAAAATGTGGCTGCTAGAGGGTTGCATTAGATCCTAAAATCTATATGCAATGCTCTCAGATCCAAGGCTCCTCACTGATGAAGGCAACAAGCCAGAAACTAGTCTGGGGATATTGGATGAGTAGGTACTAGATAGGGATTTTATGCACAAGCCTTCTGGCATCCATTGATTACTCTGGTTGGCACAGGGTGGCACTACTGTATGGAGAGTTTTTTTCTTGTTTAATAACAATTATGTGCTAGTATAAGAGATAGTGATCATGTGATATTTAGTGGTTTAACCTCAGACATATGGCTTTTTTTATATTAACTAAATTTTGAGTATTTTTTTAAAAAAAAAACTAAATTTTTCTTATTTAAACTTTTCATGAGAGTAAACATTGATTATAATTTATCTTTTATATTAAACAATAATGAAATTTCCTTATTAATCACTTTCTATTCTTTTATTTTAACTTGCCTCTATGAGGTTAAATCTAAATGTTGACAAATTACATTGCAAAAAATTCAAAACACACCCCAATATATAATGAGTAAAAATTATAGTATTTTTCCATAATTTTATTTTTACTCATTTGCAGTATATTTATATATGACCCATTACCTGGATTTTTTCATGTTTAATTCATACTTTTAATTGGAACACATCATCATCAATTGTATAAATAAATGTTATAAAAATGATTGTAAAAATGCTGTAAGCATTGATATATAACAATATTAAATATTCAATCACTAAGAAAATGGATAAGAAAATTTTAAGAATATAATGATAGAAATGAAATCATAAAAAAAAAGATCAGAAGCTATTCAGATTAATGAGTT
The DNA here is from genome assembly GCA_028023455.1 of Epiperipatus broadwayi. Classification (NCBI taxonomy): domain Eukaryota; kingdom Metazoa; phylum Onychophora; class Udeonychophora; order Euonychophora; family Peripatidae; genus Epiperipatus; species Epiperipatus broadwayi. The sequence goes on from JAQFVV010012401.1 coordinate 13,890,274, forward strand.
CCAAAAATTCTTCCATAAGCCAAGTAGTTTACATCTATCAATATGTTTAACACCTTAAGGACACAAATCCTCTTATGGCACATTGAATTTATGAAATTTTATTTGAACTTTTAGGAGCTTTTTATGTAGATATGAGCAATCACCATATCAATGCTAAAAGAAATGAACATGTGCCGCATTCATCATCATTCAGAATGCTCATTCCATATTATGGTTATGGATCATAATGTAGATTTTTTAACCATAGGATCTTACAGATGTGACACTGTTCCCAAGTGATTGAAATTTTTAAAATGCCAGATTGTATTAATAAACATGTTGATACAGGTAAACTAACATTTGAAAGAGTTTTTAAAAACCTATTAATATGAATAGATTCTGATTTTTTTTTGTGTTATCATTCCACAGAATCTTTATATTTTTAAAATTTTATGTTCTTGTTTTTTATTGAGACCTTTAATTTTATTATACAACAGTGCTTACAATGTATCTACAATCATTTTTTATAATATTTATTACTAGGTTGATGATTGGTATGAACTTGCTGAAACATAAATATATTAGTACTATGAATCATATATGGGTGAACCTTGATAATATGCCATTTATATCTGTCACCAATAAAAATGTTTATTTTAACACACACACACACACATATATATAATTTGTTTATTACAGCATACTTTCAGCTAATATAAATATAGCATTTCTGATATAAAATTGTAATCCTGCAATAATTTATAATACAAATATTATACATGTCAAAAATTCCACTTGCAGTAGCTGAAAGTACGTTTTTATAAGCAAATTTTATAAATTGTATATATATAATAATTAGTTACCTTAAATTGTATATATAATATCTTTAAATATTTGATTACAAGCCAAATTTCCTCAAACAATTTTTCTAAAGGAAACAATAATGACATAAGATTAAGTTGAACATTAATTTTAAAGCCTCTTAATACAGTAAATTTTATATTTATTTGTATCCACTAATGAATATACTTCTATTTATGATGACTATTTAAATATTCACAAAGTAAATAGCTATTTAAGAACTTAAATATTGATTCAATTTAAAAATAAGAATTTTTTGTTTCTTAATTTATTACATTTATAACATATGTTGGTTTATCACAATAAATGGGTTACAAGATGACTTTCATTTCTTTATAAATATCATGTTCCCTGTTATTTTGATTTTTTATATATAATATCATTGGTAGAAAATAGAATTATTCTATTTAAAATTTAAATTCACACACAGATTTATTTTTACTACGTTCAGTTCAATATTACAAGAATTATGACTGGTGGTGGAATAGATGGTTGTTTTTAATTTATATATATAAAAATTTTAATGATAAATACAATATTATAGTTTAAATTCTTTTGTAGCACTTTTGATTACATGGTAATCCTCGTCAGTTTTAGCTGAATTTCAAATTTTTTAAACTTAATGTTATGTATATTTCCATAAGCTGTGTATGGCTGTATTTGCAACTTGCCTATTAATAACATCATCCTTATGTTTATGAATCAAAATTGCCTCTTTAATTTTCCTCTTTTTATGATTTCTTCCTTCCATTAATATTTTTATTTCACTACTATTAAATGTAAACCTATAATTACAAGTCTTTTCATGGTCAAAGAATACTGAAGCTGTATTAAATTGACTATTTGTATTATTTTTAATTCGATTATATAATAATTGATGCTCCTTCAATCATTTCTTCACAGAACATCTCAATTCACCGATATATAATTTCTGACATTCACATGAAATCTGATAAATTATATTACTTTTTTGCAATTTAGGAATTATACTCTTATAATTATTAATCAATCGATTAACATTCAGAGAAACACAAAATGAAATATTATACTTTTCTTTATATATATTCTTAATTAATTTAGATTGCATGTTATTTATAAATGACAAAGATATCCATTGTTTATTATCTAAAATAACACTGCAAACACTGTTTTTATTATTAAATGAATTTACTGTATGCAAAATTTGGTTTTTATCATAACCAATCTTTAAAAGTTCATTAGCAAAGAGTTCAATATTTAAAATTTTATCACTCTTATATTTACATAATTTATCATTGCGATGCAAAAATGATTTCAGACTTGCCATTTTATGTATCATTTGAACACGTGATTTTCTCCAATAGATTTAAAAATTAATTTATAATTTAAATCAGTAGCATCTCTAAATATTTGTAAATCCAAAAATTTTATTTTTCTATTTTGTTCATTCTCAATAGTCCATTTTAAATTTTTTATATTATTCAGATTATATAAAAGAAAATCAATAATGTCTTTAGGACCACAAACAAAAACATCATCAACATATCTAGTATAAATTTTAATATCTTCAAAATTATAAGAACTAAATATAATATCTTCATATTTTGACAATGTAAAATTACAAATTTGTGCTATCGTAGGTAATCCCATTGGCCACCCTTTATTCATTTTATAAAACCTATCATTATATGTTGCATAATATTATCACTTATAAATTTTAGTGATTCAATAATAAAATTTATTAAATGTTTATTTACAGAAATATTAATTAGTTCAATTTCAATTAAATTTATAGATTACCTATGGTAGCACAAATTTGTACTTTTACATTGTCAAAATATAAAAATATTATATTTAATTCTTATAATTTTGAAAATATTAAAATTTATACTAGATATGTTGATAATGTTTTTGTTTGTGGTTCCTAAAGACATTATTGATGTTCTTTTATATAATCTGAATAATTTAAGCAATTTAAAATGGACTATTGAAAATGAACAAAATGGAAAAATAAAATTTTTGGATTTACAAATATTTAGAGATGCTACTGACTTAAATTATAAATTAATTTTTAAACCTATTGGAGAAAGAGGATATATTCATTTTAAATCATGTGTTCCGATGATACATAAAATGGCAAGTCTGAAATCATTTTTGCATCACAATGATAAATTATGTAAATATAAGAGTGATAAAATTTTAAATATCAAAGTTTTTGCTAATGAACTTTTAAAGGTTGGTTATGATAAAAACCAAATTTTGCATACAGTAAATTCATTTAATAATAAGAAGAGTGTTTGCAGTGTTACTTTAGATAATAAAAAATGAATATCTATGCCATTTATAAATAACATGCAATCTAAATTAATTAAAAATATATTTAAAGAAAAGTATAATATTTCATTTTGTGTTACTCCAAATATTAATCGATTGATTAATAATTCTAAGAGTATAATTCCTAAATTGCAAAGAAATAATAATTTATCAGATTTCATGTGGATGTCAGAAATTATATATCGGTGAATTGAGATGTTCTGTGGAAAAAAAATTGAAGGAGCATCAATTATTATATAATCAAATTAAAAATAATACAAATAGTCAATTTAATACAGCTTCAGTATTCTTTGACCATGAAAAGACTTGTAATTATAGGTTTACATTTAACAGTAGTGAAATAAAAATATTAATGGAAGAAAGAAATCATAAAAAGAGGAAAATTAAAGAGGCAATTTTGATTGATAAATATAAGGACAATGTTATTAATAGAGAAGTTGCAAATATGGCCATACACAGCTTATGGAAATATATGTAACATTAAGTTTAAAAAATTTGAAATTCAGTTAAAGCTGACAAGGATTACCACATAATCAAAAGCGCTACAAAAGAATTTAAACTATAATATTGTATTTACTGTTAAAATTTTTTTTTTATATATATAATATTTTATAATGGGTACTATATTTTACATTTATATATATATATATATATATTGCCCCAAAATAAATAACTATTAGTCATTAGGGCCCATAATCAAACAATAAGACTTGATCATATCCATTACAAGTTGACATAGCTTGTCATTTTTAAACCACTATCGTAATATTTAGAGTTACATCCTAAACTTTAATGATACTTTTATATTATTAAAAATATTATATATATAATGCTTTTGTTATTTTTTTAAAAAGTTTTTTAAAATTATCAGCTTCGTCGATATATTTTTTACCTCAATTCTAAAAGGTTTTTTATGATATTGATTTTATAAAAATTTTAATTTAAAAAAAAGAATTAAAATTTTTGCAATTTAAAGCTAAAAATAGAATAAATTGTAGAATTTTAAAATCGCATCTTAAAAGTTATATATATATATTGGTGAAGAATCTTTCAATTGCACATGATTTGCCCCTATTCTTTATTAAATTTTAAAACAAAAGTGATCTGTCTTAAGATAGGTAGTTATTATAAAAAAGCTATAAGGCTTTATTTTTTTCTGTGGAAATTTTCTATTGCTTGCCACATCTTAATACAATTTCTGGCTTGTCTAAAAATTTAATTTTATACGTTATTGTTTTTAACTAGAATTTTATCAGAAGATAAAGTTTGGTTTTTAAATGATAATGTAAGTTTTCCATATAAATGGATGTTTCTTTTATTAAGATGCATTTTTTATATTTTGATAATTTAGTGATAGATATTATTATTGTTAGATTACTATCAAGTCATCACTAATTTCTACTGTCTTCATAAATGTATTCTATCTGTTTATGAAATTTTTGTATATGAATAGTAAATGATTTCAGTGCATTTTAAAACTATGACTGAATTGATCCTTGACCAATATGGATATTAGTAAAAAGTCATATATATATATAAAGAAGAAACAAAGGCAAACTAAAATAAAAATAATAAAGATAAATAAAAAGGTACTCTTTTTATAAAGAGCGTTATATATGAAAAAAGAATAAAATCAAAATACATTTTAATAAATGATGAATATAATCAATAAATAAAAATAATTACACATATAGTCTTACTCACCAATAATGACTGATGTATATGTGAGAATGATGTTTTATTAGTATCATTATTTGAACAAATATAGTGAGTCTAACTAGGTTCTTATTAGTATTTTTTATACAATTTCAATTTAAAACATTTTAGGTTGCAAATAAACTGTTTTCTCATTTATTTTTTAACTGAATATTTTTTAAATAGTTATTAAACTATAATGTTCAAAATGTTAGACTCTAATGTAGATTCTGAGCAAAAAAATTATATTCAGTAAAACAATTACAAAAATTTAATTATGACTAGTCATCATTATTATTTTCAACTTTTTATAAATTTAGTGTGGCCAGAAGACCTCTCTGAGATTAAACCAGTTCATTTATTTTACATTATTCCAGAAAACTTCATCTCATTAATACATCTTACATATTGTTTTTTATGTTTCTTATAATTTTCTTAGATTCAGTCTAAAACCTTTAATATTTATTTAATATCATTTCTTTTAACAACATGATAACTCTGACTTTATTTTGGTCTTTTAGTTCATAATGATATTGTGTGATCTTTTATTTTTATTGTCCATATGTTTTACTTTTGATCACTTTTTATAAAACCCATCATGCACTCTCACTGTATTTTCTTTTATTATATATGTGAGTCTCAGATCAATAAGTACACATTATCAACATATTTTACTAAGTAATCTTTCAGAGAAGAATTCTTACTGCATTCATATTTCAACTTATTATTATCTGCACAACAAGAAGTTAACAACTAGTTTTGCAATTTATATTTAGCAATCATAGTTAAGTGATAACATTTTTATATGGGCTTATCTGCTTTTAAAGAAAATTATTATTTTCATTCATTATTTATATGCTTACATGTTTTGTTACCAGAACAACTAATCATAATTTCTTTTAATATGAACAGTATATTCAATTCTAAACATTATAAAATATAGTCAAGTGTTGGTGGACCAGCAGTTAGCATAGCTGCCTTCTAAGCAGTTGGCCTGGGTTTGCTTTCCAATCAATGCTTTGACATATATATAAAAAGGAAACTTAATTCAAAAATTCTTAAACCAAACAAAGAAAAAAAAGCATCAATTAATTCTAATATATCCTTAGAGTCTAAGGAACTATTGGCTAAAAGTTTCTTGTTTGAGAAAGACATTTTTTTTCAGCCTTATCAGTTGAAATACAATCAATTTCTCTAATGATACATGATTTTCAAAAACAAAAAACCTCAGACCATTAAAAAATTGTTTTTATTTATGGATTGTAATCTTACAAAAATAAAATACAAATGTTGCAATTAAAAGCATATGCATTTAATAAGTTACTTCATTACTTGATCTCCTATATATAAAAACAAAGTCTATTCTGATATAATTCAAAAGGATATGAATTTTAAACCATTGTCATCTCTTGTATTTTTTGACAGTATTTTTTTTTTATTCCATCTGTTTTATCTTGCTAACTTCGTTTTAAGCTATAAAAATTTTCAAAATAATCTTAATCTCTCTTCTTAATATCCCATCTATCATATCAAAAGCCATAAATAAAATTAAAAAAATATCAGTTATAGATAAAATCACTTATCATAGACATCTTAAATTTTTTCAAATATGCATATTTTTCTCAATTGTTTTTTTAAACTACATATTACAGTTGTTTGATCAGAAAATATTTTATCAGTACGTTATATTAGTCTGATGATGACGAAAGTCACTGACACAAACATATGTGTATATAAAGATGAACACATTTATAATCATCTAAAAAATAATGAATTAATTTTTAAAGTAAATATTAGATAATATTGCAATCAGGAAAATTTATTAATCAAAATGTTAGTTTCACTGCCAATTTTATGGTTTAAAATATGATGTGATGTTATAAAAATTGCTGGAAGATTAAATGATCTGGCAAAAGTAAGGTGTACACATGATTTACTGTCTAACTTTAATCCCTGCTAAGTAATTTGGGAACTGCTTACTACTGAGGACAATGCACTCATCCATTATTTTCAAAAGACAGTCATACACAGGAATAACTATCTGTGAAAAGTTTGTACATGTAGCAAGTTATTCCAAGAAAAATGCAAAATCCTACAAAAGTGATGTCTTGTGAACTGCTGGATACAAACATTTTCATTTAAAGCATAGCTATGCTTTTGTTTGCATTTTGCAGGACATAAAAAACTCCAATCTTCCCCAGTAAGAAACAATCTTTTGCTTTTCTTTTTTATTGGAATAAATGTGTATAGTATAGTTGTTGCAACATCATAAAGATAAACACATGTTCATTTACTTCCAATAAATAAGGTTATAGTCATTTTGTATGAAGTGTAATTAGTTCTCATCATTTTTGCAAATAACTCAATTTGATTCAAAATGTAAATATGGGTTCTTTATTTCCACTAAATAAAGTTATAGGTCACCATTTTGTACTAAATAAAGCTACTTGTCATTATTTATGAAAATTGATGGATTAAGTGTGTCAGAAGATCCCATGCAGACATTATTTTATGAGATCACAAGGTCAGAAAGCTATTGCTGGACTAATACATATCTCACCATCAGACTAATATCTAAATACTACCTTATCACATAGTTTATTTGACTTATTGTTAAAAAAAACAGTTACTCATTGAATATCTGTTCCAGTTTTGCATATACTTCTGACAATCATAGCTGTATAATATATCTGATAAAACAAATTCTAGCATCATTTGTGGATATAGTTTTAATTTTTTTTTAGATATTTTGCTTTGACTCCAAGGAATCAAATCCAAATTAAAAATATTCTTGATCATACTCAGAATCAGTCAAAATTTCATTAATAGCTGAACTCATAAACAAATTTAGCTATTCTAACTGCAGAATAAAAAGAGAAAAAGTAAAAATGTATTATTTATATTTTCATATAAAAAAAGATAGTAAAAATTACTGTGCATAAAATTCAAAGATAAAAATATGATTGCCTTGCATCTTTCTATAGTAACTGTTAACATAGTTAAAGCAGAAAAATGGCTGATGGCATAAAAAATTAATGATGATCGATTCTACACTAACTAAAATAACTAAAAATATTGAAATAAACCATGTAGGAAGAGAGTAAAAGAATAAAAAATAGAAAGAAAATATTGTTTGTGTCAGAAGCAGTATCTACTCTTCAATGAGCTAACATTTTAATTTTCAAAATAAAAGATATTGTTTGTTGAATACTATTTAGAGCTAATTCTAATATCTGAAGTTATTAAACTATCTGCCATCTAATGAAAGCCATAAATATAGCATGAGTTTGGCACTATATTTTTAAAAACTAAGAGAAACACAGAGACAAAACTCTCCATACAGTAGTGCCACTCAGTGCAAGCCAGAGTAATAAAGGTATGCAGGAAGGTTTGTGCATAAAATACCTAACTAGTGCCTACTCATCCAATATTTCCAGACTAGTTTGTAGCTTTCATTAGTAGGGAGCCTTGGGTCTGAGAGTGCTGCACCTAGATCTTAGGATCTAATGCAACCCCCAGCAGCCACCTTTTATTTTATTAGCTAACTATAAAGCTTTGAGTCCAAAATAAAAACACAATAATGTTTTCAAGTTCATTAGCTTGTATAGTTGTATAGTGGTGCTACTATATGGAAAGTTTTGACTCTGTGTTAAACAGCTTGTGTAAGCATATTAAATGGTGATCATGTGACATTTAGTAGTTAAATACCAATCCTACTCAATAGGATTATAGTGACTCTGGTTATTGAAGAACCAAAGACACCAAAAAGTACGGATGCTGAACTGAATTCAGTTCTATACAACTATACAAGCTAATGAACTTGAATTGAAAACATTACTGTGTTTTCATTTAGGGCTCAAAGCTTTATAGTTAGTTAATAAGGCAAAAGGTGGCTGCTGGAGAGTTGCATTAGATCCTAAGATCTAGATTCAGTGCTCTCAGATCCAAAACTCTTCACTGATGAAAGTCATAAACTAGAAACTAGTTTGAGAATATTTACTATATAGGTGTGTTTTTATGAATAGGTTTTTCAAATTTATCTGCATACACTTTTGTTCATTGTTAATATTAGTGTTATATTATTGTTACAAGTGGATCACACCATTTTCTATCATCATAGTAAAAGCTATTTGGGAATATTGCAGAAGTACTGAAAATTAGTTAATCATATTATTGGGAAAATAAAAATATTAAAAAATACTAATATTAAGAAAAAAAATGCATACGCAGATGAAATATATGCTTAAATCTTTTACCATGAAAATCTTTCCCTTAATATGTATAAAAGAATGAATTGTTTATTTGCAAAGGAAATAACATCCAAATCATAACTTCTGAAATTATTTGAAAGCAAAGGGGAAATATATTTTAACAAATTGCAAGTTTTTTAAAATTAATAATTTGTAATAATTTAAACATTTTCACGGATATTTTTTCTTCTCTTGTTATGCTATTTGTAATAGATATATAATACTGTTTTTAAATGTTGTCAAAAGAAAATATTATTCAATGTTAATTTTTTTATACTTACTAAGCATGCTTTTGGCTGCTGAAGCAAGAATCATAGCACTTGTGAAATGCAGGATGTACTATAGTTCTAGCTTCAATAGCTGAAAGCATGCCCAGCAAATACAAAGAAATTAACATTGAATAATGTTTTCTTAAATGAAAGTTTAAAAATGGCTGTATATATTTATAAAATTTTAAAATCTTGTATGTAAAAATATCAATTTATTTTGAAATGTAATCACTATTTTTAACGCACAAAGTATTTTGTTATGACAATGCCTTTCTAACAGATTTAATAGAATAAAAAAATATTTAGATATGGGCACATCTATATTATTAAATTAACAAATTTAATTATATATTCAAACACTATAGTTACATCGCTCTTAATGAATTGACACACACATATATATATATGTTAATATGAAAATTATAATAGTACAATAAATTGTACATGAATGAAGCCAGATAATATGTCATTCATATTTACATATTCAATTATTACAATTACATTTTTAACAAATCCAATATAAAAGTTTGTTTCCATTACATATTTCGTACTTTGATTCAATAATTTTTTGGATTTATTTATTTTGACGAATTTTATTCACCTATTAAACCCTAATTACATTTTTATGTTAAAAAACTTATTATTTATATAAGTAAGTAAAAAAATTCATATTAAATTATTATCATTTAAATCTATAAATTTATGAAAAAATTTCTGTTAAATATATATATTTTTTGTGATATACAATTCATTATTGTTTTGTTTAAATTGCCAATGTTTTGATGAAATCACATTCATTTTGCTCAGACTAAGATTGTAATAAGAAAGTATTTTGTCTCAAGTAACAATGAGATTTTGATTGCGTGTGAAGTAAAGAATGTTCATTCATATATATAGTAAATGGTTGTCCATTCAGAATATTTTCTTATATACATGTAATGATAAACAAAATAAAATAGAGTGAATTCTTGTAGAAATATTTTATTAGATTATACAAATTTTTACATATATTTTTAAATATTAAGAAAAAAAAGAAATGAATGTTACTTTCTTTGTTTAATTATTATTTGTATAATATATGAAGAGGTTTCTCTAATGCTAATCTAAATAAATTATTTTTATTTCAAGTTAATTCATCTTGAAACATTTCTTTTAAGTGTATTTTCTTCCAAAAACTTACTGTTTGAAAAATAAATCTTTTATTAAAGTAAATTAATCAACTGTATTTACCAAATTTTCTGAGAGCATGTGATTAAATATTTTATGCAATTTATTTTTTTGATGAAAAGCTAATTACTTGATTTATTTTTATTTTGTTATTTAAATTAGTTATATTCTACTGGATTAGAGAGATTTTAAAAATATTTATACAGTCTTCAATATAAATTATTCATTGAGCTTCTATCAGTAATTGAATTATTGTAGATCAAAATATATATTAATAAAAACAAAACCATGATTCACAGATGCAAAAATGTGGAAAATGTATAAATTGCTGTTGCTTGTGTTTTGTAAGGATAGTTGTCTGAACTGCTATCTATCTTTGATAAGCGACTAAAAGAATACCATTGAAAGAGTCTCATCTCTAGTATATTTATCAGCAGGATGGATAGTTTGTTTAAAATATAAATTATAAACTACATAAAAAGCTGTTTAATATCTATCAGTTTCTAAGGTCAGAAAATTTCTAATTTTTATATTGTCAGAACTCACACACATACATATATATAAACTTAGAGTCAATCTAAACTACAAGAAACTCTAGCAATTTAAAAGATAAAATAATATAAAGAATTAAATCATAAAGGACTTAGTAATATTATAATAAATAAATTGTCATGAAAACAAAACTTTCCTTAACTCATTAAAGTCCAACTCCTACAACTCTTTTTTGTAAGATGTATTGTAATCTTGCCTATTCACAAAAATTATAGAACAAAATATTTCTTATTTAAATTTCATTTTAAAAATAGAAACAGATTTTAATTGAGACATCATAAAAGAATAAAAATAAATATTAAAATTCAAATTTATTATTATTAAAATTTCACCAAGAATTTCTTTACTAGCATTTATGGAAGCAATTCTTGTTAACTAGTAAAAACAGTTTCTGTTTTATTATAATTATGTTTCTATGATGTGTCTTTTTAAAAATATTTTCGAATAAAATCTAATTATAATTATATATTTCTTTTTGGTCTAAATAAACACTTTACAAATATGTTGCATAAGTAAGCTTAAAATATGTAAATAAATTACTGAAAATTAAAATCTAAAAGAAAAAAAAAACATCAAAAATTTGCATGATATTTATATGAGCCTGTTTAATACTGACATTTTCAGATTTTTTTTTTAAAAATAATTTTAGTTCTTAACTTTTTACACACACACACACACACACACACAAAGTGAACTGGTACACTAACATTATAAATAATTGTAAAATAGCAAAAAAAAACAACTAAGATGATACTAGTGCCAAAATAACACCTCAAAATTAATGACTTTGTAGTGACTAAATGATAACAGATTGAGTTATCTGATAAAATATATAGAAACAGATTGGTTTCATAAAAATATAACAAAGTACTTTTATTATAATTTTTATCATAATTAATTTATGCTTGTTTTATTTTATTTATTTTTTGTGCTTTTTTTATATTAATTATGATGTTTAAGTCAAATGGAATTTATGTTCATGATTTGCTGATTTTTATTTTAAATATTATTTAAATATATATTAACTCAGGATTAATTCCTTTTATATACTGAATAAAAATAATTTAAAAATTTACATATGGATTGGAATCGATTTAATGACTTAGATAATTAGAGAGGAGTAAGCTATCCATATTCAAGCAGGTATCTATATAAACCAATATATAAGCATTTTGTTTTTAAAAATATAATCTCAGTTCTTTATTTTTTTTGTATTTATATATATATATCTAATTAGTGATAATATGATTAGGTAATAAATAATCTTGTGCTTTTACAAACTGAGAGAATTATTGTTTGACTGACTGGATTTATAAAGCAGATTGTAATGTACATAGGGGTATATGCAGATTTACAGATTGACTGCCATGCCTAGAAGATAAGTGGCATTCCAACTATAAATATTTCTTATTTCTGGAGATGAGCATATCATTAGAAATAAAAGTTTAAGTATTGCCAAACATATTGAAACAGTAAGATTCGTATTCGAATCTTAAGTTTCACCTTTTTCTGTCATCTCTCACTGACCGGTCTATCCCGCCCAAATTTAAACTTTTGATATCGAGTTGTGTGTGTAACAATATTAAAAATGTATAAATATATGTAGAATTCAGCATAAACATGCACACATTTCGATCTCAAATTAAACGCAATAAATAGGGATAAAATAATATAATTTAGATTTCTTTTAGTTATATAATTTTGTATAATTTTAATCATTTATTTTGGATTATAAAGTTCATATTTATTGCTTTGTTTAAATTTCATTTAATAATAATTCTAAAAATATCTGATGTAATATTTAATTAAAAGTTAAAGTAATCTTATGTTCCCTTTTTGTTTTTGAAATTTAAAAGCATCGGTCAGTGATAGATAATAGATTAATTAAAGAAAAATTCCCCAAAAATGTAATTAGTAAATGTAAAATGTAAACAATAGAACGGCAGCTTTCTTTAATTAAAAACCAACTAAATGCATTGATTATCCTCAGGGCAGATTAAGTAGAACCTAAAAATATCTTAACAAAAATGTGAAAGATCAAGATAAAAAAAGAGGCCATCTTAGACTTGCTGGAGACATTCACTTAAACTTTAGCTTTGCTCTCGATCACTGAGAGTCTCCAAAAATATAAAAATAATTTGTTCCTGCCAAGGTATGACCGAGTAAAGCACCTAGATTATTCTCCACCGGGAGATGGCCTATCGGATGTTGAACTTTCCGTTGCCCGTCATAAATCCACCATGAAGATCTGTTGCCTGAAATAAATGAAAAAGCTGCTGCTGCCATGAAATTAAATAAAATATCTAAATACAAGAAAGACTTGCCACTCGTGAACTTTTTGCTGCTAAACTCACGGAATAAGGAAACTTCTTATAAAACAGGTACCTGTCTGTGTTCAAACTCTAGAGTACTCTAATAATATGCTATAGCTTTTCTTCATACTACTTATCTAAATTATAAAATGTAAAACTACCATATGTATAACTAAAACTGAATAATTAATTTAATATGTAAATTTCTCTAATAATCTAGCTTACCTCACTCTGTCTTTCTTGGGTGCGTATTTCTCAAATCTACATTCTATCTATCGTTATTATTTACTTATTGCATGCTCATAATCGTCTCAAATTTCAAAGTTTAAATCTATGATCGTATGAAATAGTGAATGCATGTCACATTTTCATTAATATGTACTTTCCTAAATAACTAAACTTTCATATAAATTGACACGCATTCAATGCATCATTTATTGTAATGCAGGGGTCTACTACTTCGCAAATGGCTGGCATATTAGTTGTAATAACTCCCAGCTTATATATATTTTGTATTTATTAAACTTAATGAATAATTCTAGAAAACCCCATTTCTTTGAGAGTCGCCAGAGTTCTTGAGTAAATGTTGGTAATGTAGGGCCAAGTCAGAAATCTATTTAAATCTCATCATAACTGTTTATACAGTATACATGTGTTACGTTTTAGAGACGCGATGACCCATTCTGCCATGAAATTTCCGGATTCTTCAGGGTTGAAATTAACCCCAGTCGTCCTACACAAGCGGGCATAATGGGTGCTCCCGTAGGATTTGACAATGTCATGCAGCCAGCCGGCAAATTGCACCACGTACCGCTTGTCCCTGGTTATGCTTATGTGACACCTTACTTCATCGGACCGAGGCAGAGACCAGTCTGATATTCTTATAAACCCATTCGCGGCATTGTAGTTTCGATATACTGCCATTCCATATCACCTTTCTAAAGCGTACCACGTGTTCCTTTGCTCAATTCTATTATTCTATATATCACTCCGCCTCTGCATTATCTTCATAATTCACTCTCAAATAAATGTTTGCCCTTAGTTATAAATAAATATTTTAATTAAATAAATATATGTCTGCCATTACTCTTATAACCCATACTTTAGACTCTTGCATTGCAAAGGTATAAATCCCTCCATGCATGCATTAGAAATACTCCTCAAGAATTTTAGGTAGCTAGATTAGCCTTCAAATAAATGTATTTTTTGTAAACATTACAGTATCGGAAATACCGCTACTGAAATCCTCAATATAAAATAATGTCTAAATAAATAAATGTATTCTTTAAAATATAATCATGTCCAAATCGCTACTGAAGCTTTGAATCCCCAAAATCTTATTAGTAAATGATTTTATTAAAATGTATTAATAAATAATTTTAAACTATCGTCTGCAGTACGTTCATTTATTCGATACCCATTCTATATAATATTTCCTCGATTATGTAAATATGAATGTTTAATTAATATTAGTTTGGTTATTGGCTAACTCGAGAATTAAATCATGAGTCTCTTGCATATCCCTGACCACCGTGCCTAAGGAAATATTTACTAATGTCGCATCAGATGCGTTGTTTCGTGGATTGTATTGTGGAACCGATAAACTATGTTCGAACTCAGTACCACGGGTGGCTTCGCTACTCGATGGTGCTGCTGTTCTGTATGGTGGTCGAATTCTGCATATGTTTAAAAGTTTAACATATTGCCAAACATATATACATTGACATATTGTTTAATGTCATTTTGATTTTGCTGTAATAAAGTTGGTGTATAGTGTAAATCATGTGTAATTATCATCATCATCTTCAGTGTGATATTTCTTCTTCACAGTTATATTTTTAAAAAGCTCAATACAGGAATTTGCTTCTGTTACATATATGATCTCACAATGTGGAGTTTGAATTGATTAATCATTATTTTAGAACAACCTTTACATTTTTACGGCATTACAATACACAATAAATGTTATAACTATAAAAAAATTATTTAAATACATATTATTTAATAATTTTAAAATGTTTATGAAATACATTTTTATTTTATTTTACCATAACTGTCTTCACAAAAACTGTAAAATAATATTTATATTGATACATAGAGTTCCCTTGAACTGAATATATATTTATATAATTAGTTTCCAACCAGTAACCACCTAAACATTCACAGTAAATATAGCAACCAATATTTCTAACTGCTGTCAAGGCAACCTTCACACCTTTTAATAGCAAGAATGGAAAATGTCTTATATAAGAAACAAATAATTATAATGATTTTCTATAGCAAAAAAATAATTTTTATTATCTTAGATTTAAAATACATAATAAATGGTAAAAAATTTAATTAATAAACATATCTTAATGTGATAATTAATAATTAAACATTTTACTAAGCATCTTTATATAAAAGTATTATTAGTCTGTGTGTAAATATAATATACAATAAAAATATTTCAATTGTTAAGGCTTTTTTTTTAATAATAATTTTATATTTACAGTTGCCATTTTAATTTTTCTATGTTGGATGAGCTTGATGTCTGTTAAATCATGATTTGTTAAATTAAAATAAAACATGAAGAAAAATAAATGGAACTAATATAATATATATTTTTACATTTGTTTTTGGCATACTTTATATTCTATCGTAAATTGTGTTTTTTTTTTGTGTAATTATCTAAATCTATGGTTCCTAACCTTTCTTTACCAGCAATTCAATTCAAAGTTAATTAGATTTTTGTGACACATCAAAAATTTTAGAACAAAAAAAAAACAAATTTTAACATATTTTATATTTATTATAAAGAAATAAATTATAATATTTATATTTATTTTAAAAAAATCAACATAAAGTTTTAAACCTAATGTGATACTTGTGTTTATTGTTCTTTGCATAATTTTTTTATTCTAGAACAAATTATAGACAAGGAAACCCTGAGTTCTTGTTCCATAGAATGTAGTCTCTCACAAGTTTTGCTTTTTATTTTAGTCATTGGTGAATATGCCAGTTTTCATAAATACAAAATAGAAAGGCAATAAATTTTTTAAGGCATTTGTTGATATATTTGGAAATTCATATGAAATTTTTATCCAAAATGCTAGTACATTTGTTTTATTAAATTCTATTAAATTTTTATCATTTCTTATTTCTATGCATTCTTCTTCCAGTATAGTTAAAGACTGATTGGTGATTTTGTTAATTGAGAAAGGATTTCTAATCCACTCATATTCATGAACATTTAAAAATGGAAAGTAATGCTGAATTTTTATTCTAATGTCATATTTTGGTTATTAACATTAAAATCTTATTATCATATTTAGGTTTTGACATTAGCAGAAACATCTAGGTTTCTGTCATTTATTTTTCTTTTCCACATACCTTATTTATCATTAAAGAATTTAATTTTGTCAGTTGATACTAAAATATTTTCTTATTTTCCTTGCATACTTAAATTTAGTTTATTCATATGATCAAACAAATCTAGAAATGCAAACTTTGAATATCACACTTCATTACTCAAATAATCACTGTACTCATTTTGCTCAGTTGTAAAATAAGCAATTTTCTATGCAATTCATAAAATCATGCTAATTACTTGCCTTTTGATAGCCACCCCACTTTAGTGTGCAATAACAATAATAAGTGAGCTACTTCTGTAGCTTAGCATAATTTAGAAAATATGCAAATTTTTTGAGGTTTACTTTTGATAAAATTGATCATTTTAATGACTGCTGCAGAACAATTTGCAAGTCATTGACAATAAATTTAGAAACTAAACTCTCTCAGTGTGAAAAACAGTGAATTTAATTAATATCTGGATTGCATTCTTTAGCAACAAATTTTTTTATTGAATTTGTCATAAATTTTGCTCCATCAGTGCAAATTTCTATGCAAGACTTCCAACTCAAATGATATCTTTTTATGTAATCATTTGTTATTTTAAAACTATTTCTTTCTGTTGCTCTTTCATGTGATTCTTTACAAAATGAAAACTGATTGATCATATTGCCATTAATAATAATTCTGTTGAATAGCAGTAACTGTGCTTTTCCACTTATATCTGTCGATTCATTGATTTGAAATGCACATATATTATCAGACTTGACATGGTCATTTACTTGAATTTTGATATTTTTCAACAAACTTTGAATCCACTTCCTAATAGTACTATTAGAAAAATAAATTTTTAGAAATTCCTTTTCTATATCATCCCCTAATAAGGTTTTCATCATGAGATGACAAATTGGTAAGATTAGATTTTCAGTGATAGTATATGTTTTTCGTCTATACTATTAGCTCAGCAATAAAAAAAATTAAACTTTTGTGCTTTGTTAAAAGTTTTGAGATATTTTGTAAATGACTGTACTTGTTTATCTTTTGAATTTAATAGTATTTTGAAATAATGAGAAGACCTTATTAATAGTGTTTGAAAGTTTTATAATTAAATAGTATTATAATTTATTAGAAATCAAAAAAGCATTAAAATACTAAGCTAAATACAGTGTCTTATTTACTTTGAAAGTAAGTCAAACAAAATTATTATTACTAGATGTGACATTTCAGTTTGAAAGTTGCTAGATTTAAATAGTTGTTTGCTTAAAACCAGCATAGCTGACATTATCTAGATAAATATATGAAAATTCCTTTATATGTTCAGATTTTATCTATAAAATACATAAAATTATATATATATTGAATTAAATATTTTCATGAATTGTTATTATAATAAATATAGACATAAGGTGATTATATCAATGTAAACAAAGATTATGTTAGCTTTAGATATTGCTAGGAAACTATTCATTTCTATCAATTTACAATCCCCAAGACTAAACACATTTTCTATATTAACTTGTAATAGCTTTTTTGTTAGAAATTATATTTTTTTATAGATGTGGAAATGTGAAAGAATATCTTTTTTGACATTCTGCAAATAATATTTTAAACCTTTCCAGGCAGTTGTATATATTGAATTTTCATGGAATATTATTATAATAAAGAAGACATAAGAAGATTATATTCATATAAACAGAGATAAATTTAGCTTTTGATGTCATCAAGAATCTATCAATTACTAGTAATTGGCAGTCCTTGAGGATAAATAAGTTTTCTCCATTAGTTTATAAAAGTTATTTTGTTGGTGTTTATTGAAGTAAAAGAAAGTCCTCTTTTACTTCAAACCAAAGTTATTAAATTAATTTAAACTCAAAAAGATATTTTTTATAAGTGTGAGGATGTGAAAGAATTACATATTTCTTAACATTTTGCAAATAATATTTTAAACTCATTACAGGAGAATACTATTTATTTGTGAAATTTTTTAGGTAATTCTGATTTTCTAGTTTTGTATGTATAAAGAATGTATTTAACTTATAATTCTTATAATATTTAGAATATTAAGTCATTTGACTTTTAACTTAAAGATAAGCCAAACAAAACACTATTGCTAGGTGTTATGATTTAGTTTGCAATATATATATATATATATATATATATATATATATATGTATCAATATATATATATATATATATATATATTCTAATTGATACATTATGATATACTGATTTAAATCCCATAATTTTTACTTCATTAACACAAGTATGTACTTTTTTGTAGAAAAGATATCTTAAGTAAAGATTAGCACCTATATATAATTAAAAGCTATAGGACAGTGATTCTCAATCTATCGTATTTCACCCCTCCTTTTATCCTGAATAATTCTGAGCCTCCTGCATAATATAAGATTAAAAAATAGATGAGAATAACCCAATCTATTTAAAAAATCTAAGGATTGCTATTGATGTAGGGCAGTTATGTCATATTATTATGTGATTTATCTTTTACCCAAATATTTACAGCAGATACTGATGAGTCTCAAATTTTTGAGATTGAAAATATATTACTATAAAAGCAGTGTTTTTGCTCGTGAGTTATTAATTGCTCTATTGCAACTGTGCTACATAAGAGAAAAATCAAATTTTATTATTAAGTTTTTAACAAATTTCTGGACTGAATTGTCTTGCAATTATTCTCTTATTAAAGCAAAAGTGTTTCAGGACTGTTACCTTTTCCCACTTCATACCTTTGAAAAATTGGTTTTTCTGCTGTAGCTGTTTTAAAATCTAAATATAGAAACAAACTTCAAATAAAAAAAGATCTCAGAGTTATTATCTTGAATATAAAAGCAAACCTGGATAGGTTGTGTATTTCAAAGCAGTCACATATTTGTCATTAAATCTTGCCCTAGAAATGTTTTATTTAATTTATATTTTAAATTAATTAAAAAAATATATCTGTTGTCTTGTCTTGTTAATTTATTTGATGCTTCTTCTGTCAAGCTATGGCAATCCCTTAAGATGGCATGCCCCGCAGTTTGAGAAATGCTGCTATAGAAACTTCTGTGTAGTGTCTTTATTATTGTAAAATAAATAATGTATTCAGATTACTTAAATTTAGTAATACAAAAAAACAACAACATAACATTGTCTTTGGGTTAAAAATTTTGTTTTTTCTTTTTAGCTTTATATTAAATTTCTTTTCTGAGAGTTTTAGAAAAATGAAACAAATATAATTAATTATGAATATTTTTGCAGATTAGCTTTTATATATATATATATATAACAATAGAAATAATAAATATATAATGTTATATATATATATATATAACAATAGAAATAATAAATATATAATGGAAATTAACTATTATATACAATTTTTCAATCTGCAGAAGTACTTTTTGTTAATTCCTTAACCTGCTTCAACTGCCATTAAATTCAAAAAACAAAATGGAAGCAAATGTCATCAACTCAAATCCTATATAATCCTGAAATTTAATGTTAGCAGCTTGTCTATTAATTATATTCATTTTATCTCTATTTATTAAAATTGCCCCCTTAATTTTTTTTATTATGGTTTCTGTCTTCATGAAAAATCTTCACATTTTCAATAGCAAACTATATTTATATTTGCATGTCCTTTCATGATCCAAGAAAGCTGAAACAGTCGTTAAATCACTATTATTTTTACTTTTCACATGTTTATATAACAATTTATATTCCTTTAATCTTTTTTCAATATTGCACCACAATTCACCTATATATGATAACATACATACACAAAAAATTTGATACACGACATTACCCAAAAGTACTTCTGTGGATTGAAAGATTATATAATAGTTAATTACCATTATATTTATTATTTTTATTGTCATTACAACAGTCTTTTAATTAATGGATATTTTATTTGTATTATATATTGTAACAGTCAGAATCGTCTATCTCGCTAACACACTGCAGAATTCAAACCCCAGACACGAAACTGAACATTCTAGGAGGGGTTGCCTTCTAGATATACTAAGTTCGAATCTAAAGCCCAAATTTCACAGCGCCATCTACATGACAATGCATCTGATGCCACTACTAGTATGACCTTTGACCAGTGCCTGGTGGTCAGGGAGAAACAAAAGACTATACTAAAAGAAGTTTGGATGGCTAATTAATGTCTATGGATTTACAAAAAAAATGCAGAAAATATATACATATAGACCGAGGCAGTGATAGGAATCAAATAGAATAAGAGATCAAATTTAGTTTTAAATAATTTCACAAAATTTATTCATGTAAATTATATATATAATACCACTGTTTGCTTATATGAGACAGGGACGTGTATTAAATAATTGTTGGCATTATATTCCCACAACTGACAAAAGACTTTAAAACAAAGTGATATATTCTATTCCTTGGGCTAATAGCATTATGATAATGTGCCCGATGAGATAGGAACATGTGCGAGGTGCTTTGAGTAATAATACAAGTTTAAGAAAATATTTGAAAATTAAGTGTTCTAAAATATTTATTGATTTCGAGAATAGCACGGACTAAAGCTTACTAAGCAACAAAGTGGGAATGTGATCAAAGCATTTATTTGAGAATAATAATAATAGAGTTGCATTGGAAAGTCAGTATTGCTCATAATGAATTTATTAAAATTGGAGGGTGTGGCACGTTTAAGTCATGGATGCTTTGTAAAATAAATATAAAATAAAATAATATCGAATATCCAAAATGATTACGGAGGGCGTCTCGCCGCTAACCCATAAGAAAGTATTTTGATGAACAGCCGAAACTTAGTCACTGGGTGATGATTGCATTTAATTTCCATCTGTGTCACTTGGGGACACACTCTGCCTGGAAACCGCAAATGAAGAATCCTTGGAAAATTAAAACAAAGTGGTCTCAACAACCAATTCATTTACCAGCAATACGAGACTCATGTATATAAAACATACTGAATGGGTTTTACTTGGATTAAGAGAAATGCCCAATCAAATTTCCAGAAATTCATTTAAAAGGGTCTGCACATTCTCGACGTCAATGATGAACTTTGTAATTAAAGTAGAACACGGTAATTAAAATAGGAAAATGCATGCTTGCGGGTTTGAAAAGGAAGTATAGATTTATATATACAATCATGCATTAGGGGACACATTTAATCATTGACCTCGCACATACTATCATAGTAGATTAAAATCAATAACATGTGGATTTTAAACTTTGTGATTATATTATATATTAAAGAAAAGAATCGCCCTTGAACGAGTGATTTGCAAGATCATAAAATTGGAAATTACTTAGAAATTTAAAATATGCCTTCATAGCGGCGTCTTATTTTCAACAAAAGGAATAATTCACTCGGTTAAAGACGATTCTGACACATTATCATAATAAAATAACAGAAAGCTTAATAAATAGAAAATATTAACCCAAGGATAGAGAGCAAGAATGTTGATTATATTTAAAAGAAATACATAATAAAGTTATGTGAAGTATCAGAAAACAATTTAGAATAGCTATAGCATATTAGTTATCACAAGAGCTCTTGGGTTAATTTAGGGTTACCTCTGGAGAAGCATTTTGGATAGATGTTCGGCAGGTTTTATAATTTAACAGCAAAATCTGGAAATGTTCATATTTTTGGCAGCAACAGCAGTTCCGGGGTTCCTTATGTGATAGCTTCCGATGGTCTGGAGCAGCGGCCAGCTATTCTGAGGGGACATAGCCATCTTAACGCCTCTACTCTGTCATGTCAAGGTTAGCAAATTATTAGAATAGAACTCAGAATGATTTCTCTTAGAAACATTAGAATAAAAAAAGAAAATCCTTTTTTTATAGTAGAATTTAACAATAGAACTGCCCTGGAGCATTACAAAAATATATCAGACTTATCAGCTGTAATTAAATCTATCCGAATGTCTAAAGGAATTCAACATTAATTAATTTCTTTTGTTAATTTTCCTGTCGACATTCGAATTACAAACTAGATTTAATTAAAAATTACTTTTATTAATTAAAGAAAACCTTAAGTGGACATCTGCTGTTTTTAGATAAATTTATATAATATTAACTAATTAAACTATTGTCCATCATTTATTTTAAAGAAATATTT
Organism: Epiperipatus broadwayi; assembly: GCA_028023455.1. Taxonomy (NCBI): domain Eukaryota; kingdom Metazoa; phylum Onychophora; class Udeonychophora; order Euonychophora; family Peripatidae; genus Epiperipatus; species Epiperipatus broadwayi. The sequence goes on from JAQFVV010012401.1 coordinate 13,913,117, forward strand.
GGAATAACTTTTATTAAATTAAAGAAAATGATTTTACTTTTTAAATTGCAATATTTGAATCTATTTACTAAACGAATATTTACTAAATGAATTTTATTTTAAATCAAAATATATTACGACGGTAATATATTTGTAAATAGATTCAAACAAAATAACTTTAACAATTTATAATTTTGATATGTTTTAAAATGCATATCATAGTGTGTGCGCAATTACGACTTATATAACCTACTTTTTAATAAATCAAAATTATGTGAACATGTACATAATCTATAATATTTTATTTATTTGGAAATGAGTTATATATATATATAATATGAGCATTATACTCGTGGTTTAAAATTAGGTGGGATTTTCACTATATAAGCGTATTGCAGACACACTATGATAGAATGGGGTTCAAACTAAGGTATGAGGGTAGGAAATAGGTGAGAAAAGGTGAAATGAAGATCTGCAAAGCAGACCTTACTGTTTCAATATATATATTTGAACAGAAATTTATTCTATTAATAGGAAGATTGAACTGCCTTGAAAATATACTTTTAATTAAAAGAAAAGATAAACAAAAGAAAAAAAGTCAGATGAATTTTTGTTATCTGTCTGACTAGATTTCATCATGGATTGATTGGATATAAATACAGTCATTTTTATTTGTCTCTTTTTAGGCTGATTGATTTAGGAGGTCAATCAGTGTTAATTGCTGAATAAACTTTGTGACAGGTCATTACACTTCAACTTCTGGTCACCTTGAAAAAAAGTTTATTAATAATTTCTATAAATAAATACTGTGAATACAATATAAAAAGATGAAAAATATTCACTATTTGATAATAATTTTAATAATAAAGGGCCAGACTATCCTTTTAACTGTCAGCTGCAATAATTATCACCAGAAGATGTGAACTCACTATGTAAACCATCTCAATGTCAGTACATGTAAAGCTTGTCTGAAATAAAAAAAATTTAAAATAATCTGTTAAAGAACCAACCTTTAAAAATAAGAACAATACCATTCCAATCTCATGATGGTAACTAGATCTACATACAAATGCTTATTTTATATTTTTTTGATTTATAGAGAGAATAAAAAGATCAATGTAATCAAGAAATTTAAAGCAACCTGGGACAAGATAATATTTTTAAGAAGATAGGGAAATTACAGGAGCCTCATTAAGATCCCTTTCAAAGAAAAGAATATCAAATTCTGGAGTTTGACTATTATTTGTTTATGTACAAATAAATTATATGTGTGCACATAAAATTGGCAGATATATAAGTACATTTTTATTTCTTTTCATTTGGTTTAGTAATTGGCCCCAAGAATATAAAAAGGTGAGACTTTTATTTATTTGTTGTAAAATATATTTAATTATCTGAAAACACCCTTCCGATGTTAAAATATGTCAGCAATGCCCCCTATGAATAAATATAAAGTGTAAATATCAAACAGCTAAGCCCAAAAGAATACCTAGCTGTTTGAGGGTCAACCTTTCCATCTATTCACAGAGGACATTGCTGAAATATCTTAATATTGTGAAGAGTGATTTGAATGTTTTCTATTGATTTTCAGCTAACATTATGCATTATAATATTTAATTATTTGTATCCAAAGGAATTAATTTTTATATATCTACTGCATTTGTAATGATTTTTATTTTTTAAATTATCACTTTATTAAAATTTAATGTATGTAAATAGCCTTCTTCTAAGGATATTCCATATTATATGTAAATATACTGTAGTACAAGTTATAAATTTAGTGTGTGTGTTTTCTAATATTAGTTAAGACATATGTAAATGTAGAAGAGCTAGCATTATTGGTACTAATGGATGTTGAAGAAGTTTGATGCATCATGTAATGATTGAGGTGCTATAATGTTTATTATAGCTGGTGCTCATTAAAGCATAAATTCATCATCATTGTGTTACTCATAAGCAAACACTAGAGAGATGATATTGAGAGATACAGTTGGCCAATCAATTCTGAATACATTTAATGATTATGTGTGGTTGGGATACTATTACAAGCTAACCATTTACCAATTTTATCACAGTTGACTCTTCTCCATGAAGCTGGATAAAGTAATAATTCCCTTAGGGTAAACTAGAAGTTAATGAAAACAGTATATCAAATAGCTTTAAACTCATGCAGTAATAAAAAAAAACAACTTAATATGTATTAGTTAGAAATTTTAGTTATTTGATGCATTTATATGTATATTTTTGATTACACAAATAAAAATTTTATTAACTGAAAAAGACTTTATATTTCTATGAATTCTTAAAATATTAATCATGGCACTTTCATATATCCATTTCACATGTTGTTCTCATTGCAATTATTATTACTGTTTGATTGATTACTCATGTAAAACATCAAGTATAGTGAACTTTTTTAATCTTTGAGTTTAAGATTAAGCGATAATATTGTTTTATTTTTTTTACATGCATGATAGTTTTCAGCTGAGATATTAATTAGCTTTTTTTGAAAATATTAATGTGTAAGTGTAAATAAATGCCCATTGTCATTTACATTTACAATCATTATTAACATGAAATAAATGATAATCTTCATATATTATACACTGGAAAATTATAATTCAAGGCAGAAATTGCAAACTGAAGTCCATGGGCACTATGAATTGCCATGTTATATAGCTCAATTGCCATTCAAATATGAGTTACCTCAAATTTCTAAGAGGAATAATACACGAATTAGAAGAATTCCTTAAAATTATCTAGGGCAAACACTTGTGCTAGAAAAAAAATGAAGTCATGAGTTTTCATTTCCATCTCTCTCACTGTATCTTTAAAACTATTAATTTAAAAGTTTTATTAATTCAATTGTTAAAATTATTAATTCATTATCTCGAACTTAATTTTTACTGCTTGCCAAGATTTCGTTTAAAATACTTATTTTTTAAAAATCATTTATTTTTTTTACAATTAAATTCATTATTTTCTTCATAAAAATAATCTCATGCTGCATAAAATTGCCGTGGAACAAAAGAAAAAAAACTTCTATAAGTATCAGGACTGCTCAGAAAAATTCAAAGTTTAATGAATTACTTTTTTACATGATTTCTGTTTCAATGTAGAGAGAATGATTAATCAAATGGATTTCCTAGCATAAAAATGCCCAAGTATGTTCAATTGTCTCAAGATTTTATTCTCACAAAAAAATCAAATATTAGAATTATTATAACATTATTAAAGATAGTGAGTTTAAAATAATAATCTTTTGAGGGTGTCAATAACAAACAAATATATGATGTACAAATTTAAGTTTTGCCGTTTGAATCCCAAGTAAATAGGCTTTCTGATAAACATCAAATTTGTAGTTTTTTCTTTAGTCATTTTCTCTACAAGAGAATGACACACACAAATTAAAGTGGTTTTTTTGTCATTATCAAGAAAACAAAAACAATTTTAGTTTTTATTTTATTGTCTTTCTTTGTAAATTTACCATAACTGAATTTGTTCACCAATACTCTCATTAATATCACTCATAAAACAATTTATATTCTTTTTATTATTATCATGATCCCTGCCTTTCTGTCTTTCATTAAGTCATAACCTGCAGATTGGAGTTGGGGCTTTTTATCATCATCACTGTGTGTGTATTTTTGGTTTTGATTACTATCAAAACATTGTAATGCCATTTTGTATCATACAATACTACTTTTCATTATTTATAGTAATTCATTTTAGTTTATTTATTTTTAATTTTTTGTGCTATCTTAAATTATGCATTTACCTATAATGTCCAATTAAAAATAATATTATCATTTCTAAACCATTACCTTATATAATTTAATAAAAACTTAATGTAAACCATTTTCTGGTCTATAAACTCTAAAAAAAAAAAAAAAAATTGGTACTACAAGTAAAAACTATAGATAAACTGATGGAATGTTAGTAAGATTGGTAAATATTAAATGCAAATAATTCTGGTTTATGGTCCCAAAAGTTTTTATTTTAAAGAAGTAGACTTTTGTCCAGAAGTATAGAATGACTTTGGTCAGACCTAATAACATTTTAAAATAATTATGGAAGATTATAATAGCAGAATTGGAAAATGTTTGAAAAATGAAAGAGCTATGGGTAAATTTGAATATGAAAGTAAAAGTGAATCTTTCTTTTCTTAAGAAAAATACAAAGTGGATATGAAGATATAAAAGAGAGTTGACTAATAAAAAATATGTATATAAAATTTTTAAGTTATTTAATAAATTGTATATAAAAAGTGATTATCAGTGAATTAGATGTATGTTACATACTAATGCACAACTGAAAAAAAATAAAACTATTTAGAAAGTCACTATCACTTCTCAATGTTCCTAATTTTCAAAAATATTCCAATGAATTTAAATTTAAACTAACAAATTATTTAAAAATATTAACATACTTCAAAAATGATTTAGACTTGAATGAATTTAATAAAAATATAACTAATAGTATAGAAAGAACTGTTTAACAAGTAGATTAAATAGAAATTTACCAGTAAATTTAAAAGAGAGACAAAACAATTGCATAAACAAAAGAAGTAACATGAAAATATTATTAATAATTCATTTAGAAAAACCAATTCTCTGAAATTTTAATGATAACAGTAATAGTAATAATAATAATAACAACAACAACAACAACAACAACAACAACAACAACAATAACAATAATAATAATAATAATAATAATAATAATAATAATAATAATAATAATAACAACAACAACAACAACAACAACAATAATAATAATAATAATAATAATAATAATAATAATAATAATAATAATAATAATAATAATAATAATTTAATTTATTTACTGTACAAAACTACAGCATTAAGCCAATTACAGAAATGCACTATACAACTATACAATAATATACATAAATAAGTATAAATGACAAATTATTAATATGATTATATGCCATATTTAAGATAGGTAACAAATTTTTTAAAATCTAAAGTAAAAATATTTTCATTAGTAAAATCATGATTATAAGTATTAAGCCAATGAAACAAAGGTGAAAATTTTAATATGTTAGAGGAACAAACCTTAATATAAAATAAAGTAAATGTACATGTTCTATGTAAACAATTATTAATAGTAATATTTGAAATTTTGTAAGTTAATATAATTTTCTGGTTGATAACATTATATAAAATTTTAAAATCTCTAATTTTTCTTCTAACAGATAGGGATAGATAAGGGTCATTTAGCTTAATATACTTGGAAAATTCATCATAAACCAATTGAATTTTTTTAATATCTCATTTGAAACTGAGATTCCAAACAATAGATCCATCTTCTAAAATAGGCAAAACCAAAGAGAAAATGGTTTATATTTTGTAGCATGAGTAAATTGTCTACTATGCCTTAAAATTGCACCCATAATTTTAAAAGTTTTATTTACAACATTTTCAATATGATGATGAAATGATCCATTGCTTGCAAAAATAATCCCAAAGTCTTTTTGAATATCAACAAACTTTATATTATGATCTTCAATATAATAAGGACAAATTATTACTTCAGGTTTTTTGGAATAAGAAACTGTTGAACACTTATTCATATTAATATCCATTTTATTATCTCTACACCATTTCATAAAATTATTAATATTTTTTTTGTAATAGTACATAATCATTAATTGAGTTGATATTCCTAAAGATTTTACAATCATCTGCATAGCATAAAATTTTTGAAAATTCCAAACTTCCAAATCATCACTATAACTGTTAAAGAATAATGGCACAAGGATACTTCCCTGAGGTACTTCTATATTACAATAATAATGGATTAGAAGAATTATTATTAAATTTAACATAAGCTGTTCTTTTCCTAATAAAAGATTTAAGCCATACAACCAAATTATAAAAATAACCTAATTTGTACATTTTGTAAAGCAATTTGGAATGATCCACTTTATAAAATGCCTTGGATAAATCAAAATAAATAACATCTAAATGACATTGATTCTCAAAGACATTAGTAATGTGATCAGTTATTGTTAAAAGTTTAGCTTCAGTTGATCTGCCAGGTAAAAAATCATGCTGCACAGGAACCAAAATCTCATTTATGTCATTAACAATTTTCTTAAAAACATATCTTTCAAATATTCATGCAACTATATGAAGCACAGAAATTGGTCTATAATTGTTAATATTATCTTTTGAGCCATTTTCAGAACTAGATATAACTTTGGCAAGTTTAAAAGAGTTAAAAAAATTACAATTTTTAATGGAACAATTAAGAATATAACATAAAGGAGCAGCAATATATTTTGCACAATCTTTATAAATGAAAAAAGGTATATTGTCATAACCTATACTTGAATGTATTTTGAGTTCTTTGATAGCAGATATAAAAAACATTATTGTTGAAACAATCAATAGAAATGCTATCATTAAAACATTCATTAATCAATTTAAAATCAGACATTTGAGAATTTCTAAATAATTCAGAAAAATGAATTGAAAAGTCATCATTACTTAAAGATGAATTATAATCCATTTGAGACTTTTTTTTAGTAATGCCAGAATTTTTAATAAAAGATCAAAATTCTTTTAGATTATCTGATAAATTGAGCTCCATATTTTTAATATATTTTTAATAATCAATTTTTTGAATAGCTTTAACCAATCTTCTATAATTGACAAAATGATTGTAAAAAGTATATTTTGTGTTTTAATGTATTGCTTATGATAATATAATTTCCTTCTAATAATTTTTTTAAGTATATCTGAGAACCAAAAAGAAAATCATAATTGTGAGAGTCACATTTTTTTTATATAAAAATCAATCAATTCATTAAATATTTGATTAAAAAAGTCCATATTATGATTAACATCAGTTGAGGAATATAACGGGCTCCAATCAAAATTAGAAATTATCTTACATAGACTCATATAATCCCTCTTTTTATAACATCTTTTAATATTTAAAAGAATATGGACTTAAAATAATTTATCTTAATAAAAAATTCAATAGGTGGATGATGGAAAACAATAGGAAAATTAAGAGATGAAACATAAAAACATTTAATCTCAGGTAAGTTACTTAGAACATAATAAAGAATTTGATTATAAGAATTTAAATGGGAATTGTGTTGTTTTAATTAAAAAAATTAAAAAATTGTAACATCCTATATGCTTTGTGGAATAATGAAGAAATATCAAAAGAAGCATTATCAAATAAATCAGGGATGTTAAAATCTCCACTAATGATAATATTCATTTTATAATCAATCACAATTTTTTCAAAAGTACAAAGGCATCCAAGTTAGAAAAAGACAACAACAGCAACAACAACTACAACAATAGCAACAACAACAACAGCAGCAGCAACAACAATAATAATAATAATAAAAATAACAACAACAACAACAACAACAACAACAGCAGCAGCAACAACAACATCAGCAGCAGCTAGAAATAAAAATTTATGCTGGATCACAAACAGACCCAGCCAAGCATCTAAGCATAGAGGGGTTCTGTGCATGCTCTAGGGACTCCTCATCCCCTTCTGCAAGTACTGGTCTCCTCATTATCACAAACTGCCCCTTTGTGTCTTTTAAAATAACATTTATAGATTCAAACCTACTAATAACAATTTTCCAACATAAAATCATAGCAATCAATATAATCTTCATTTACATGCCCATACAAGACACAAAGATCAATACCATAATAGCAAACATCAATTTGTTGCTGGCTACCACATCAAATCCAACAATTTTAATAGGGGACTGGAACACAATATACCAAAACTTTACAGAGAGATGGATTCATAGAATATCTATATTCAGGATGAGTGCAGAAGGTTTCCTACCAAACAATACAATATCTATCTCCAATGGCAGCAACTCTTCACTCATTGATTTATGGTTCTACTCTCAAACGTTGCACCATCTAATAACTATAAAACTCACCCCTCAGCTTTCTCAGATCACTAAGCCCAGATAATGACAATTAACTTCACACAAATTAAAACATCAACATTCCCATTAATAAGAACAATCAGAGTTTTATTCTCAGCAACCACTACCAAATTCATATTTCCAGAAACATACATTATGCCAAATAAAATACAAAGAATGCATCTCAATCCCATACAACAATATCTAGCATATATAAACATACTTTCTTTCAATATCAGCCATATAACAATGAAACAATGACTGCCCTCCAGACTATTAACACCTACAGATGAACTTCATAAATGTATAGCTATAATTAAACCATTGCATCACACACAGCAATACATATATAAGCTTACACATATATAACAATGCATGTGATACATTAAAAAATACTTAAAAGTAAAAAAAGCAGAGTATATTTTACACAACAATACACTTGGACCAGGGAATATATAAGATAGGCACTCAGAAACCCACCAAGCAGCAAACTCCCAATGGTGATACAAACAAATGAGGGAATATATGCAGGCCAAAATATGATTTTGTCTATTTGTGAATATTTTAAACAAAAACTTCAAACAAGCCAAATACCCAGAAATCCATCTGATTTATTTGGTCCAGCAGAAACAACCTCCCCCCCCACAGATCTTTTTCTAGTAAAACTAGCTAGTATACCAACCAGGAAGCCCCAGAATTCCATTATTTGTATTGAAGCACCTCAGCCAATATCCAGCACAATATCTATACAACTTGGTAAATCATTTAGCACAGGAAATTCAGCCTATGGAAGGAGACTATCCAATAGCAATAATCCTTCAACAAAAAGGCAAAAACATCCCTCCCCCCAAGTGATCTCTGGCCAATATCCATGGGACCACTATCAATCAAAATTATAGAGAAAATAATAAAGAAAAAAATAGAAGCTCACATAATGCCACTAATCTCAAAGGCTCAATTTGCAAAGAAAAATTCATCAACAATACAAGCATCATCATTCTTTAAAGCAATTCCAACTTCAGCAAGGCAAGGGAAAAAATATGGCCCCATAGCAGTTTAACTCAATATTGAGGCAGAGTTTGACTCAATTGACATTCCTATACTTTTGGAAATGCTTGCAAACACTACCACTCCCAAATCTCAATTGTACTTAATAGCAAACCTGCTTTTAAATCAAGAAATTCATCTAACTCAATGGAAAGAACTCACATCATTAACTCCCCCTCCTCCACAAAATACAACAAGTATTCATTAAAATACAGATACCTGTCACCACACAACACATAGCATGCATAGCCTATATGGATGATATTATGGTCTTTGTATCCTCAAAAAAGCAACTATGTCAATTACAGAAGATACTACAAGTATATATAAACCAACACAAACTAAAATTTAACCTGCCAAAAACAATTGCCTGGTAACTTTTTACTTGGAAAATCCTGCATACCCATATACCAATCAAAACTCACCCCATTTCTAGGATTTTCATTTCATCAAGGAATCATTGGTATGAGATGCCACATACAAAATAAACTAAAGGATAAAGCTCACTGGATTGTCAATTTCCTATCAAAAACATCTCTCTCCATATATTCAAAGACACAGCTTATAACCAACTCATCATCACAAAAATAACTTACTATTTACCAATCACATTGTTTTCAAAAGCATTTAATTCGAAAATCAAAACCATCTGCAATCAACTCCTATGGTTTAACAAAACAGTAGTAATATCAACAAGACAACTCCATCAACCACTAATAGAGAATGGTCTGGGATGACATAATATCAATACTTTTTACATACAAAAGCTAAAAAACCCTCATAATTGCAATCACTAACCAATCCCTAAAACTCAAATGCCTAATATAATTCACCCTTACTAATATGCCACCTCCACCAGATTACATATTTCATCAATTATATATAATATATAACAATGGCCAACAAAACTGAGCAGCACATACACAAATATACCTACTGGGGTATCTACAATCTTACATACAAAAACATAACACTAATGACCCACTCCATTGTTAGGAATAAACAACAAAAAAATTACTCCATCATTATAAAAGATGGGTGCTGGAATGTAAGTTCTTTGACTGTATTTAAAAATGAATGTTTTTGCCATGCCAACAACTTTTTTTCTCCATCATAGAAAAATGTACATTATGGTAGATTTTTTTTGTGAACTGTGCCATCGAGCAGAAGAGATGTTTCAACATGTAATCTACTTATATACAGCACTATAATAGATAAGAAAAATAATGTGCACTACATATCCACAATCCAATACCACAGTCCACCAAATCATCACCAAATACCAAGGCAAATCAACCCCAAATATCAGAGCAGCCACCTTCATCCTATACACATTTTGGAGCACAAGGTGCACTTTTTTAATGGGCAATAACACCAGATGATGTCCATCTACTTTTCACAACAAATTAGCACAAATACAAAAAAGAAACAATATCTTAATAAGCCCACATCTATATGTAGCTGTATGGTCACTATTAAAACAGCTATCAATGTTATAGCTACATTAATAATCACAGATGTACTTACTCTATGAAAAAGAAAATGATCACATACCCAACTCCGAAGAGAATGAAGATTTGAACTCATTACACTAACAATAACTTTTATCCTATTAATATTACATTATATTATTGACAATAATCTTTTTCTTATTAAAACTCATTTATATGATTTATGCATAGTCTCTAACCTTTGGACAATCTTTAAACAAACATTTCCATATGTTAAAATGTATTTCAATCAATGAACAATATGTCACTTAGATCATTCCTATCTGTAATGCCCTTACAAAACTAAACCCTCTCATGATGTATGTACTCCTATGCATCAATTTTTTTATATTGAAACTAAATAATTACCATGCAAATGAGCATGTATATACAGACTGAATCAATGCAAAAGTTTGCATTCAACCTTCCCATGACTTGTGTATCCTTATACATAAATATAATTACAGCAGATAAATGAATACCATGTAAACAAATGTTTATTTTGAATCAATAAAGTTCCATTTTGAATAATAATAATAATAATAACAACAATAAAGAAAAATACCTTTATTAGCAGTCAATTAATTTTATTCCTTTGTCCAGTAATATCAAAAAAAAAAAAAAAGAGGTTTTTATTCTTTTGTAGAAAAATAACTTGAGTTTTTTAGAAAAACAAATTATAATTTTGTTAATTATAAATTTTTTAATTAAGAACATTCATTATTTTAACTATTATTGAAACAAAAAAATATGCTATTTTTTAAAATTTAAAGACAATATATGCTTTATAAAGATATTGTCAGTAAGGTAACATTATGTAAATATAGTCAATCATAAAAAATGCTTTTTAATATATAACAGCAAAAAACTTTATCATTTTTTTAAAACTTATAAATGAAATAAAAATTTGTAGAATGGATTATTTATATAATGATCTGGAATCAGATCTACATAACTATTTAGAGATTTGCTTGTTAACTTGGATTCATAATCTTAGGGAGTTTGGAATTTCAAAGGTTTATGATAATAAATAGTTAAAGGTGGTTTCCAGCTGCATGGATGCATTGTTTCTAAATTTGAATTCCTACTTCTCATTGATAATGGTAAAAGCCATAAACTAGTCTGGGGGTTGGAATTTAAATACATGTCCATCTGGTAATTATTGTTTACTTAGATTTACTATAGATTGCATTAGAGCAAAGAGCTACTATTGTTTTAAGACAAAATGTTAAATGATATTATTTTTATATATACAGATCTATGATATTTTCAAGCACCATATATGAATAGTAGGCTAAGTCTCACAGAACTAACATCTAACTAACTAATCAAACAGACAAAAATGGATTCCTTTGTCTAAAGCTCAATAATTTATATAGGAAATATTTTTGATGTTATATATATATTGTAAAAATGTTTTAAATATTTCATATTATTCAGAGTTAAAAAACAATTTCACTTAATATTATAAAAAATGATTAAAATAAAATATCTTTAATTAGCGGCATATTCAACTTATTTTTTTGTTTTATGTTTTAAATTAAAAAGGTGGAAGGACGTGGGGCTATCTTTTTTTTATGCATCAGCAGAAAAGTAACTTAACACCTTTGTCATGACATTTTAGATTATCTAGATGCACTAAAAAAAAATCAGAGATATTTTACTTAGATTCATTAGCAGCAAACTAGTTATACTTTTTTATTCTTTTGCTAAACATCAAATAATTTAATTTAACAGTACAAAATAAGTCAGCTTTCTTATATTTATTAGAAGTAAATACAATTATAAAATTATTAATTTAATCAATCAAAAATATTAATCTTTAATATATTCAAAAGTAAAAGTAAATATACAACATTGTTAGACAAGGTATAGTTTTAAAACAACCAACACATAATTTAAAAATTAAATCTTTCTTCTCGCTATATATGACTTTCAAGTGAAACTATTCTCATTATATAAATCAACGCTTTAAACATGTAAGAAACCCAATTGAACTATCAACATAAATCTTATTTACCTAATTAGAATGCTTATCATTTGATTTTAAACTATGAACTAAATCTCACACAAATAAATATGTTTATGATATTTACATTTCATATACATCTAGGAAAGAGACAATTTCTTTTTTATTTTACTTACGACTATATATTGGCAGCAAAACATTCCATCTATGGAAATAAATACAAGTAATAAGCAGTTTGTTGTTAAGACACTCTCAAGTAAATGCTAATCTATAAAATCAAAAACCAACATTCTGCTTAAAAATAATTTCCTTTCGCATCACACATACATTTTAGATAAAACTCTTCTGTACCAAGTGCACCCAAGCTTACCTGATAAATATGATAGACATTCTAATTTGCAAGATAGCTCCAGCATATTTATCAAGTGTTTAAAATCTCTGGTCCATCGAATAGTAATAATTTCATCTGAAATATATATATACATGTAGACAAATACTTTCATTTTTTATTTGGGGGTGATAAATTTATACTCATGTTAGAATTTGTTAAAGATCTTTTTGATTAGCTATAATTTAGATGAGTTTCATGTCTTACACAGAGGCAAAACTCTCAATACAGTAGTGTCACTCAGTGCATGCCAGAGTTGAGTGGCGCTACTGTATGGAAAGTTTAGCCTCTGTGTAATCGGCTTGTGTAAGTAGAAAGAATGGAGATCATGTGATGTTTAGTGATTTAATACCAATCCCACCCAATAGGCTTATGGTGACTATGGTTATTAAAGAATCAAAGACACTAAAAAGTATAGATGCTGAACTGAGTTCTGTTCTATACAACTATATAAGCTAATGAGCTTGAATTAAAAACATTTCTGTGTTTTTATTTTGGATTCAAAGCTTTATAGTTAGCTAATAAGGTAAAAGATGGCTGCTGGGGGGGGTCATTAGATCCTAAAATCTAGGTACAGAGCTCTCAGATCCAAGGCTTCTCACTAATGAAAGCCACAAGCTAGAAACTACTCTGGAGATTTTGGATGAGTAGGCACTAGATGGGGATTTTATTCACAATCCTTCTTGCATCCATTGATTAGTCTGGCTTGCACTGAGTGGCACTACTGTATGGAGACTTTAGCCTCTGTGTAAACAGCATGTGTAAGCAAAAAAAAAGAATGGTGATTATGTGATGTTTAGTAGTTTTCATGGCTATAAAATGCAATTCTTGAGTTATTCTTTGTGTGATAAATGTTAAACTGTATTCATACACACATACATATATGTAAAATATTTTTGTTTAAGAGAACGAAGTTGAACAACTCCAGGATGAAACATTTTTTAAAATTTATAAATAGTGCATGTACTATATAAAAAATATTTACCAAATTTCAAGCATTTGTTAATATTGAATATTTACAGCTTTTGTTTAAAAAAAAAAAAACAAATATTAAAATAAAAAGGACAAGATAAAATTCCCTATCTGTTAAAAATACAAATTACAAAATCCTATCTGAAAAGAGAAGACAGGTCATCTGAATAATTTATAAGATAATGTGATTAGGATTAGCTCCTAAACTGGTTAGGTATAGATTAACTCTGAGAATTAATGACATTCATTCTATTTGCAGAGAACATAATCTTATTTTAGCAAATAGGATTGAGAGAAAATTAACTCACCACCAACGATCATTCTTTTTTTTTTAAATTATTTTATCTGGCAATTTTATTTTAATTAGAATAGATTTCAATAGTTACATATAAAATACGACTTTTAATTTGAGAATATTTTAAAAATCTACTTAAAAGACTGCAAGTTTACATTTTAATGAATTCAATTTAAATACTATATACTTACCACTGACGTAAATATTTTTGTTTAAATAAATTCATGACTTTCAGTAAAAATTAACGAACTTTAATCGTTAAAATTATTTTATTAATATTTATATATGTGTGTGCATACAGTTTTTAGATGTACATATTGTTTATTTATTATTATTACTATCACAGGAACATTTCAGTTTAATATATTTTGCCATTGTCTAGGTAGTATGAAAGTTTAGAAGATATTCTTAGAGACAGTAATAGATAACTAAATCACCAATACTATCAAGATGAGGATATGTAAAATTCAACTGAAATGCCATTGCCTTAGTAATAATAACAAACAACTATAAAATTTATTCTTAAGGAATTTATTAATCTATAATTACAGTGTGATTTTAGTCTGGGAAAGTTTACTTTTCATCTGTGGATTATTATGTTTTAGCTCTTGGATGTAATTATGTCTCCCACTGTGTTTGGATTTTGGTGTTCAGCGAGTTGAACTTGAAGAAGAGTGTTACTATAGTAGCTGAAGAATATGAAAGATATTCCATGTTTCTTCATATCTGTACCTGTGGCAAGTGTCTGTGTGATCTCTCATTTTCATCTTTGTGAGTTTTTGTAAGAAAAACATGTTTTCATTCTTATGGGGTATTGTAAACATTTTCATGCAAGTTGTCCAAATGGCATATGTAATATAAATAGACAGTCTGATGACAGGAATGGGTTGGTGTTTGAGGCAGTCCCTAAGTAATATTATGAGGTAGTAATCAATCTTTGAGCTCTCCAGAAGCTATGTGGTTAAAACATAAAGAATTTTGGACTTTTAATTAAAGATAATAATATCCCAATTTCTATATTAACTTCTTATATAGATATATAATTACTTTAGAACAAATAAAAACATATTAATGTGCAATATTTCTGTTGGGATATATATATATGTAAAGTCGATATAAGCTGAAAACAATAAAAAAGTTTTATTATTATTCATTATGAAAGGGAAATGTTTTTAAAATACTCTTTTTGTTATAAGCAAAACATTTTATTCATTTTTCTTTTATTTAGTAATAAATGTATATAAAGAAAAAAGCTTATTGAAGAGAGGGTGATTCAAAAATGTTTTTAGTTTGAATTTACAAAAAATATATTTAATTAGTTTGAACTTACAAAAATTATATTTAATCTTACTTATAAGCAAAAAATTAAACTCTTTATTTAATTAAACATGTATTAATGTAAAGGATGAAACTATTGGAATTTATTTAGTCTATAAATGTTAAGAAAAAAATAGAGAAAATAATTTGAGTTAATTAGTCATCATTTTATAAACCCAAAAGTTTGTGATAATAACATTTGCTATTTTGGTATTAGAGCTGCAACACAGAGCATGTATTAGACCTACTGTGCCTGATCACATTCATATCAATCCGTTGAAAACTTTGTAATTTTGGGATCTGACCAAAATAACATGTACAGCAATCTGGGTACATGACTTTTTTTGGCAAAAAAAAATGTGTACACAGATCTTGTACATGGTATTTGGCAAGATTTATAATGTTATTGTGTGGTTAATATGAATAGGAACAGGCACAGTAGAGCTAATACATGCTCTGTGTTGCAGGACTAAAAACAAATAAAAGTAAAAACATAATATACATATTTATCATTTTCAATAAGAAATATATAATTTTAAATAAGACATTCCAATATGTACAATATGGACACTAACAACTTTTAAGAACATTTAAAATTAAAAAAAAAAAAGATTTGCGATCTAATGAAATGACAGCATTACACAAAAAAATTGTTAGTTTAAATACACAATAAACAAGCAGTAAATGATTTTGGTTTTTAAATAATATTTGTAAAAAGACATTAACTATATTTACAACTTTCACACTAATAACTTTTAAAAACAACATTCCCATTCAAAAAACAAATACGATTCGTGATGTTAATGAAATGACACCATTACACAAAAAAATTATTACTAAACAAACAGTAAATGATTTTGGTTTTTAAATAATATCTATAAAAACACATTAAGTATACTCATGATATTTACCATGTAATATATAACAGGAATTGTCACCTTGAAATAAAAAAATTAATATTACCACAGAAAATGAAGATCTCTACTAAAAATTTTCCCTCTGAAATTGTAGCACATGATTGCAGAGTATGCTGGGATTTTCAACAGGAATGCTAATAAATGTATTTTTTTTATAAACAAATTGAACCAAAAAAAAAAAAAACACAACAAAAAACACAAAAAATACATATTAAAACAGAACAAAAATCATAAAAAAAACATATTAATTATGAGACTGAAAATGTCTAAGTATTACAAAAAAAAAAATCATATTACATTGATAAAAAAAAAAAAGTTTCCACATGGACTGGAATTTACAACAAAAATGCTAATAAACATATATATTTTTTTGTTATAAACAAATTAAACAAAAAAAAAAAAAACAAGTAATAAAATGCAAAAAAAAACATTAATTATGAGACTGAAAATGTCGAAGTATTAAAAAAAAAAGATTGCGTTGATAAAGAAAAACACAGTTCTACATGTATACTCGCAGAGTTTATTTCCTTTCAATTTGACATCATTGTGACATTATACATTTATTGTGGGTGTGAAAATGACTTCTATCTCCCCTACATTGCAGTTTTAATTCCAAAGTACCTAACATTTTGACATAAATGTTTCAAATTTGTTGCCTTCAAAGAATAACTTATTACTGAATAGTGTATAGTAAATGCTTCTACAAAATTTTAGTTAATTAAAAAAATATTTAAAATGAAAAGAATAAATGAAAACAAAAAAATTCATTAACTTTCAGAATATATTTTTACACGACCATGTATATATATTATGCATAATTTTATATAAAAATAATAAACCTATAACAAAGAAACTATATGTAAGACATTTAAGTTACTAAATATTAATGAACTGCATAAGGTAATTTAAGTTATATATACATTAAATATAATCAATGCCTAATGATAAATTTTAGTCAAATTCATTATAACAAATATGATAGCAATCTAGTATGCAATTAAACAACATTCTAAATTGTAATCAGATGATAGAATAGGCTTTTAGACTCACTTTCCTTATACCAATTTAAGATTTTAAATGGATTAAAAACCAGACAGTTCACTTTTTTATAATTTAGATTATAGCAGTAGATAAAATTTTTAATTAACTTCCTGAATCTTAACACTAAATTGCTTCATTTAATTTTCTGGCAATGCAATTTCATTACAATCTGACTTAAAATGCCAGAACATTTATTTGATATGTTTGCAGTCATTTAATGGTAAAAAAACATGATATTAATTCCAATTAAAATAGCTAAATATCAGTATTCTTCAGAATAAAGTAAAACAAAGTTCAGGAAATGGGATTTTAAGTCAAGAATAGGTTTCCATTGTATTTAAAATTAGCCATTGTTTTTTTGTAACCTCTACCCTGATTTAAAGTTTGAAGCAGAAAATCATGTTTTACACATAGATTGTTTAATTTTTTCTTTCTTATAATTTTTGTAAATATATGATGTTCGGATTCAGAATTTATTTGAATGTATTTATTTATTTATTTTTATCAAAAAATAAGTAAAAAATAATATATAATCATGTGAAGCATAAAGAATTAGGGGGGGACGGACACCTACTTAAAAGACTGTAGCTGTTATTTTTTTTCACAATCTTTTTGTAACTATAAACTGAATTTTTAAATTTCAAAAATTATATTCTTTACTTAAATGTATTCTTTACTAATATGCGTTATTATTAAAAAAAATGTGGTTCAGAATTATTTATTATTTCTTGAAAAACATTTTTTTCTAAAATAAACCTTTTTTTCTGATTATTTATTTCAAGTGATTATTCTTTTATTTGTAAAGTTGACATATTAATTTTAAAAAGACTTTGATTTTTGAAGTTTTAATTTTAATGAATATTGTGAAATATGTACATTTTTAATGAAAATTAAAGATTTATTCATTTAAAATTAAACATATGAAACTGATTACAAAATTAGCGGTATAAGCTGATTTAACACATAACACAAACGAATAATTAATTATATATATATTGTACCTATTGAAATTTGAAATAAATTACCATGTGTAATGTAATGTTAATTGTAAAAAAAAATTTTTTTTGGTTTGATTTTAATAAACAAAGGCAAAACTCCTCATACAGTAGTGTCACCCTGTGGCAAACAGAGTAATCAATGGATGCCAGAAAGCTTGTGCATAAAATCCATATCTAGTACCTACTCATCCAATATCCCCAGACTAGTTTCTGGCTTGTGGCCATCATCAGTGAAGAGCCTTGAATCTGAGAGCACTGCACCTAGATCTTAGGATCTAATGCAACCCTCCAGCAGCCACCTTTTAACTCTACTTTACTACAAAACTATGAGAATAAAATTGAAAACACAAAAATATTTTCAATCTAAGCTCAATAGCTTATATAGTCATATGGGTCTGAACTCAATTCAGCACCCATATATTTTGGTGTCTTTGGCTCTTAAACAACCACAGTCTCCACTATCCTATTAGACAGGATTGGTGTTAAACCACTAAACATTACATGATCACCATCTCATATTAGCACATAATTGTTGTAAACAATTTCATTCTTATAGTTTTGTAGCAAAGTAGAGCTAAAACGTGGCTGCTGCATTAGATCCTAAGATCTAGGTGCAGTGCTCTCAGATCCAAGGCTCTTCACTGATGATGGCCACAAGCCAGAAACTAGTCTGGGGATATTGGATGAGTAGGCACTAGATAGGGATTTTCTGCACAAGCCTTTTGGCATCCATTGATTACTCTGGTTGGCACAGGGTGACACTACTATATGGAGAGTTTTGCTTTTATTTACAACAATTATGTGCTAATATGAGATGATGATCATGTGATGTTTAGTGGTTTTGATTTTAATAGTAAATATATTAACTGGAACTGTATTGGAATATGTTACTATGATAACAATAATATTAGAAAAAAATGTTTATTATTAATTGTACTTTGTTAAAATTGTAAATTGAGTTTATTCATTTTAAAAATGAATGTGTAAATAATAAAGTTTATACTCTTGATAAAATTATTTCCCTTTATTATGCATATTCTTGTTACTACATTAACAATAGTAGATTTCAAATAATACATCTAAATATTTAATGCCTGCTATATTTGTTATGTGATTTGTATAATATTGTATTGAAAAATATGTGCAAACAATATGTTTCCATTGTAATATGAAAGAATGTAATCTTAGTTGTTTAGTTTATGTTGTAGTAAAAGAATACTATTTGTATTTTAAAACAAAAATATTGTATGTTATGTGTAACAAATTATAAAATATTTATTTTATGTAATAAGATTTTTATTTATGGGATGCTGGCTGGAATTGACCAAAGAGTTAATACAGAGCATTGATATAATGTCTCTGATGTCAATTTAAAAAGTTTATAAATAGAACTAAACAGTTTAAACTCATTCTCTCTCTATCTTGTCTTCAATAGAAGCAAATCTAAGTTACTTCATATGATTTTCTATTTATTTGTTTTTAAACATATATGATTATTAAATGGATGGAATAATGGAATAAAATCAATAGTATTCATTCATTAATTGGACAGGAATGTTGAATTTGTGAGAGGTGACAATTTGTTGGAGAATGAAAATAATTCATGGCATTTTAAAAAACTAATGGAATATTTGTTTAAAAGACTAAAGAGGTGCAATAGCTCTAACAAGTTTTATCAATAAATGCCATGACAGAAAGCATTTAAAAATCTCAGTCTAGAAATTATCCATATGGTTTTATGCTTTGGCAATTTTCAATGAGGCACTGGGGCATTTCAGACATCTAAAAATACCAACTTAAAGCCAGCACTTATCTGAAAGTTAACTTTTAAGTAGACAAACTAAAATTTTTAGACACCTGCATGTCTTCAAACCCAGCTATCCAACTTAAATAGCTATATGGGGCTGAGAAATTCTTCAGCAATGCCACATACTAATAGACTTAGCAATATAACATCACTTAAGACTTAAAAGTAAAAGCTATAATAATAGCTAAAAATAAGTCATATATCAAGTGACTGTTTTTAAAAACCTTTATTTGCTTAAAAAAATTAATTACTTTTCAATGATGAGGTATAAATGTTGACAACATTAAGAGGTATACAAGAATTAAGTCCACCTACCAATATAGTTTTAGAAGAATGATGAGTTATTTTGCACATAGGATAGAAATTGGTTCAATTTCCATAGCAGTCATGGATGAAACTAGCATCTGTTCACTTAACATGTTTTATGAATCTAATACTTGTTGAAGGAAAGGATATTTACATTGCATCATCATGGATGTAATCTAATATTTGTACACTTATCCTGCCACATAGATCAAATACCTGCTAAATGAAAAGATAATATGGATGTTTAGAAGATATCAGAAGTAATAAATTCTAATAGATCTCATGATATTTCTACTTGCTCTGGAATAACAAAACATTGTTAGATTGTGGTCTGAAAAAGAGACATTAGAACTATGGTACTATTTTGGAAATATTGTACCTGAAGACAATTGATCAGGTTGTTTGTTGCTGCTATCATTATCATCATCATCATCATCATCATTATTATTATTATTATTATTATTATTATTATTATTATTATTATTATTATTATTATTATTATTATTAAGTTTCAACAATAGTAAACTTTATTGATCCTTTTAGTTACATAGTATTACAATGCCATAGCAAGATACATATTGAATCTTATTATTGTCAGTTCAATTTCAAGTGCTACCATATTCATTTTTTAAAAAGTACATATCTATATGGGTAATTTTACACGAGTGTATCTACTTTAGGAATGTTAATTAATCACATTATTGTCCAATAGGAGTAATTTCTGTATAAGTTCTCATAAGATGAGTTGCAGTCCCCAACCAGAACAGTGGGACTTGCATTCATGGCAAGAATTGAATTTATATTATAAATTATAGATTTTATCTTTTGCTTTTCTACTGGCATATATATACAAGCACTATATTCATTGTAATTATTTTTGAGTCAGTGTTATTATTAGAAGGTTTGAATCAATGTAAAGTATTTTGAAATTTTCAAAAGGGCAATCTTGAGCAATTACTATTCCAGTTCCTGTAGAAGGGGAGGATGAATCTCTGGAACATGCAGAAAAGCCCTGGCCCCTCAGGCAGGTAGCTGGATTTATTGTTGAGCCTGCATATATCTTTGTTTCTAATAATCCTGTTATATGGCTCGGATTTGATTTATTCAATTTGTGACTTTAAAATTTTTATTGATTGCATTAAGTCTTCTGACATTTAAAACAGCAATTTTAAGTTTTATTAATAATTTTTTTTTTCCTTGAGTTTAGGAATTCATGTCTTCCTACTTTTCTTCCCCGATTTCCACTGCATCTTGAAACACCAGGCCACTCTCTTCATCCACTGCTACAGCCCAATTATATATTTCCTGCTCACTGTGAGGATTCTCTTGTTCAATTCTCACCTTTTTTATCTTCTATCTTGTTTTGGTGGGTGCCTTGGTTTGCGCCTATCTTCAGTGTGGATTTTAATTTTGGTAGGCAGATCTGGAGTAATAGCCTCCATCATTTCAGCAGATGTTTTCTTAATAATTGTTGGCCATGGTATGACTTTGGTTGAAATTTTGCATCTTCTATCTACATGAGTTACATCTTCAGTTTCAGTCTCGAGTCCCATAATTTGCATGTAGTCCTTATTCACACTCTTTGATTGATTTTGTTGGTCACATTTCATATGGCTTACCTTTGCTGTGATTCTCTTATCCTCTTTTTCATTGTTTAATCTCTCATGCTCATAGAGCTGAGCTGGCCTTTCCTGGAGTGCCATTTTAAGCTTACTTTGATTATTATTATCTTGTATGTTGTCCAGTGGCTTATTTTCCACTTTTAAACCAACTAGTTCATGGTTGGCCTCAATGTGTTTGATGCATTTTATGTTTTTGTTTTCCATCGCTTTCATTGTATCTTCTTTATCTGTTTTTTGCTTATTTTGTTTATTATGTTGTATGCCATCCAGTTCCTTATTTTTCCCTTTTACATCATCTAGTTCTGGGTTGCCCTCAATGCGTTTGGTGTGTTTTAGTTTCTTGTCTGTGCTTGTTTTATTTTCTGTGGCTTCGATTATATCTTCTTCATCCGGTTGGTTTATTTCTCCACATGTTTTATTATTTTTCTGCATACTGTCTCTATCTATTTTTGATCTTTGGTGTTCATCAGGTGTATTTTCTATTCCAGTCTCAGATTCCGGTCTTTGATTGTTATCTTGATTTCCTTTTTTTGATTGTTTTTTTTTGATGAGGCTTTATCTGTTTTGGAGTGACTTCAATTCTTTTGCCTTCTTTTTCAGTGGTTAGTTTGTCTGCCTCAAACAGCTGTGATAGTACTGACTAATCAGCAACTTTCAGCAAACTTTCCTTCATATTTCTTTGTATGTCATCTATTTGTTTATAATTTTTTTGCATGTCACCCATCTCTTGGTCACACTCTTCATGTTTTGCATATTTTCTCTTCTTATCTGGCCTTGTCTGATTTTCTGTTCCTTCCTTTGTATATTCTTTACCTGTCATTTCTGCCCATTTTTTTTTATCTTTTTGCATGTCATCTATTTCTCAGCCAGTCTCTGGGTGTTTGGGATTTTCTATCTTCTTGTCTGGGTTTGCTTCATCTTCCAGTTCCTCTGTTGTGTATTTTTTAATTAATATTTGCTCTGTTTTAGCTGTTGACTGGTCATTGCTGTTGTGCTTTCTTCCACAGTCTATTGCCAGGTGATCTCTACTTCCACACACAAAACATTGTGGCCTAAGCCCTTTAATTTGTATAGTCAGTATTGCTTCCTGATCCATTATTATGCTTGGGATGTCTTCAGGTCTTATGCCTTCATTCATTTTGAACTTGAAATAGAAGCTGTTTGAATAAACTAGTGTAGGCGTGTCTGAGCGATATATTGGCTTCATGTATATCGGTTGCCCAAAGGGTTTCATTAATTTTGTGAAATCGTGTATATTATACCCAAAATAGGTATTTTTAATAATGCCAGTGTGATAGTTTTGCATCTCTCTATCTACAATCACAAGAACATAATTTTCTAAAGTATTAATTTTTTCTTGAAAATCTGTACATTGCGTTTCATTAATGAATTCTACTGCCAGATATCTTGAGTTGGTATGCACTCCTATGGTTGAAACTGAGCTCCACATTTCATTAAATCTGCTATTTATCTCTTGCACTTCTTCTTTTAACCAAACGTTTTGTAAAGGCACATTGGCATCATATTGATTCATATTTATATCATTTACTTCATTCAGGTCATCCTGATTGGCCCTTCTAAATCTTGGGATTTGTTTTGCGTTTTGCAAATTAAATTCAGCTATGTTCGCATATGTTGTCTGTGCTCTAATGTTGCTATATATTCGTGAAGTCTGATTCGCGCCAAACTTTATCTTGGATTCTGATGTGGACGCCATATTGACAATATCTAGCGTCTGAATAGCGCTTAGAAAAATTAAAAGTTATATGCAATAAATCACTTACTTTGTGAGTAAAAAGTCCGTTTTCCCTGATAGGTGTGAATATTAATTATTTTCAAGTGATGTTTTAAGCAACTGTTTTTTGGCAATTCAGTATTTTTTTATACTTTTGTTGGAAACGTTTATCTACTTCGTCTAACTAAAGGCACAGCAGGACCACATTATTATTATTATTATTATTATTATTATTATTATTATTATTATTATTATTATTATTATTATTATTATTATTATTATTATTATTATTATTATTATTATTATTATTATTATTATTATTATTATTATTATTATTATTATTATTATTATTATTATTATTTTATGTTTCAAAGCAAAACTTTATTGAGTCTAAAAAGTTACAGAGTCACATCTAGTACTATATTGATTTGTTACAAATGAAAAACAAATTACAACTTTCAGTATATAAGTCTTTATTATTTCTGCATACTTTTCTTTTTTCTTGTTTTTAAATTTGGTCTTCTATTTAGTTCAGTTTATGCTTGCATCTCTTTGAAGTTGCAAAAATGCTGATGTTGAAAATGTCATCATCTATCTTATTGGCCTTTATATTTCATAGACTGGATCTTTGTTTCAAGTGTGACCATGTGGCTGCAAACACATCTGGTTGAGCTAGGATGCTGTCTCTTTTTTTGAACAGTTCTAGTTTTATTGAATATGTTGCTGGGTGGCGTCGAGGGTTATTGGCAAGTGCAAAAGTGCATCTACTTCTTCTTCTTCTTCTTCTTCTTCTTCTTCTTCTTCTTCTTCTTCTTCATTATTATTATTATTATTATTATTATTATTATTATTATTATTATTATTATTATTATTATTATTATTATTATTATTATTATTATTATTATTATTATTATTATTATTATTATTATTATTATTATTATTATTATTATTATTATTATTATTATTATTATTATTATTATTATTATTATTATTATTATTATTATTATTATTATTATTATTATTATTATTATTATTATTATTATTATTATTATTATTATTATTATTATTATTATTATTATTATTATTATTATTATTATTATTATTATTATTATTATTATTATGTCTTATACAAAGAAAACAACAATTAGTAATGGTATTAATAGAAACAGAATTGCCATAACTTTTAAGTAAAAAGATTGGGAATTATTTTCACAAGTGGTTATACATTTAATGATCATATTCAAACAGTGGTTAATAAGTCTTAAAATTATGAGCATGATTTTGAGATCAAATATTCAATTTAGAAATATATAGGTTACTATTTGATACATAAATTATGTCTGTTCTGCATTATGGTTCTTTTGTTTGAAATCCATACAATCAAACAAATTTAAGTAAAATACTAAAAATACAAGACCAACATTTTAAATATATTTATAAAAATAAAACATATACTAAGAAGATAAATACTATGTAGAATAAAACACTGTTAACAGACATGTTATTTTTATTTAAAGTAGTGCATGGAACTGTATCCGTAGAATATGCAATTACAAGAATATCAATTAGGATTCCGATTTATAATTTTAGATGTCATGATTTATTTTATTTACCTAAGTTGAGACATTCCATTAATTCAACATTGCATAGATTGCAATTGAAATATAGTAAAAAGTTTTCAAATATGTTAAACTATACACAATTCAAGGAAAAAATAAAGTCAATCTTACATTGATATTATTAATGTAAATATTATTTTAAACATGTCTATATGTACTACTTTGTAATTTTATAATATAGATATGTATTACTTTGTAAATGCTTGTGGCCTCATTTGATCTGTTTATTTATGAATAAATTGAATTGAAACTACTACTGTGATGTGATGTGATGTGATGTATTTTTGACTTCTCCTTAAACGAAGTCAAGAATATCTCAGCAATTATGCCCAGATAAACCTGTTAGCCATTTTATTCTCCATTCCCCACTCTTAAGTCTTCCCATATTCTGCCCCATCCCATTTCCACAACATAATCTTTGTTAACTCTATGGCCTTTATATCTAAACCCCCCTTATCTCTTCACAAACCCAACATAAAAACTAATAACTCACTTTCTGTATAGTCACTTTGTTCATATCTATTCTCCCATAACTTCATTATCTGTATCCTGTCTGCTTTCAAGCATTTACATTAAATCAACAGGTGCCTAATATTTTCTATACCTTCCTTACACAATTTGCACACTAAATTATCCATGGTTTTCCATTTACATGTATATTCTTTTGATGCTAAAGATCCCGTTCGAGCCTTAAATAATAAACTACTTCTTACTATTATCATAAATTAACTCGCATGCAATATTCCATTTACTTCTATATATATTTAAACTCTTCTTACCCTCCATACTAGTTTTCCACCTCTCCAACTCCCTATTTTTTATTAATGCTTCTATTCTTTTCTCCCATTCCTTACCACTATAACACTCAACAATCCTCCTAACACAATCATCCCATCTTTTATACAAGTATATTGATATAAATTCTTTATCCAAAACTTTTGCATACCGCATTACCTTTCTCAGCCATCTTGTTGCCTGCCCTTTACTCATAACCCAATTGAACACTATTTTTGCTATTCTTTTACTATCCATAAACTGCAACCTACCAAACATTTTTATTTTACTTTTTGCATCTCTCATATAAAAACTTGACCATC
Source organism: Epiperipatus broadwayi (assembly GCA_028023455.1). Classification (NCBI taxonomy): domain Eukaryota; kingdom Metazoa; phylum Onychophora; class Udeonychophora; order Euonychophora; family Peripatidae; genus Epiperipatus; species Epiperipatus broadwayi. Next base: position 13,939,658 of record JAQFVV010012401.1, read on the forward strand.
CCATTTCTCCTTGAATTGCCTCCTTTGCTGTCCACATCTCTGCCTCTAATGCATGTCTTTCTACTTCTCTTTGTACTTTCTCTAAATAATGTAAAACTCTTTTACTAACCCATAATGCATCATTACCATATGTTAACCCTGCTACTGCAACTCCCTTGCGTACTATTCTAGCTACATCATATTTATTATATGAAAATACTGTTAGTTTTATTTTACCAAACCCTTTCTTTTCTTTGCTTTATTTACCAAGTTTTTCTCCCATTCATCCAAGCAATTTTCCTGATTACATAAGATGATTCCCAAATACCTATATTTATCCACCACACTTAACTTTATATCTACTGCTACTGTTACTGCTGCTGCCACCACCACTGCCGCCACCACTACCACTTCTACTACTACTACCACTACTACTATTACTACTACTATTACTATTATTATTATTATTATTATTATTATTATTATTATGTTTCAAAAAAAAAACTTTATTGCATTTAAAAGTACATTGTTTTTTCATAATTTTACATAATTTACATTGTTTATTTACATCATAGTCATATCATTTAGATACATAATATTTGGGCAAAAATTTTCCCAAGTCATGGGAGAGTCACAATTTAAAAAAACCAAATGGTTATGGTTTCAGTATTAATTAAATGTTTAAATATTGAGTTTGAGTTTTTTCCACATTGATTTAATGAATCCAACACCTGACATATCCAATTAAAATTTGATTATTGATTAGTCATCTTATGTTCTTTTGTTTATTTCTGTTTTGACTTTCTATAGATGGCTAAGATCATAAAAAAGAAATATATGTGTTTATAACATTGATTTTTCTTTGAGCAGTGACCACGTGATTCTGCAAATATGAGAGTTTGCTATTATCTTATGTCTAAAAAGGTGGATGGGTGCCTTTTTGTATTGTTGCCTATCAAGCAAGTACACTTCGTATGCCAGAAAATGTATAATACAAAGGTGGATGCTCTAAAGCTGGGTATTGATTTGTCTTGATAAGCATTGATAATATGATTGATGGTAATGTTCTTCTGGTGGTATGATGCACACATTATTGTTCTAATTTGCTGTAATGCAGTACATTCGTAAATCAGATGTTGGAGAGTTTCTTCAGTGGTGGAATAGATCACAAAATGGGTTAATTGAAATATACATCCTTTTATGGTGTAAGAAGTATATTGTTGGCAATGCAATAAGATTTATTTTTAATATAAAGTCGAAAAACTTATGCTCCAGTTTCCATTTTTTGTATTAGCAATTTTTTGTTGCCAATACCTAATATTGGGTTATTATTATTTAGGTCTTGTTCTTCATGTGTATGCTTGTAAATGTCCCAGTTTGAGTATTTGTATATTGCTGTGGTATATATTAACAGTGGTTTTATATTGATAGATGATCAATGATATATGTGAACTGGGTGGTAGTGGTTTGTCATTTGGAGTTATTTTAACTAGATATTTAAGTTTGGGGAATTGATTCTGAATGGAAATTACAAGGTTATTTAATTTTTTGATATAGATGGTGTCAATATTGTGAAGGCATAGACCATTTTTAATGAGGACTGATTAAGCCTTCTTGTTGATATAGCTATCACTTTCTTCACCCATAGAAGTTGACTACAGATGTTTTTGATTTTTGCCTTTAAAGATTTTTGGGAATTTAATTATTAGTAGGTAATATTTAAAACAGCATTATGCTGTTGCACATGCACTTTGAAGACTTTAACTATAAATGAATGAATACTAACACTCAACCACATGATAAAGTCTTTGGAAAAGATAGAATGGCCATCTATCTTTTCGAACCCAAACACTTTTGTATGGGCGAATCTTAAGTGTTTGAAAGTGAAAGCGTGAATATATTAAATAATCACTTTAAATTACTATTACATGCTTGAATGAAAAACACTAATGAAATTTACTAGAATTTACGATACGTCATTCTTCTTATTTGATATTAAATGCATGTAAATAAATCATTTTTATATAGCGCGATGTTTGTAAACTGTAATATTTAAAACAGCATTATGCTGTTGCACATGCGCTTTGAAGATTTTAACTATAAATGAATGAATACTAACACTCAACCACATGATAAAGTCTTTGGAAAAGATAGAATGGCCATCTATCTTTTCGAACCCAAATGCTTTTGTATGGGTGAATCTTAAGTGTTTAGTAATTTATTTTTGTCATGATGAGTTAATTGATGATTTGCATCTTAGAATATATATATATATATATATATATATATATATATATATATATATATATATATATATATATATATATATATATATATATATATATATAGATAGAGAGAGAGAGAGAGAGAGAGAGAGAGAGAGAGATTTTGAATAGTGAGGTTGCAATTTGTTATGCCTCATGGCTTAGTCTATTTTGTATGTTACATCTCATCTCAGAAATCCCTAAATGAAAAGAAAAACTTAAAAAAAGAAGTCAGTTTGGGGCAGTATATAGATGTGTGTGATCCTCCCATAAACATAGTCCAAGCAGATGTTTTTGCTGTGTTAAATTTTAACTTGTATTTAACAGTATATTTTTTAAGTATTTCTTGTAGTTGGGGTAACTGTTTATTTAAAGACAGGAAAACCATGATTTCGTCCATATATGCCAAGCTAGCTATATACTGTATAGTGCCATGTATTTGTATTACTGTAAATGTTTTTCAATTAAGGGGTTAATATATTACATCTTCAAAATTGCCCAGAATTTTAAATGAAGAAGTGAGACATGCAATTAAATGTATAAAGACAGGAAAGGTTCCAGGTATTGATGGAATTATAATTAATATATTAAAAGAAGCAGGTGAAGAAATATAATTTTTTTTAGCAAAGTTATATACCAAATGTCTAAATGATGAAGATGTACAAGATGATTGGAAGAATGGAGGATTAATATTAATATTTAAAAAAGGTGATAAAGAAGATATTAAAAATTACAGACCTGTCAGCCTTTTGCCAGTTTTATACAAAAATTTTATCAAGATAATTACAACTCATCTACAGAGAACATTGGATTTCCACCAACCAAGAGAAAAAGTTGGATTTAAAAGTGGTTTTAGTACAGTAGATCATATCCAGGTATTGAGAGAAGTTATAGAAAGGACAAATGAATATGAGTTGCCACATGCTTTGGATTTGTAGATTATGAAAAGGCATTTGATTCTATAAACATTTCTTTAGTGATGAGGTACAGATCCAGAATATTGTCATATTTTAATGAATATTTATAAAAATGCAACAGCAACAATTAGGTTACATAATTATACTGGGAAAGTCAACATTGAGAAGGGTGTAAGACAGGGTAACTCCATATCTGCAAAACTTTTTACAGCAGTGCTGCAAAAAATATTTTGTGGATTAAAATGGGAAGTTAAAGGAGTGAAAGTAAATAGAGATTATTTATGTCATTTAGATTTTGCAGATGGTGTAGTTGTTTTTGCAAATAATGCTTTAGAGCTGTAAGAAATGTTGCAGGAGTTATCAGATGAAAGTAGGAAAATAGGACTAAAGATAAATGTTAAAAAGACTAAAGTAATGTTTAATGGATTTTCTCAAAATATGAAAATAAAGATTGGATTATGATGAGTTAGAAAAAGTTAACAGTTACAAATACCTTAATCAGATTATTAATACAGATAAAAACATAATGGATGAAATTAATCATAGAATTGAACTTGGTTGGAGTGCTTTTGGTAGAAATAACTTGATACTAAAAGGAAATATGCCTATGTGTTTGAAAAGGAAGGTTTTTAATAAATGTGTTTTATCAGTTCTTATTTATGGATCTGAAACTTGGGCACTTAATAGAAGAGCAATACAGAGACAGACTTCAGACCATTCAAAGAAGTATGGAGAAATGCATGTTGGGAGTAACAAAAAGAGATCAGAAACACAATATATGGGTAAGAGAACAAACAGGTGTTATTGACATCTTTGAAAAAATAAAAAAATTGGACTTGGGCTGGACATATTGTTAGAGTAGATGATAATAGATTAACAATTAAAATCTTACACTGGATTCTAAGAGATTGTAAGAGACCCAGAAGGAAACCACATGTGAGATGGATGGGTGAAATGAGAAAGTATGCAGGGGTTATGTAGAGAAGCTAAATATTAGAGAAGATGGATTGAACTTGAAAAGACCATCCAGCAGTATATTGATAATGGTTGTTGATGATGATGATGATAGAGTTTGAATAGTAGTGTGCTGAAGGGAGACCCCTGGGATATGAATTGGATGAGTGTAAATAGTCGTGAATTCCTCCCACTGAGTGTTATGTGTATTTCTCGATTCAATAGAAGGTTTGCTATAGTGTAAAGTTGAATTTTGGGAGTGGAGGTATTTGCTAGCATGTTTAACAATCAAAATCTGCACATAAGGGGACTAAGACCACAATATTTTACATGTGGAAATCAAGGCCATCTCACAACAAATTGCAACAATAACAAAAGTATTAATAATCAGGCAAATAAAAACCAATCACAAATAACAGATAATGCACCCCAACCAATGAGAACTATACCAGAGATAAAAAAAACACAAGAGAGCACAAACAATAACCAATGGCAAAAAGAAAGTGACAAAATAAAAATTCAAAATGAAGGCCTGCTAGATGTAACAGACTAAAAAGTAACTGATGAGCAACCACCAAACAGAGAAATAAAACAAATGCTTATTGAGCTCTCAGTTTAAAACCTGATCAGACAACTGAGGACAGCAGTGATAAAACAGTAGGGAAAAAAAAAGAAAAAACACAGTAAAATTACAACAAGATCATTCATTGTCAGCCAACTCAAATAAAAAAAATCAAAAACAAAACATCAAAAGCAATAATGCAATTAATTGAACCATGTCTACCTCCGATATAAAAATATGCTCCAAACCCCAAAAGAAAACCTGGGTCGCCACCAAAGAGAAATAGACAAGCCAAAAAGGTAAAAAGCAAAAAAAAAAAACTATCAAAAAAATGCAATAATAGAAAGCCAATTAAGCTACTCAACAGATGGAGAATTGGAACCAGACTACCAAGATACTCTAGTCAATCAGAAATATTAAACCCCAAGTCCTGAATATAAATACATCTACTATGAGAGGTTTAAATTCAACCTCAAAAATCACAAAGATCAAACAATGGATTTCAAGCACACAGCCACAAATATTTGGATTATTGAAAATAAAAATCTATGCCAGTTCAAAAATTGGCCCAGTAAAATATTTAGCCAAAGAAAGTTTTTGTGCATGCTCCAGGGATTCCTCATCCCCTTTAGCAGGCACAGGTCTACTCATATCCACCAACTGCCTCTTCACATACTTCAAAATAATATTTATTGATTTAAACCTATTAATTGGAATCTTTCAACATAAAATTATAACCATTAAATAATTTACATCTACATGCCCATACAGGAAAACAAAATTAATACTATAATAATGAATGTAAACTCAACACTAGCCAGTACAGAAAATTCAATAATATTAATAGGTGACTGCAACACAACATACTAGAAATTTATGGAGAAATAGCTTCATAGAATTTCTATACCACTGATGGATGAGTGGAGAAGGTTTCCTACCACTGAATATAATATCATTTCACAATGATCAACATTCATCACTCATTGATCCATATTTCTACTCCCTGATACTACACCTCCAAACAACACTCAAACTAACCCCTTCAGCTTTCTCTGATTACTTGGCTCAAATGATATCATTAAACCTTACACAAATACAAACATCAATTCTCCCACTGACAAGAACAGTCAGAATTTTACTTCCTGCAACTACCCCAGAATTTGTTTTTCAGAGACATACATCATATTAATTAAAATTAAAGAAATGCATTTCAAGCCTATATAACAGTATCTTACATACACAAATATTCTTTTCTTCAATATATCTCATACAAACTGAAAAATAACTACCACCACCCAAACTTCTCATACTTGCAATGAACTTTACAAACACATAACCATGATTACCTCATCACAGCACACACAGTGATATATATTCTACCGGATACTCAATCTATCTGAAACAGAGGGCACCACCAGACCACTACGTGTCTGGAAAATTTGTTTACTGTGATCAGAATAGATGATGATGATGGTTTGCACTGACAAGACTCAGGGAGAAACAAGAGATCTTAAATTGTTTAGACAATTGAGACAAAAGCACAAAGACAAATGTCAGCCAAATTAAGTTTAAACATATTTCATAAATTTTATTATGAGAAAATAAATTATTAAATATAAGTTTATGACACAATAGATGGGGGTTAATTCAGGCATGTACCAGACATACTAAAGGCAAAGCTATGACAGACTGACTGATCTTCTAATAAACAAATTTAAAAGGGAGGAAGCAAATTTCGTTCAGCAGAGGATTCACTTAAACACTGGTTTCCACTTTATGATATTCAAACCATATGCCCCTGAAATAGATCAAAGAACCCAGTGCCGATGAGCTTTCCGAGATCTAAGCATGGTCAGATCTTGAAATGTCCTTATATCGGTATGAACTGCACCAATTACTACATTTAAAATAACGGTGATTGATCCACCTCAAGAACAATCGAAAAATATCATTGAAACGAAGAAACAATTAAACCTGGTGAATCCCAGCCAAACGATTGGCAAAAATTACTTTAAAATTAATAATTAATGGTCTCAATAAGAGACAAGTAAATGATTAGAAAAATAGTTATGTCTGCCCAGCATTTAAAGAAAATAAACTTACAAACAAATTTTGAGTACACGCTCTGACAAATTTAAAGCACACATAATAAATACAAAAAGAAATCTATCGGAGAGTGCACATGAGTACGAAAATATCAAAAGTTTAAATACTCTAGCAGAACAAAAGTATTGCTCACCTGTAATTTAAGAAAGGATAAATTTTATCTTCCTGCTGACGACTTATAAAATTACAAAGAAAAACACAATTCTAATTTCCGCCTTTAGAGGTATTAGAAACGAAATCTCTACCTGCGAAAATCAGACAATAAAGTCGTCAGCCAAAAGAGTTTTGGAGGTTTAGCAAGAGGGCAAACATAGAGTATAAAATTAATTATTGAATACTAAATAATTACAGGTAAGCATAAAAAAAATATATACAAGACTGCCAAAGCATTTATAAAAGCAAGGCATAAAATATAAAACTCATTTGTCACTCTCCAATAAACAAAACTGAAAGCAAATTGGAATCTTAAAACTAAGATTCCAAGACACACTACAAAATATTGGAAATTAGAGCAAATCTTAAATATGAGGCTATATTGATTTAAGAATACATATTTATGATTAGATTGAACGGAGATTTAATGAGAATTAATTTACCCTGGGAAGAATAAAACGAAAATAGTTACCTTTCGATAAAACAAAGTTCACGTAGAGTGTGCACTTTTACTTAAGTTCATTTTCAGGTTCTTTAGGCAGCAAGGTAGATGTAGAGATGTTCCAGCTTCTTTTAGGTGTTCAAGGCATTACTGGAGCAAACTTGGAAGTCAGGGATCCGTCTTTTGCGGAGTTAGCAAGCCATTTGGGTGGTAGTAACAAGTATAGAATTTTTCATTTTGTTGCAGGCAAAAGTATTTAATCACAGCTGATGTCCTTTAAGAAATTAAATGTCCATGCTGATATAAATTCTCACTTGATAAAACAGCTTGTCTATCAACGAACAATGAATTAACTGACATTCCAAATTTTTGGGGCTATTTATACGTTGCTCCATTTCCCGCGAAACACTTTACTTGTTGTCCAATTTCTACGCCTTAGGCAGGGAAAATATTAATCTCTCGCTCAATCTATCTAAGAATTCTACCCAGGGTTTATTGAAATGAAAACAACAACATAAAAATCAAATCTCCGCTATCAAAATTGTTTACAATAATTAAAATAAAAGCAACAGGAATACAATTAGCTAGCCAGCTTGTTTTTAAATCAAATGGATTTAAAAACAGGCGGTATATGAAAACTATTTTAAAATAAATCGATAAACATTTTTTTTAAAAAATCCGTTTTACATATAAACGCGTGTGTACTTCGATACACGCATTCTTTTTAAATAATACTGCAAATTTAAACTCCATGTTTAATGAAAATTAAAAGCTTAATAAATTTCTTTTTTTTGTAATGACACCATTGAATTGGATTTCAATCAGGTTCAATATATATATAAATATAAAATACAATACCCATTATAAAATATATATATAAGAAAAAAAAAAAAAAAATTAATGGTAAATATAATATAGTCTAAATTTTTTAAGTGCTACAAAATAATTTAGACTATAATATTATATTTACCATTAATTTTTGTTTTTTCTTATATATATATATATATATATATATATATATATATATATATATATATATATATATAACAAAGCATGCGAGATGCTAAAAGGATATCTAAAAATTAAAAAAGCAAAATATGTCTAACACATCTATACACATGGATAAGAGAATATATTAAATTGATGTTAGGAAACCCACCAGCCATCAATGTTCCAATGGCAATTTGAAACAAAAGAAGGCACATATGCAAGACACAGTATAATTTTATCTATTTTTGAATACTTTAAAAGAAAACTACAAGCAAGACCACCACCTACAAGACACCCTAAGCTGTTTGGACTAATAGAAACTGAAAGGCCATTCACTATAAATGACTTCCTAACTAAGCTTGCTACTATACCAAGTGCATGTCATCCAGGAAACCCTGGAATTCCATTATTCATGCTAAACCACCTAAGTCAATACATGGTGAAATATTTATGCATCTTAGCCAAATACTTATCACAGAAAATTCAGAATATAGAGGGAGTTTATTCCATTTCAATTGTTCCCTTTAACAAAAAATTACCCATTCCCAAGTGGCTTCCAACCAATTTCCAAGGGATCATTACCAATCAAAATAATTGAAAAAAATATAAAGGAAAAAATAGAACCACACATATTGTCACTAATATCAAATGTTCAATTTGCCAAAAAGAACTTGTGGACAATTTAAGCAGCAGCATTGTTCAAAACATTCTTGGACTCAACAAGGCAGAAAATGAAATATAGTGCAATAGCAGTTCAACTCGACATTGAAGGAGCATTTGATGGAGTAGATCCTCATCTTCTTCTTATCCTCATCTTCTTCTTATTTTGCTTCTTCTTATTCTTATTTTATTATTATTATTATTATTATTATTATTATTATTATTATTATTATTATTATTATTATTATTATTATTATGCTGCTTAAAATAATTTTCAGCTGTCTACTCTAAATTCTTCATTCAAAAATTGAATGTAAATATACATTTGCATACACAAATCAGCCATTTGCAAAGGCGTTGCGACCATGCAAATTCCAAGAGAAAAAAAAGATAAAATAGCAAATAACAACAATAACATTCTATTAGTGAGTTTTGTGATGACTATATTCACCAATCTATGAATGACAAATCCATACAAATATAGAACATGCTGATTAATTTTTCTGTTTATTTGATATTTTGTTTTACTGTCAATTTTTCTATAAAAAAAACTTTTTTTAAAAAAAAAAAATTATTCAATAGCTTGTTTAATTAAATATAGCTCTCCAATATTTTTTATTCTCTACCATATCTTTCCAATGAAAACAATCAACTTGCCCTTCTTTAAAATATCTTTGATATAATCTTTACTATGTAAGTGGGACCTGCCTCACTTGTGCTCAGTTAATCATAAAATATGTGAAACGAATGAACAATGTATATATATGTTATTTACCATTTTAGAATAAATCGCGTGCTTACGTTCATTAAAGTTTTTTTTTAATTAAATAATTAATATTATATTAAAACACACGCGAATACAATTATCAATTTTTATATTTGAAAGATGTGTTGAGCTGTAATTATAATTTATCTTATATGATTTTTATTTAGTTGTTAATACTCTTTTTAATATTATAACACCTTGTTTTAAATAATTAAAATGATAGCAAATAGATTAGTGGAACAAAACTGTTTTTATTGCAGAAAGCACTTGTAAGAAATATTGATTTTCTTTTGAAAATATTAAAACTATTATCAAATTTTAAATTTAATAATATTTCTAGATGTAATAAAATCAATATTATAAAATATCTAGCTTTGCATAACATTGAAGGTGAATTCTTGTTTTTCATTAACTTTATTTGCACAAAGTATTGATTTAATTATTTGTTCCGAAATAAATTTTCCAATTTCATAATTCTATTTATAAAGTTATAAAAGCATCAATAGCTTTGTGGATCGCTGGGAAAATGTGTTAATTAACCATTATTATAAACATTGAAATGTTTATTTCAAAAATATTTTTGGTATTTTTTTATTCTAAAGAGGAAAAGAATACACAATGTCAATTTTATCTCTTAAGAAATAGCACTAAAAAGGAATTTCAATAAAATATCACTTGATTTCACCATATAACTTTAGCTTAAATATTGCTCTTATAGCAGCATAATTTTCAACATCTTAATGCTACTTACTATATGTAAGCTTTAGTAAAAATAATAAAAGTCAGATGATAATGCTTATAAAATTCCTATCCTGTGCTGATGAAAGTCATAAGCTTGAAACTGATCTGACTATATTGGATAGAGCAGCCCAAGATAGGGATTTAATAAGCACTATCATCTGACATCTATTATTACTTACTAATTAGGGTATGTGGCATAGAGATGATGAAAATTGTGTTGCTATGACAACAATATGTAAGCTAAAGTCATGTGATGGAGTCAAGTAATATTTTAGAGGTACCCATAATTATTAAAAAACTAGAGATACCATAATATATAGAAACTGTTTTTTTAAATCTGTATGGTTATGCAAGCAAATTGATTTAGATTGAAAACATTTATAGTTTTTTTAAATTTAGGATAGAGTTTGATGATATAACAGAGAAATAAATGATAGATGCTAAAAAGAAAGAGCATTAAATTCTAAAAATCCAGATTTGGTCCAAGATTTAAACCTCATCACTGATAAATCTAGTCTGGTAATATTGATTACAGCATAGGAAAGGGATTTAATAAGCACTATCATCTAGCAACAATTATTATTTACTAAAGTTTGCAGTAATGATGAAAATTACACAACTATGAAAGGGATTTTTTTTATGTAAAGTATACTGTTTTAGCAATTATGCTGGACTTGATAATTATAGGAGTACTTAATAATTTCCAATCCACCATACATTTTTATAACTTGGTTCTATTACTCTTTTCACATTAAAAATTAAGGTAAAACTTTTTAACAACCAAAACTTCAGTTGCAGAAGAAACCACCACTAATAAACAATATATTTTTTGGTGAATTACAAGGAATAATATAATATGTTCTTTACAGCATACCGGCACTATATTTATAAAAATGATCTCAAAGCAAGAGGTTCCTGAACTGATTCCCTATTGAGGAAAATAAAATATAAACTATCTCAGTGGGGATTAATGAATGGAACTCATATGACATCTTTAATAATTGAACAAATAATTCTGAGAACATTGTATATAAATCTTTTCCTATTACACACTTAAAAAGTATGCTTAATTAATTATATAAAGTATTTTATAAAGTTTATATAGTAATTCTAAACAGCTAAAGAAGAAAAATATTAAGTATCACACTGCAGAACCATAGATTTCTAATAGCATTTCATCGAGAAATAATTAAGAATAAGCATGCCCGATTAGACTTGACATTTTGAATAATATACATTTGAGTAGTTTTCCATTTTGCTAAATGTAGCTAGATATTTGTTTAGCTAGGTCGGCTATGAGCCAGTTATCTAACAAAGAAATTTTACATCTTATCAACACCTAAGAAAATTTACACAGTTTGAATGTGAACCCAAATCATTGAAGGAGCTACTATGAGTGAAAAACCCTCTAGTTGCTTTAAATATGATAAGCAATATTAATTTGTGTAATAGATCCTAGGATTTATTAATGTACATATAAAGCTTTAATAAGAGCAAAATGTTTTTTTAATGTCTGCTTTTATTTGTATTTTTCTTCAGAAACTAAAAATTTAACAAATATATTACATAATCAATTCTAATGTATTTTTGTGTTTTTATTTTGAATATTACAAACAAAAAAATAGTACAAACATGCACAAAAAATGTATAAATTAAACAGTCATTCATGACAAAACTTCATTATTATTGATATCAGGTAGGTATTTACACATAAGAAAACATCTAGTAAACATTAATTTAATGTAATGGGCTTTAGTTCACCCATAATGTGAACAAAGATTGGCTTTTAATGAACAAAGCCAAGCCAGCCTGTACATTTGATGACATCTACTTTTAACTTTTTAAAAAAATATAAAACTAATATTTCTAGTCTAATAATAATTTCATGCAGTTTTTTTTAATATTATTTTAGTTTGTTTTATTTATGAGCATGTAAAACATTCACAATTTGTGTTGGGTATGTTCATTTAAGCAAATATATATTCCAACCTTCAGAAGATTTAAATAGTTGACAATATGAAGCTAATATCACCTTATGATATATTGGTCAGATAAAATTATATTTGTGCTAAATGTGAAACTGGAATATTTATCATTTCTGTTTTTGATTGGTAATACACCTGTTGTGCTTCTTTCCCTTTTTTATGGATTTTGAAATGTAAACAACAAATAAAATGTGAACTTTTATGTAATAATCTAGATTAAAAATTCAGTCATGATACAAATAGGCAACTACAAAAATAGTCCATGATAGTGAGATCGTGTGACTTCAATATTTGACTGACTTACAATCTATTTTTGATTTAATATAAGTCATACAAGTTCTATTGTAATTACTACATCATATGATTTCAGCTACTGTAATCAATTTTAATTAGTGTGCCTAGTTACATCAAAGGTGAAAATTTAAACTAGACTGCTACATAGAAAATTTTATTATATTTAATACATATATAATATGTATACTAAGAAATAGTTTTATATATAAAGGGATACCCCCCAAAAAATTAGAATTTTGCAATAAATAATTGTTTATATTTTAGATGTACAAAAGGAATCTCCTTCAAAGTACTATCCATTTAATGTAATGAATCAGTCTACATGTATTTTCCATTTTTTGAAATAGTTCCGAAACTCTTGCAAAGTGATGCCTTTTATTATCTTCATTGTTTGATTGTTGCCTTTTCACTACTTCCAAATTAACAAATCTTTTTCTTTTGAGGCATTTTTTTATTTGGGAAAATAAAAAATAAAAATAAATCACAAAGAATGAAATTAGGTGGATATGGGTAATGGATTAACTGGATTATGCTGCTATAAATTGAAAATTGTTTTAATATCAAGGCTTTGAATGTGCTGGCTTATTGTCATGGAGAAGCTTGCACTCTTCTCTTTACCACAAATTAGAATATTTTCTTTTTCAGAACCCATGGGTAAAATACCTGATTGTTGGGAATAAACTCTGAGTGAATAATACCATCTGCATCAAAAAAATCAGCAGCATCTCGACATTGAACTTCATTCACCATACTTTTTTTCAGATGTGATGAAATTTGATACTTCCATTAAACCACTCATAAACCTGTATTTTCCCAGAGTATCTTACCTGTAAACAGTTTCAAGCATTACAATGGTTCCCACTGTCATTTTTTAACAGAAAACAGATTTTCACATTATTCCAAATTTTCAGCCATTACAAAAACTGACAAATAAGTGAGACATGCTTAATAAACTATTTCCTATATAGCATCATAGAACTTTGTAAATGATGATGGTTGGCATGAATAGACATATGGGATTCCCACAAGAGATATCTAGCAGTGGAAGCATGTACTGTACCCACTCACCCTCCGCAGAATGATTTTAAGATTTTTTGGGTCCCTTATCATATTTTAAATTATACAACAGTTTTATTTTTTTTATCTTCTAATAGTTGTAATTAACATCAAAATTACTTCATTAAATTATTTTAACTGATTATTAGTTATACATTTGTTGATAATCATAGTAATTTATATAAGTGTCATTTTTAATTTAATTATATAGTCTTTAAGTACAGTAATTATAACAGAGAACAATAGGTTAAACTTGATTGAAGATCAGGTGATTACCAAGATTTTGATCATAAAAACAATAATACAACTGGTAGAGCATGCAGCTTTTAATACTGATAAAAAGATTATCATATATTTGTGGGAACACAACTTGCCTATTCCTTTTTTTTATATAAAAAAGAAAATTAAAGATGTATATTATGATGACTAAACCAATCCCTAAAATACAAAGATATTCACACTTAGGGATTGTTACGTCTTTAGTCTGTTTTACATAAACTGTAATCAATTTAATTATAAAAATAAATTTATTTATAAATAAATAATTTTGAATTAAATCTTAATATTTAAAAAAACGACAACAACTAAATTAACAAATTTTTCACAATAAAAGTTATGTTAATCGTAATATTTAAAAATAAATAACATAAAAAAAAGTTTCATAAAGTGGATACACTGTAATTAATTTATTTTATATGAACATATTTAAAAACTTGAAATTAAAATACTAAAAAGACTAATATTATTTAGAAATATTTTATAATCATTAAATAACTTAGAAAGTGGCATTATTGGTTAAGGCATTCAACTTGATATCAGATTAAAGGAAGTTCATATTCTGATGGTAGTAACATTTTTTTGCACCCATTAAGAAGTTACTTGTCTGTTGCTTTCAACAAAAAATAATATTATTTAGAATAAACAGTATATATATCAGTAGCCATTAAGTAGTGACATAATTTTGTTTCCTTTATTTTGTAATATGGTTTCTGTTTGTGAGCCTTTAGAAATAGAGATTTTCTATTTCTGACATGAATCAATATACATTTTAGATGACTAAAAATATATAACAAGGTACATATTACCTCATTATTGTATTGCTAATTTTTGAGCTTTGTATGTAAACCAGTATGAAGTAGTAATTAAATAGAAATAGATAGATTGGTGGAATTCACTTCATATTTTAAATGCTGCCTATATCAATGGCATTTATGAACATGTAGTAATAGTATCATGTGTGTGTATGTTTAAATGTATGCATATTCCTATTTTTGTTATATTATTTAAACGTATGCAACTTAAGGTTTTGCTTAAAGACCAGCAGAGATTAATTAGGAGTTAGCAGAAATGAATTGCTATTGCTTGCTACTTTTTTAATATATTATGTATCCACAATTTAATACAATATTTAGAGCTTTATTATTAACTATAATGAGTCCTTTACATTCTTCTAAGCATGCAATTTAAATATATTTACTCTATATAAGATTTGTGTGTAAGTGTATTTTTTTAAAAATTATTAAATATGCCTTTGTCTATTGATAGTAAATAATCACTATGTCATAAAGATTTTTTTTAAAGATAATAACGCTGAAGGTCTTTGTTCTTTTTTTTTTTTTTTAGTTCCATTAGTTATTTCAGGATATGTCAACTACTATGCTCTATTAAGCAAGAATAATTATTATATTCATAAAACTAATGTTTCTTTTTTTAATATTGTTTTTTTTTTTTACTATTATACAAAAAATCAAACAATTATTTGCTAATAAATTAAATAAAAAATGTACAGGAGATTTTTATTTTAAACTATTCATTAACTTGATAATAATCAAATGAATTTTAATTCATATTTGTAATAAGCACTAAAAAATTGATTAGTTTCTTCTGGAGCTGAGCTGTTACTAAGTATTTTCCATATGAATGGCTTTCTTTCTCTAACTAGCATGAATTTTACATTGCATATTGTGCTGATCAATGGAGCAATAGCTGTGAAGTTGAGGAGGAGAGCAAAATACAAGTGCTCTTGTCAACATAGGAACTCACCTATCCATTCACATTCTCACTTCTATTACCAAAAACCAACAAAGATTAATTTCTTTCAGGAAGTGTAAGTTGCTAATCCTGATCAAAGTCTGATAAATAGTTGGAGCTATAAAAATTATCAATCAGGAAAAAAACTATCTGACATGAATAATTCTATATAATTAGGATGCGGTATTAAAATGACATTTTGGCTTCATTAGGATGCAAAAAAGATTATATATATATTATATTAAATACAAGTACATTTTAAAATCTTATAGTGATAAATTTTTGTTAGTTTGATTCAATTAAATCAAATTCCATTTTTAAACAGAATCTTTCTTTTATTTATATAAGTGCGTGAGGAATTACTGCTGTTTAGGAAGTTCCTCATTGCCGACTAAAATGGAAAGGTTTTTGTCTAGAAGTATGCTATTTAAATATTGTCAACCGCAACTTTTACCTATATCTGTGTACATATATAAATTTGAGAGTAACTACATATATAGTGAAACAGTCATTTCAAGACCATGGCTGTATGCGTAATTAAAAATAGTAATAATATATTTAAGTAAGGGCGAAATAGAGATTAAAATATATGACTGAAATACATCAAGAAGAATGAGCAAAGAAGATACTGTTAATTGTAAAACAATACTAAAACCAATTAACAATAGCATTTATATAACAGTATTTTTTCAATATAGAAAAATACTTTTTATATTAACATGTATAAGCTATTTATTTACTGTAATACACATTAAAAGTAATAGAAAAATAAATTTTATTAATCAAATTTTTATACCATACGTACATCTACGAATGAGAAAAAATATGTTTAAATGTGTGGAAAAATATATTGTGGAAAACCTGAAAGTTAGTTTTAATTAAATTACTGAGATTAAAAATTTAAAGTGAATTGAATTAATTAAAAGATTTAGACAATGAAAAATGATTTATTGGAAATGCAAATGATTGTGATATTTTCAAAGTTTATTCATAAAATATTCTCAATATTTTGGTTGCAACTTTGAGAGAATTTGTTCTAATAATTATTCACAAATATATGTTTTATCAAACAACATTGATAATTTTTCAGTATAAATATTAAAAGATAGGACATTTCATCATAGTTGCGGCTTTACTTCATTAGCGTTTGAAATCAATAAATATATATATGTGCTTTGCGCACAGATAATGAAGCTATTAATAGTGATTGAAAACAAACAATATTATCCAATGCTACTTCCGAGTGCGTTTTTGGAATATTTCATAGTCCCATATTCATTTTGGAAGAGCATACTACATCAACACAGCAGTTTGGGTTAATCATTGGCTTATTGACATATTAGGTTTTGGTGATAATACCATCAAATCATCGCGGGTGTACAACTGATGTTCAAAACTGCATGGTTTGATGTTACTGAGCTATATGGCTCCATTGACTGCAAACAATCAATTGAAATAGTCAATGACACTTTAATTGCAAGCAACTGCCCACCTACACAAGCTAAATTCATCATTGAACTTTTAAAATGGCTCGATCTAAACATTGTTGCTATTTTCAGAGATAAATGATTCAACATGCACAATGGTTGGCCCTTAAGTCTCCCACTAAGTTGTATACTAGCCAGTGTTGTGCTTGATCATCATGAAAAGCTAATACTCCCTGCATTTTTCCAGTCATTTCCTCACATGATTTACACACATTACATTGATGATATATTCATGGCAGCTCCAGAAGATATCATTACTAATCTACACAATGGCTTTCAGAATAACACCAAGCTCATCTTTACTACAACTTGGGAAAAACAAGCATATCGGGTTAAATACCTAGATATATGTATCAGCAGAAACATAGACAAGCTAGAATACTGCATGATAGTTAAACCTCTAGAATTACAAGGTCTGACACAACCCAATTCTTATGCGCCACAATCTCACAAACTTGCAGCTCTCTCTTCCTTCATGTTTAGATATGAAGCAGACAAAAGAAATAATTTCATTAATTACACCCCAGATTTAGTTAAGATTTTACTTCATTAACGCTTAAATAAATTAATATATATATGTGCTCTGCACACAGGTAATGAAGCTATTAATAAATTGTCATGAAATTATCAAAATTTTACCGCCAAGCGCTTTTGGGACAGTCTACAGTCCCATATTCATGGTGAGTTATTCTGTTAATAACTGTAAAAATATGCAAATTTTATGCAAACTTATATGCAGATGTTACATGGACCATTTATGAGATAGGAAATAGCAGGCCTTTCTTCTGTTGATTGCTGATGGGTCAGCCGCAATAAAGTAAGCTTCCCTAACTTTACATTTGGTGTCGTTTGTTTCAGAGCAAATGACACTGGTTGTGGTAGGTAGAAAAGCATGTCCAGTGTTTCTCTCGTGTTCGACAAAAATCGAATTACCTTCATACTTTGTTTTGGTTTTATTGTAAAGGTAGCGGTGTTGAGCTACTCTGGTGGCAAGGTTAGTTTTGGTCTCTCCATAATATGTTGCCAGACAATTTCTTTGGGGGCAGGTAATTTTGTACACAACTTGAGTGGTGAGTTCAGGTTTGATCCTGTCTTTGGTATTATTTATCATTCTATTGGTGTTGGGAGGTGAACGGAAAGTGACTTCAAAGTCACATGATAGTTGATTGATAAGGATTTTAGCTGTAGAGTGGAACGTATGGGATTAAGATTCTTGGTTTGTTTTCTTTCTTGTGGTTGTGGTTTATTTTATAGAAAAATTTGTTGACTTTTCTGGTTTATGGATGAATAAGTGTGTCCTATTTTCCTTAAATCAGTTATATAATTGATGAGATTTTTTCTTTTATCTGCCTCATGTTTGCACAAGTTATGATTCCTAAACATGAATGAAGAGAGGGCTGCAAGTTTGTGTGAGTGTGGCACATAAGAATTAGGGTTTGTCAAGCCTCTTACTTCCAAAGGTTTGACTACCATTTGGTAGTTCAGCTTATCTATATTTTTGCTAACACATATGTCAAGGTATTTGACCTGTTTGTCTTGGTTTTCCCAAGTAGTAGTAAAAGTAAACTTGGTATTATTCTGGAGGCTATTGTGAAGGTTAGTGATGATGTCTTCTGGGGCAGCAATAAATGTCATCAATGTAGCATGTATATATCATATGTGGGGTTGACATGAAGAGTGCAGGTAGTATTAGTTTCTTGTAATGGTCAAGTACAGCACTTGCCATTATACCACTAAGTGGGAGACCCATCGGCCATCCATTGTTCATACTAAACCACTTATCTCTGAAAACAGCAATTATATTTAAATCAAGCCATTTTAAAAAATCGATGATGAATTTGGCTCGTGGATGTGGGCAGTTACTTGCAATTAATGTATTGTTGACTATTTCAATATATTGTTTATGGTCAATGGAGCCATATAGCTCTGCCACAACAAATGATGCAATTTTAAAATTAGCTGGTATAAACGCATGTTTAATTTTTTCTACAAACATGAAAGATTATTTAATGGTGTAATCGCCAAAGACTAATGTATCAATAAGCCAGAGATTGACCAAAACTGCCATGTTGAAATAGTGTGCCCTGCCAAAATCAATCATAAGTGTCAAAGGTTTATCAGGCTTGTGCAGCTTAATGTTAGCGAAGATTCTAGGAGGAGAATAGGTTGATGGGTATATACGATGGTATTCGGCTTTTGTAAAGATGCTGTCATAATTTATTCGTAGTATAGTGGATATAAATCTATATCTGTTAAGCCTATTGTGCATAGTTGTTCATGTTATTGAAATAGTTAAGATTTTACTTCATTAATGCTTAAATAAATTAATATATATATGTGCTCTGTGCACAGGTAATGAAGCTATTAATAAATTGTCATGAAATTATCAAAATTTTACCACCAAGCATTTTCAGGACAGTCTACAGTCCCATATTCATGGTGAGTTATTCTGTTAATAACTGTAAAAATATGCAAATTTTATGCAAACTTATATGCAGATGTTACATGGACCATTTACGAGATAGGTTATGTGGACCATTTACGAGATAGGGAATAGCAGGCCTCTTTTCTGTTGATTGCCGATGGGTCAGCCGCAATGAAGTAAGCTTCCCTAATTTTACATTTGGTGTTGTTTGTTTCAGAGCAAACGACACTGGCTGTGGTAGGTAAAAAAGCATGTCCAGTGTTTCTCTCATGTTCGACAAAAATCAAATTACCTTCATACTTTGTTTTGGTTTTATTGTAAAGGTATCGGTGTTGAGCTACTCTGGTGGCAAGGTTAGTTTTGGTCTCTCCATAATATGTCGAGATACAATTTCTTTGGGGGCAGGTAATTTTGTACACAACTTGAGGGGTGAGTTCAGGTTTGATCCTGTCCTTGGTGTTATTTATCAGTCTATTGGTGTTGGGAGGTAAACAGAAAGCGATTTCAAAGTCACATGATAGTTGATTGATAAGGCTTTTAGCTGTAGAGTGAATGTATGGGATTAAGATTCTTGGTTTGTTTTCTTTCTTGTGGTTGTGGTTTATTTTATAGAAAAATTTGTTGACTTTTCTGTTGATGGATGAATAAGTGTGTCCTATTTTTTTTAAATCAGTATTTTTCTATAAAATAAACCACAACCACAAGAAAAAAAACAAACCAAAAATCTTAATCCCATACATTCACTCTACAGCTAAAAGCCTTATCAATCAACTATCATGTGACTTTGAAGTCGCTTTCCGTTCACCTCCCAACACCAATAGACTGATAAATAATACCAAAGACAGGAACAAACCTGAACTCACTTCTCAAGTTGTGTACAAAATTACCTGCTCCCAAAGAAATTGTATGGCAACATATTATGGAGAGACAAAAACTTACATTGCCCCCAGAGTAGCTCAACACCGATACCTTTACAATAAAACCAAAACAAAGTATGAAGGTAATTCGATTTTTGTCGAACATGAGAGAAACACTGGACATGCTTTTCTACCTACCATAGCCAGTGTCATTTGCTCTGAAACAAATGACACCAAACGTAAAGTTAGGGAAGCTTGTTTCATTGCAGCTGACCCATCGGCAATCAACAGAAGAGAGGCCTGCTATTCCCTATCTCGTAAATGGTCCATGTAACACCTGCACATAAGTTTGCATAAAATTTGCATATTTTTACAGTTATTAACAGAATAACTCACCATGAATATGGGACTGTTGACTGTCCCAAAAGCGCTTGGTGGTAAAATTTTGATAATTTCATGACAATTTATTAATAGTTTCATTACCTGTGCACAGAGCACACACACACACATATATATATATATATATTAATTTACCACAGATTTAATAAAAATAGGACACACACAATCATCCATCAACAGAAAAGTTAATAAATTTTTTTACAAAATAAACCATAATTATAAAATAAAAAACAAACCAAGAATCCTAATTCATACATCCAGTCAAAAGCCAAAAGCCTTATTAACAAACTATCATGTGAGTTTGCAATAAACTATCATGTGAGTTTGCAATAACTTTCCGTTCACCTTCTATCATCAATAGACTCATCAATAACACCAAAGACAGGATTACATCTGAACTCACCCTTCAAGTTGTTTATAAAATCACCTGTCCACAAAGAAACTGCATGGCAACATATTATGAAAAAACTAAAACCAACATTGCAACCAGAGTAGCTCAACATAGATACCTCTACAACAGGACCAAAACTAAGTTTGAAGGTAATTCAATTTTTGTTGAGCATGAGAGCCACTGGACATGCCTTCCTACCCACCACAGCCAGTGTTATCTGCTCTGAAAAATATGACATTAAACACAAAGTCAGTGATGCTGACTATATAGTGTGTGACCCTGTTGCAATCGATAGAAGAGAGGCCTGCTTTTCTCTATCTCGAAAATGGTCTATCTTAACATAAATTTGCATAAAATTTGCATTAATACCATTATAGTTCTTATAATAAATTTCAGTAGCTATGAATATGGGACTATGAAATATCCTGAAAGCGTGGTCAGCAGCAACATTTGGATAATATTATTTGTTTTCAATCACAATTAATAGCTTCAGTATCTGTGCGCAAAGCACATATATATATATATTTATTGATTTCATCATAATGCAAATATATCATATAAAAGTGAGACCATTTTTTATATAAAAACATCCAAAATTTTTTTTAAGGTTTGTCCATAATATTGTGAAAGTATAATGTTAACATTATAAAATATTTCAATATGATCTTCATCTTTGTGTTAAATCATTTGATTGGGCATGTGAAACAAATGAAGGGTAATAATCTATTTTTGAAAAGTAAGATATTCTTAGAAAAGTCAGAAAGTTTATTTAAGTTTTTTTTAAAGATTTTTATTATAAATATGACTTTTGAGGACTCGAAATATCTAAAAATAAAATCCAGTAAAGAACAATAATCAGTAAGGTATTAAAGGTTTTCAGAAAGAAAAATCTACTGCAGAAATTATAATACAGTATCATATGATGTCAAATAAAAAAATTACAACCAACATTAGATATATGTGAATAATATTCACTGATAGGCTTGCATAAGTATTGCAAAATTCATCTTTGATATTTTTGTTATTAGTATTTATATTTATATTTTATTTTGGTAGTCTAGAATTGTAAGAACCATATATATTTTAGAGAGACTGTTAGTGAAGGATTTTTGATTATAAATATATATTATTCACTAGTAGACAAAACATATATTAAAATATAGTTAAATAAGATTAAAATATATAAAATTATATATACACAATTAAAAGCCATGAACACTTTGTCAATACATACATACATAGCTACGCACAATTTTATTATATTACATACTAACAAAGTCTACACTCAATATATATGTATGCAATATATTCATTTATTTTGGAGTGCATTTTGTTGATAAAATAACTATATTTTTATTATACATAACTTTTAAAGTTTTCTATTTCCGTCTTTCATTCCGAATATTTTTCTTTTTTAATAAAACATCAAAGTCATAAAATGAATTCATTTTAAAAATTTGATTTTCATCTATAAAGAAAAATACTTTTTCTTTCTAAATTGCATTAAAAATTCCATTTATTTTTTTTATCTATTGCAGATATTAATTTTTGATTTCAAACTGGCAGTCTATATAAAGTACTATTGAAAGAATCATTTTAATGATTTGCATGACTGGAATTTTCTACTATTATGAAAAGATTAAATGACATTAAATAAAATAGTAAATTGCAAACCACATGAGAAGACTCAAATTGTATTACAGTATTTCATAAAACTAAACTTAAAATGACATACAAAGAGCTAAGAAACACAAGGGAATGAAAATGCAGAACCAAAGAAATAGATAGATAGAGATTCAGATAATTACTTAAATATGTAGATAGGTAAATAAGTAAGAAGACCAGCAGGCAGATAGATGAATATATGAATAAATAGATGAATAAATCAATGGATGGATGAATGGGAAATTGTTAAATAGATGGATATTTAAATGAATAGAATCATATATGAGTAGATAGATAAATAGGCAGATAAGTAAGAGAGTGGCAGATGAATTGACAGATGAGTGGGAAAATAAATGGCAAGTTGATTGGGTAGGTAAACTAACATACAGGTATACAAATAGGTAAGCAAGTAGATAAATTTGAAATTGTGCTTAAATTTGTAAACCATAAGTGATAGATAAAAATAAAACAAACAAACATTGAACATGACTAACATGCTATGGGATATAAGATACATGTTTAGAAAATGTCAAATTATTTCAAATAAAATATCATGCCTCATTTATAAACCTGTTAATTATTATTCTAGAAATCCATGAACATGAATAATCAGTTAGACAGTAGATAATGGGACTAGTCAGATCCCTAGCCTAAGTACTCATTATTAAATTTATTTATTAAGAAATAGTGACAATTCAATCAGTGTTCTTTATTACTTCTGCTTTGGTATTCAAGTTACTGACTTGAAAGTATTTACAATTTTAAGCTAACTTCCAATAGTATAGTTCTGATACTTGGTAAGATTCTTATATTTTAATGATACCATTGTTTAAATGATCAACATATCAACATTAAAATTCATATTGTGATGAAGAAATCCATGACTTTAATTTCACAAGTAACTTTCTGAAAGCAAATAAAACAGTAATAATGAAATTCTTCAACAGACTTATAGAAAAGGCTTTGTGACATTGCTTGAATGGTGTTTGCATAATGTGTAGATTTGGGTCATTAAAAAAACTAATCCATCTTGATCATACTTATAATTGATTTTTTTTTTTTTGACTTAATAAGTAAATTATTGAGACGATATGCAATTCCTTCTATTATATACAGATATAAATATAGATAAATACGATAAAAATATCGTAGTAAACTATTTAAAAGATAATTTTTATAGTTTACTATAATCAATTTTATGTATTTCTTATATATATATATATAATATTTAAATACATGTATATTGTGTATTCCAAATTTGATGTAATTAGAAGAGACTTGAACTCAGACTTTCAAGGTCCCTACAACTATCCATTCATTCTTATACAGCAGAGACACATGACCACATACATGACACATGACCACATACATGTGAAAATGATAAATAATCTCTGATATATGTATTTCATGATAAACCAACACTCATCAGTTGGTCCAGATCACTATTTCCCACCCATATATATATATATATATATATATATATATATATATATATATATATATAATCAATGCTCAGTTTATATTAAGATAGCAAATCTTTAAACTTTTTATGGTCAAGCTTTAATACTCTCTATCTTCCAACTCTTAAGCTATCCATATCATTAAAAATTTGAGAATCGAACACTCAAAGCCCTTGTTGAAGTCAATATTATTGTCATACCCATGTTGATCTTAAGTCAATCTGGCTCATCACACAAAAAACCTTAGTATGTCCATTTAATTTGAGCATTCCATACTCAGATTTTGAATGATATGGATAGCTGAGGAGTTGGAGGGTGAAGAAGATTGAAACTTGTCCATTAAATTGAAAGATTTCATTTATGTTCTTTGTCTGGAAGTTTGTAATGGTGGTATATTACAAGATGTGATATGTTGGACTATTGTATAGAAAATTTTAAACTTTATTTAAACTTTCCAAATACAAACAACTTGTTAGTAATAACACACAAATAGACAATACAGGTTAGTAAAGTTTGAAGATTTGTTATCTTAATATAAACTGAGCACTGATTGTATTACATATGGGGAATGTTGTATATAGGTGTGGGAGATAACTGATGAGTGCTAATTAAGCATGAAATGTGTATATTGGAGATCATTTATCATTTTTATATGTATGTGGTCATGTGTATCAGCTGTATAAGATGGAGTGGATAACACAGGCAAAACTCTCCATACAGTAGTGCCACTCAGTGTCAACCAGAATAATTTCATAGTTTTGTAGTTAAGTAGAGATAAAAGGTGGCTGCTGGAGGGTTGCATTAGATCCTAAGATCTAGGTGCAGTACTCTCTGATCCAAAGCTCCTCACTGATGAAGGACATAAGCCAGAAATTAGTCTGGGGATATTGGATGAGTAGGCACTAGATAGGGATTTTATGCACAAGCCTTTTGGCATCCATTGATTACTCTGTTTGGCACTGAGTGGTACTACTGTATGGAGAGTTTTGCCTGTGTTAATAACAGTTATGTGCTAAGCATAAGAAATGGTGATCATGTGATGGAGTGGATAGTTGTAAGTAGCTTAAAAGTTTATGTTCAAGTCTCTTCTAATTATATTACATTTGGTATAGACAATATACATGTATTTAAATATTATATATTCAGTCCGTAATCTGCCCATCTCTCTTCTGTATAATTAAAATGGACTTATTAATGTTCTATATGTGAGAAGGCATACTGACTTAAGATCAACATGTGTGTAACAGTAATATTGGCATCATCCAGGGCTTTGAGCATTCCATGCTGAGATTTTCAATGATATGGATAACTGAGGATTTGGAGGATGGAGAAGATTGATGTGTATCCATTAAAGTTTGAAGATTTGATATCTTAATATAAACTGAGCACTGATTGTATATATATGTGGGAGATAGTAATCTGGACTAACAGATGAGTGCTGGTTCAGCATGAAATATATATATATATATATCCATATATATATATATATATATATATATATATATATATATATATATATATATTTATTGGAGATCATTTATCTTTTTCACATGTATATAGTCATGTATGTCAGTTATATAAGATATAGTGGATAGTTATAGGGAACTTGAAAATCTGAATTCAAGTCCCTTCTAATATATATCTAATAGGTAAATTATATCACTACAGGCCTGGTGCAATAAATCTTTTAGCAATTCACTGTTAACACTATGAAGAGTAAGAAATGGATATCTTGATTCCAACTACTGTCTATGACATTAAATAAACTATAAGAACTAGAAATGACAGACAATGGAATAAAATTAATACTTTTCTGAAAAATTGAAATAAATTTTATATAAATCAGCAGAGTTTAACTATCTGTAGATTTAAAAATAATTATTTTTATATTTTAAACTAACTACAATACCGTATTATGTATGCAAAGTTAAAATAGCTAATTGCCCAATTATATGTAAATTACATTATTACAGCTCTCATACTTAACAGTAAAGTAATAAAAATTTAATATATTCAAAGCTATGATATCTTCTAATCATCATTTAATAAATAATATGTTAATTTTTGCAGTTTAATATGTAAACTACTTTTAACTGTTTATACTTAACATTATCATACTGTAATAGAGAGTAGTTGCAATTTTGAATATTTTACAATATAAATATATAATAATGTTAATGTATATATATGTATATACATATATCGACCAGATTGTCTTATAGCACACAATACAGTATATATCTAACCTTGATAATATGTGTATGTATAAAGTTGAAAAGGAAAAAGAATACATGGGACTCTTAGTGGTGTTTCATATACTACTAATATATGTAAAAGAAATATGCTTGTAAATTACAAATATACGCATCTGAATTATCTGTGCTAGTTAATTAAGATGTATCTAAAGACAATCTTTATGAGAAGCTGAATTACTTGCATATGCAAGTAGATAAATTAAATCTCTTGTCACTAATACACACATTTGTTTATGCATAAATCCTATGTTTAAATATGTATAGAAACACAGATGAAAATCATGCTGCTGATAAAATATTTCATTATTATTCATATTATATATATATGGAAGCATAAATAAAAACAAACTATTAATGATAAAAAAAAATCTTAGCAATTGCTTGTTTAGTGAAAGATTATTTTAGAAATTAATATTATTACCAAAGAAAATGCAAGAAAAATCTGTTTATCACTTAAAATAAAGCTTATATTAACTGGTATTAATTTTCTTTTAAAATAAAAAGTAATAAAAAAAAAAATGTTATTGAAAATCGTTTTCAATAAAAAAACAAAGATTGGAATAAACTTTGCAGCAAAAGAAGTGAAAATTAGTCTAAAAAGTTTTTTTTTTTTTGTTAAAGCTTTAATTAAAGCAATCTTGAATTCATAAAATAGTTTAGTATACATATTTATATATTTTTTCATTTTGAAGAAGATTGTTGATCAGTCAAAACTATCAGATTGATCAAATATAAAATAAAAGCTTTGTTGTACTGATAAAAGAATGGTGATTTGTTTAATTTAATTATTTTATAATTTTATCTATGCATAAAGAAGGTATCAGTTGTAAGGAAGAATGTAATAGTTAAATAGCAGCTAAAAATAATTTAGTTTTAAGTGAAAGAAAATTAATATATGAAATGTTTTTATATAAATATCAGCATATGTATCCAGCCTATAAAAAGGTCATCGTAATTAATTGATTGCTTTAACAAATTTCAATCATGCATAGTATTATTGTGAAGTTGTGAACTACTAAATATTAAATTACATAAAACTAAATGTAAAAATGCTACTATAACATCTATTTTTTCTCCTCACTAAACATCACCTTTCAAACATGAATTTATGCACTGTAATTGCATTTTATTCACAATTTAAATACTATACCTATTCAGTTCTTTACTGTAGTCAAAAGCACATTTTTTTCCAAGCATTTTTTTTTGAAAAAGTTTTATTTCAATACTGTAATTTTTTAGAATCCAGAAATATACCTGGGCTATGGAAAGCTATTTTTTTTAATTGATTGCTCTAACAAATTACATTCTTTGCATAAAATGCTTTGTATAAAATGATTATAGTTTATTAATAGTGGAACAATTTTCTTCCTTGAAAAATACACTCTTTAACAAAGAAATGTTTCATTTGGAAATCATGGTCCAACATTACAAACATTTAGGGATTTTATATATAAGATATATGTCATATTTGAAATTATATACCATTTATAAACAAGCATTTATTTTTATATAGCACTATGTCTACAATTGTATTTCATTCAAATATCAGCCTTTCAAGCCAGTTGTGCATGCACTTTGTGAGTGTTAATAATAAATGAATACTTTCCTTTCCAATAAGTGGATTCATTTTATTCCTGCATAAATACTATATCTTGTATTGGAAAGGAAAGTATTCATTTATTATTAACACTCGCAAAGCACATGCACAATTGGCTTGAAAGGCTGATATTTTAATGTAATACAATTGTAGATATAGTGCTATATAAAAATAAAGGCTTGTTTACATATGATTAAGTTTCAGTTAGAGTGATGTTTAGTAAATTCTAGACAATTTCACCGTCATTCATTCAGACATCGTAAATAGTAATTTAAAATGAGTAGTCTATCCTCATGCTTTCCTTGCCAGTACTTCAGATTTGCTCATATATAAGCATTTGAGTTGTAGGAATAAGTGGATTAATTTTATTCCTGCATAAATACTATATCTTGTATTGGAAAGGAAAGTATTCATTTATTATTAACACTTGCAAAGCGCATGCACAATTGGCTTGAAAGGCTGATATTTGAATATATACCATTTATATAAAATGAATAATAACTATATATATTTAAAAGTAAATTATAAAAATTAAAGTATTTTTATATTGTAATGCACACATATATGTTCAAATATATACATATATATTATCATTACACATCAAATACGATGAAATACAATGAAAATAATTTAATTTACATTTAATTTGAATATGTTTTCTATTAGTAAGTGTGTAAGTAGGTGCATATATATATTGCATTTATGACCTCTAATCATATATATATATATATTTTCTCCATATGTCATAGCATCGGCCGGGATACAAACCCACAAACATCTACAATCAACTATTTGTTTGCAAGGCGGTTGCAATGACCTCTCGGCTAACATGTCTTTATATTTATTCAATTATAAAATATTATATATCATTACATATATACATATATAATATCAAATGAAATAATCAAAATATTATAGAATAACACTACAAAATTGAATATGCCTACATAAAATTAAAAATAAAATCTTCATTATAGCCAGTTTATGGCATTTGATGCTATCTCGATGGTATAAAATGCCATAAACTGGTTATAGCAAAGATTTTATTTTTAACTGTTCCGACATGCAGTCACATTTCAGCATTTTCTGATGTTTTTTTTCTCACAAATTAACATAAAATATATGATTAAATGATTATTATTTATCTGAAAATAATAAATTTGACTTCATTTAATAGATATTTTTATTTACTACTGAAATAAAATTTAAATGTTCAGATTTTGTTTTTGTAAATATTAAGAAAATGAGGATCATAAGCAAAACAAAAAGTTTAGATGTCATTGTTTCTAGAAAGATTATTTTTATTTTATAAAAATCAACAAAATATTTCTTAATTTTATTATTTTTAAACATCCAAATAATAATTATTTATTTCTCTGATATATAACAAATTATGCTTTAAAAGTTTACATTTTTTGAATATTTATTGTAAAACTGCGATATTTTTCACACTCATAAGTTTAAATAGATTGCTGATATAGAAATTATGCTTGAAGTTGCTTCAGGCTATATACATGTTAGCTGCTAATATAACATTATATTTTTGAAAATGAAGTATTTCAAGTCAAAATAAGTTATTAATAATTTATATTTCTTGATATCTTATAAATATAGTGTAAATTAATTAATTTTTTATTATCTAAAACTGTAATAAATTTGCAAATAAACATGTTTTTGGGGCATTGGAACTACAATGTCATAAAATGCCAAACATTTTACAGCCTTGGTAACAGACAATGGCTGAACATGTCAGGGCAGGGTTTATGTTTATTGTAAGAATGGGAATTTTAAATTTCCCACCTTCTAGCACAAATGTTTCAGCAAAAATTATATAATAATAAAATATACCATTTTACACACATTTTAATGTATAATACTAATGAAAAAATTCACCAAGGAGTGAATTGGTCAAAAAATGAAATAATTTGTGGTCAATCGATATTAGGTTAATTTTAGATAGGCATTTGTAATACTATTCTAGAATATTTTGATTAATATATATATATAAATAGTAAAAGTTTTAGTGTAATTTCTTATACCTTATTTTAAATAAATTTTAACTATGATGTAACCAGGCAAACAATCAATTTAAAACTGGTATTGCAAACTGAAGTGACATCAAGTAATATAATAATATTTGTCTGATCCATATTTAAACTAAAAGTAGAAAAGCTTTTTGTTTATGCCCTAGCTGTAAATAAAAGGGATAGATCAGATTCTATGTATATAAACACAGAAAATATCATAATTTCTCAAATATTTTCACAAATAAACAAATCTCTTTTATAAAGAGTTGTATACAGTAATTTGAATATTTTCATTGGTTTATAAATATAGACACTGAAAGTTCTAACAAAATTTCCTGAATTTTATTTTAAATAACTTTTAGCTATGATAAAACCAAGAAAAACAATTAAAAATTGTCATTACAAGTTTAAATTATGTCACTTACTAATAGTATTTGTTTGGCCCACATTTAAACCAAAAATGAAAACATTTTTTAGTTTATGCATTAGCATTAATGTGCATTTGGGAATAAGAACTCGGTGTTATCTTTGAGAAAGCAAAGAAAAAACGTGCACTACATATGCATATGAAACATCACATTGTAGATAATTTATTCTTTTCTAACAATATTTCAAAACAGAAACCTGATATATATGAGTTATTGTACAATTTTTTTATTATAAAAAGTTATATATTTTTAAAAAAAAAAAACAACTTTTTTTTCCCCATGTGTCATAGCATCAGCTGGTAAGCAAACCTGCTAACCTGGGACAACTGCTTGTAAAGCAGCCGTGCTGACCTCTCAACCACTAAAACTTTTTTATAGAAAAAATACATAGACAATCTATATATAAGAATATTTAAATTCTTCTGAGATGAACAATTTTAATTATTACATTTATACATTATATCAACTCCAATTATCTCAATGCAAAATTTCTTTTAATTATAGAATAAAGTTTAAGTGTTTTAGAAAATTTAATTACATTTTTATAATTAGTTTTTTTAAAAAAATGACTGTATATAATAATAATATTTATAATATATAGATGTTTGTATACAATTTTTAATGTATACACACATTTATACAAAGTAAAAAAAATCAGTAGTAATTTATTTTATTTTCCATATTTATTAATGTTATTATTAAATAAATATTGGAAAATAAATTAATATATATAATCTAATATTTATTTTGTTAGAAAAGAAAGACTTGTCTACTTGGAAGTTTTCTATCTAATATTGAGAATCTGCTAAATTTGATTAGTTGCTTCCTTTTACAAAAAAAAAAAAAAAAAAAAAACCAAACAAACAGTCTCATATATTGTTAATATAAAAAAGAATATTTACATTAAATATTCTTTCAAAATATAGTTTGGGTTCATTAAAATACCTTTCCATTCGAACTATATTTTATAGATAAGTGTCTATTCATATCAGTTATTGCTATTATTTGCTAGCCTGAAAAGTTAGACAAATATTTAATACACTCCTTTATTCATTAAGACTAGATTAATGTCTATAAACAATGAGGATTGCCAATTCAACAAGCTTTGTGATAAATGCTTAGCCAGGGTTCAGCATTTAAAATATCTCTGTCAGGAAGGCCCCCAAACCCTTGACCATGGTTTCATGCTTTGGCACTCCTGGGTAGATCTAGTGTCTGAACCTACACTGATACCTCTCTGAGGAGTGTCAAAGCATAAAACCATGGTCAGGGGTTTGGGGGGTTTCCTGACAGAGATATTTTAAATGCTGGCTCCGGCTAAGCATTTATCACAAAGCTTGTTGAGGAATTGGCAATCCTCATTGTTTATAACTTACAAGCTTAAGAGAATAGGGTCATGTGATCTATGACTCTTATTTTGATTATTTAGATTAATGTCTGCCTGTATTAAATAATTATTAGATATGTTACTCCATTCACTTGTTTTTTTACAGAGATTGTGTAAATATAATAAAGGCAAATTTGCAGTGTTTTATTTTTATTTTCTTACATTTATGTATCTCTTAGAGAATCATAACTTCTACTGCACTTTTTGTTGTTGTTGGCGGTCATGGTGGTCATATCTGTAAAGTTTATCCTTTTTTTAAAATTAATAGTATAGGTTTTTATGATCATCCAATGATTTATGTTATTTCAAAATTTAACATTCTTATAGGATATTAAGTAATATGTAGAGGGCATTGCAGTCTACTATAAAAAATGTGATATTATATTGCATAGTTTTAAGAATATAGTTTCTTCCATTAGTATCTCAATGGCATTTCCTTTTTTATCTCCAATATTTTACTTGATTAACAATCTGCTTCAGAGCTATAAATGACAATACATTAAATTAGGATTACAAAAGTATATTTGAAATCTTAAAAAATATTGAATCAGTTGAAATATTGGGGGGGGGGGGATTTTAAAAAGGTATTGAAAACAAGCATGAAAACGCCATGTTCAAATAATATAATATTAATTAGTTATAATGGTTTCAGTTTCTTATACAATTTTTATATAAAAGAGAAAAATAAAATACGATTTCTTAGATTCTAAAAGAAATGAAAATATTTTTTCATTGAAACAGGCAGTGAGGATTAACAGTTTTTATTTTTAATATGTTGATTTTTATTTGCTTTTAAATAAACAAAAAAAAACTACTTCAGCTATTATTTGCTTAAGTTGCTGTTGTTATTTTTGTACATTTAATTTTTTGCTTAAATAATAATAAGAAACATTTAAAATATCAATTTAATAGTTAAAAAGTTATTTTAAATATTACTACAATTATTCCATAAGACATAGTTGAAGTTAAAATTTATTTCAAATGCTGTCATTTTTGAATTCATGTTGAGTACGAATAGAAAAGCTCACTAGATTTTAAAAGAAAAATGAAAAAAAATATATATATATAAATGTGGTTTTAATTTCTCCTTATTTGTAAGAATGAAAAATACTTAATTGTAAATTATTAGAGAAAAAATATAGTTAG
Source organism: Epiperipatus broadwayi (assembly GCA_028023455.1). NCBI lineage: Eukaryota > Metazoa > Onychophora > Udeonychophora > Euonychophora > Peripatidae > Epiperipatus > Epiperipatus broadwayi. Next base: position 13,973,082 of record JAQFVV010012401.1, read on the forward strand.
TAATAAAAGAAAAATGAAGAGTCGTCTTTTTAGCTAAAAAACCAGTTTATTTCAATTTTCATTATTATCTCAAAAATATCTTGACAAAAACATCTTGTAAGTATTCATAGATGTTTTTTTAGATAATAACAATAATAAACTTTTTTATTTTTTAATGTAATAATTTATTAGATCTAAAAATAGATTTATATATTTTTTAATGTTAAAATTAAATCATTATGTGTCTTGATCCAAAATAAATTAATTAAAGAAAATATAAAACAGGCAAAACTCACTATACGTATTGCCATACACGGCAAGTTAGAGTAATCAATGGATGCTAGAAGGCTTGTGCATAAAATCCTCATCTAGTGCCTACTCATCCAATATCCCCAGACTAGTTTCTGGCTTGTAGCCTTCGTCAGTGAGGAGCCTTGGATCTGAGAGCACTGCACCTAGGGGATATTGGATGAGTAAGCACTAGATGGGGATTTTATACACAAGCCTTCTGGCATCCATTGATTATTCTAGCTTGCTGTGTATGGCAATATGTATAGTGAGTTTTGCCTGTTTTAAAACAGTTCTACACAAGCATAAGAAGTGTGATGTAAAGAAAATATAATTAATTATAATAAAGTATCAAATAAAACATTGAACTATTTTTATTTAGTGTTTTTCTAAAAATTTGCGATGTTGAACTACTTTCATCATTCAATTTTTTAGGAAAATTCAAATTTTATTTAAACTCATCCAACATTAAATAATAGCACACAGGTTAATATAGAATATTTATTTAATTTGGTTACTCTTTCCTGTTTTCAGATGTTGCTGAACTTACAACTAACAGTAGCGAGAATCAAATTTATGCTACAAACGACTTTTACTTGGCTAAATATGAAATAAGACAGATCAGTTACTCTAAAAATATGTATATTTGAGCACAAAAATAACTACAGAAGCAATAGTTTCAATAAATTGATTACACCATATTTTTTTCCTCATTTGGAATTAACTCAGGCTCCTAAACTAAACTACTTAGAAAAAAAAAATGTTGAATCCATTACTTGAAAATAATAAAAAATATGAAAAATATTATTGTTGCTTGTTTTTCAATATAATCAATAATTACACATGTAAATATATTTCAGTTTGACATCAATTTAATCAACTGCATTATCTGTAAACATTCCATGATATGTACATACTCAAATATGAAATAAATCAGTTGCTTACCAAAGCTGAAAATTCAAGTAAAGTCACTACTTTTTAATGATAAATAAAATCCAATGATACTATGTATAAAACAAAGATAAAGTATGAATAATTCAGCATAGAAAAAAGGTAAACTCCTATCTATTCACTACAAAGATACTAAGTAAACTGAAATTCCAGGCTAACTTAAACATGGAGGAAAAACCTAAATTAGCTCAGATATTAATAGCTAATAAAGCAATATATTTAATGTTACATTACAAAATAAGATGAATCAATAATTATTTTATATTTTGAAAAACTTCCAAAACACAACATATCTAAGAAGTAATTAAAATACATAATGCTAGCTATGGGACATTTCAAATATTTGTTAAGAATTTTAGCTAGTGTTATGCATTGTTTCTAACAACTTATATGTATGCTAAGCTATTTGGTTATGCAGATTTGGCTCTATATTCAAATAATAAACTTAATCATCACTGATGTAGATTATTATTATTTGGCACACTCTTCATATGATTTATTTTAGTATTTCAAATTTAAAATTACATTATAAAATTCTGAAATCTCTTGTATCTTTAAGATTCTAAATTAAAGCAAAATTAGTCAATATCATTGGAGCAATATAAATACTGAAGTTGAGGAATCTTCACCTGCTGCAGTAACAAAGTGACAGCCTTTTAGCAAACTAACAGTAGACATAAAATGGTTTGCACATGAAATGATCATTTGCATGAATAAGATTTTCAGAGTTTGGAATTTTGACCAGAGCTAATATCAAGATTAATTTTAAACTAGACTCAGATGCAATCAGTTTCTTTTAATGCAACCAAACATTAATCTACACATATCAGAGCTAATTTCTATATATTTAAAACCATTTGGAAGAATAATTTCAAAGTTGAATATGAAATGTTTGAACAAATATGGTATAGCAAGTTAAGTGTAAATAGTGAAGTGATCAATTCTTTACTTTCTGATGATCACAAAGTGCCAGATATTTTTTCAAATTAGCACAATTTAGGTAAAAAAATCATTTATATCTACTAACTCCTGTACTTATAGAATGAGTTTATTTACCTCTGAATCTGGGTTTAAAATCAGTCTTTATTTTATTATTAATCAAACTTTCCAAATCTGGAGTTAATATAAGTAAACAATCATTTTACATATACTGTTATTTTGAGAAAGAGCTAGACATGTTGTGATTGGCAGTGAATGAAGATTTTCTCACTTCAGTAGTTACATTTAATTTGCTATGTTAAATTGATTAGTTTACTTTGTACTCAACTTTGAAATTAATCCACACAAATGGTTTTAAAATAAGTGGAAATTAGATGTGATATCTTGGATTATTTCCATAATCTATAAGAAAATGTTGAATGTACAGAAAATTTAACACTTTATTTCAACTTTTCAAATACAAATAACTTGTTAGTAATAACACATGATTAGACAACACAGGTTAGTAATTACACATCTAACAATATACCATCATCATAAACTTTCAGACAAATAAGTAGCAATTAGCTCTGTGATGTAAACATTCATTCTTTATTGTAATTAAAAATACTCTATATATCTGAGTCTGATTTGAAGCTAGCTTTAATAATAACTCTCAACAAACTTTCCAACAGTATAAAATCTGGAATTAGTATAAGCAAATTATCATTTTATATATACTATTATTTTGCTAAAGAAACTATTGCTTTGTTATTGACAACAAATAGATATTTGGTAATTCCAATATTTATATTGTACCATATCAATACACCCTAACCATGCATATTTAACATATATATATATATCAAAGAAAAATTTAAATTTAAATTTTAGATCATTGTTTTATGGAATTATTAATTATGACAATTGCCAATTCATATCTTCTTTAATTTCATTCTATAAAGATACATATACGTTTCCTTTTTAAAATCGTTGATAAGTCTAAAAGCTCACTATAAAATTGTTTCAATTTTAAAAACATTTTTTTTTCTTATGTGCCATAGCATCAGCCGGGAAGCAAACCAGTTATTCCCAGGACAACTGCTTGTAAAGCAGCTGAGTCAAAATAAAACAATTTTGACTTGTTTTATTTTATTGTATCATTTAAGAATAAGTTGCAGTTTGTTTTATCCCATTTTAAGGACAAACAATACACAATAAACTTAGCATCTTCTTAAAAAAGATTAATTAAAACATTTTGACAAAATGACATTGCTTGTTTTATATAAGTATCTTAGTAAGAGACTTTAATAAACAGGTAATAGGTTGCATTTACATATTATTTATAATAATCATTCGATGAATTTTACAAAACAAGCAGTTGAATAGCTACTATGATGGATATTGTATCATTCAAACAAGTTATGTAGAAGACCATGTTGTTAAGCTGGAGCTCTTTACCTTATTCCCTTTTTTTGGCTTGTGTTCTTTTATATATATTTGCTTACTTCAAGAGAAGCTTACTTTTGACAAACATTTTTTATTACAAAACAGCAATGTACATTTTCATAAATATGTTTACTGCAAAACTATGCATCATGAAATGTTGAAAGGGAAGCTGACATCTGCTTTTGAGAACAACAGAATGTAAATTAAGTGATAAATACCAGTTGAAGTGTAACTGCAATCACATTCTAAAAGTTTGTTCTTTATTTTCATAGAGATTTCCAAAATGCTTATTTAAAGCTAAAGTAAAATACATACATATGTAGCTGAAATACAATGCAAATGCCTGTGAATAAAGTCAATAATGTTGTTAAAGATATTAAGGTATATCAATGTATTAAACTAATCAAGGAATTATTTATTAAGAAATGCTAAAGTTTTTGTTATTACATTCTCAATTGCCACTTATAGAAATCATCTTATTTTATACTTATTGATAAAAGCCTTTTTTAAACTTACATCATGCTTACAAATATATATTATACTGTCTATAGATCATCCAATACCATGATGGATAAAATGATAACATTTAAAAAAACTATGATAGCAGAAATAGGATGAATATCATGGAAATTATCATCTACTGATATTCGATGCTCATGCATATACATTAATAGGATTTAAATTACAGGATAATGTATTATGCAATAATTACTTAAAATGGATTAACATGCCTAAAATGGTCTTCTGATAATATTTGATAATCTAATGGAATAATTTTCAAACAGTACTTTTGTATTATTGCTTTCCCACAGCTGTTGTATATTTAATGGATTATATGTGGATTTAATTATAAAATCTAAAGTGTAATAGGAACTTTGGATATTAGGTATTTCACCATTATTGCAGATTGTTCAATTTCATTTTAAGTCAAATCATAAGTTAAGGATTTTTTTGTAAATTTTATACTTCTTTTAACAAAATTACAAAAACATCCACATAATCACTTCACATTAAATTTTATTTTACAATATCTCTTTAATTTTTCCTGCTCATTATTATTATTTCATGTAAATAAATTGGCATCATTATTTTATTAAATTGAGAAGTCCTGAATAGTTTAAACATTATTATTTCACATTATTTTATCTAATTAATATATTTAAATTTTGATCTTTAATTTATAGTATATCCACAAAATCTAATATTCCTTATTATTTCATTCTATTTTAAGTTGTATTGGTATGAATTAGGGATTTAAAATCAGGGCATATACATAATTCTTTATTTAATTCATTTCATTATTTTTCTTATTTTAAATTTGTTTAGATTTAGTAGAATTGCTATCTCTTGGAAATTATATACTGTTAATTTTGTTATCTCAATTTTAAAGACTGATCAAAGAGTTTTTCTCTCATTTCATTTAATTTTATTTATACAATAAAGTGATGCCTTAATTTGAGTATAAAACAGATTGTTGTTGCTGTTACCATTTATACTATTACAATATGTTGTGGTAGAACAATCTATTATTTTTAAGGAATATGCGAAAGGTTGTTGGATTTCTTGACTAAAATATAAATAAATACTATAATGCACTAGTTTCTATATAATACCAAAAGTTTGCAGTTAAAATATGTTTCCCTTTTGAATGCTAGGAACATCTACAGTTTACTATTTTCATTGATTAAAAATATGAGGTATTTATACATATTTAGATATTTAAAACAATTACATTTGTTTAAAATTATTAATTTATATATAAATATATATAGAAACTATATACATATGTTTGCATATATTAGCTTCATTCAAGTTAATAATTCTAGATAGAACTGTCTGTTTATAGGATTAGTATGAATCAGGGTTAGAAAGTATTGTATTGTTCTCCAACATAAACTTATTTAATTAAAACCATAGTTAAGTGTTTGCATAAATACATTCACAGCATAATACAGATATTATATGTGTGGGTATGAAGAAAAAAAGAGTTTTGTTGAAACACTTTAATTAAAAATTACATTTTACATTAGCATTTAACTATTTATTTTGGATTTTTATGACTACTAACAGAAAGGATGACAAATGGAAGAAAAATAATATTTTCTTTTTTTTTCATTTTTGTGTTAAAAGCTTTTCCTTTCTTATATAACAAGATGAATATCTAGTTCATTTTATATTATAGTTAGATTAAGATCAATATATTAATAGGAAATCTTGCAATAATATAAAGCTGAATACTGATTGTATATGTGTGTGGAGATAGTAATCTGGACCAACTGATGATTGCTGGTTTAGCATGGAATACGTATATTGGTGATTATTTATCTTTTCAACATGTGTGTGATCAGGTGGATCAGCAATATGAGATGGCATGGAGAATTGAGGGTCGTCTGAAGGTCTGAGTTCAAATCCCTCATATATTACATTATATGTGCAAGTGTGTGCAAGCCTGTACAGTGTATTAAACAATATTTTACATTTTCATGTTCTTCTAATATAGAATATTTTATTTAGTGGGGAGCATCTAATAAACATATTCTTATCAAGCAATTAATACTTACCACAGATTATTAAACTCTATTCAGAAATTTATGTATGTTTATTGCAATTATTTATCTTCGTTTTTTTATTTTAAGATTAATGGTATCAACAAAATATAATTAAGAGAAATAATTATCATTATTCTAAATTACAACTTTATCAGTTTCTGAAGGCATGAATAACTTATTCAGATTTTTGATTCATTAGACTAATTAAATCGTAATAAGTTAAAACATTTATTAATATCTTTTATTAAAATGCAGATACACACACACACGTATATATTGTTGAAATTATAAATATATGCTTATTGTTTTTACACTACCATGGATGCAGACATTTAATATCAACATGGCATAAAAGCAGGCAAAATTCTCCATAGGCTTAAAAAGTTTGTGTATTTATTATATTTTATATACATATCCATGGTTTATTTACAAATTGTAAACAGATTATTATTATTAATTCTATGTAGTGCAGAATTAAAATTATTTATCCTATCAGTTAAAATATATATTTGTAAATAGTATTCAAGGAGCATAAACAACTTAGTATCAAATCACTGTCTTGTACTTTACTATATTTTAAGACTTAGAATGTATCACTAAGTAATTTCTTTAAATAATGTATTGGTATAAACGAGGAAATGTGGATGAGACATATAAAGTCTCTTATTCTACTTAGGTTAATTCTATTCTTGATTAATCTATTAACTTATTTTCAATAGAGTCTCTTATCTCATGGGCAACCCAATCCAGATAGTCACACTTCATACCTGTACAATATATATAGAATCATATAATTTTACAATTTGGGATTATAAAATTTAAAAACACATACTGACTATATTAGTGCAATATACTTTAGTAGAAAATTATATCATTCAAACAAAAAATGAACTTACTTTTATCTGCTATTCAAATTTTTATATAAATCATAGATTAAAATGATAATAATTATAAGAGTAAATATATAAATCAGCCAAAATATCATGGCAGTGGCATTCAAAGTGACTTTTATTTAAAATTACAAGGCAGAGTTAATTTCTATTCATTTTAATAATCTTCCCAATAAGTTACCAAAGATAAAATATATAATGATAGAATTTTACTTCACTGACAAATATGTAACACTTTAAGTGATACATTTTTAAATATTGAGTCTATTAATGCACTGCTTTTTAGTATTTATTCCTATGACTATTATTTTTTAAAATGTATTATCTACATAATTACTTGAAATGTAAACAAAAGTGGATTATTTTTTTAAATTTGTAATGTGATTAACTTTAATACTAAGATATATTTTATTAAATAGTCAGTGTTCAGAGATTTATTGCTCCAAGGTTTACATATCTGTCTGAAATATAAAATTATATTATTACAACATTTATATAAATTATTAACAATTCAGCTTTTGTTCATATATAAATGTTAATTCACAGATTTTGGTGATTGATACATCTATATATTCTTCTGAGACAATTCATGGTATATGTAATGATGATATTAAAGCTAAACTCTCATCCATGCCTGATAGAACACACCATGGAATCCATGGAATACCAAAATTCATGTTCAAACATCTTGAAGCATTCACAGTACCAATAGTGAGTAGAATGATTGATCTACTTTCCTCAGGTCCCCTTACAATTGATCAACTCTATCTCATTGCAATGGTCCCATTTCTTAAGAGTGCTATTATCCCATCACCTCTGGAGAACCTTAGACCAATCTCGATGACTCCATTGATTATTAAACTGATTGAAGCAATTATCAAAGATAAAATTCAAAATCTCATTCTGCCATTTATCTCTAGTTTTCAATTTGCAAAGAAAGGTAGTTCCACAGCTGAGGCACTCTGCTTATTCAGTTAATTATGGATTATACAAGAAAAAATAAAAAGTCAAAGCCAATAATTGTCCAACTTGATATTTCAGCTGCTTTTGTCTCAGTCAGAATTCCTCAACTAATACATCTTCTAAGTGGTCTGAACATTCCCATAGGTATAATGAACATCATTACTAACCTTCTATTAAACAGACATATTGCAATTTCATTAAATGGCAAAATTTCAAACTCATTCACACCTACCAAGTCGATTCCACAGGGACTCCTCTTAGTCCCATACTCTTCATTGTATATATAATTCCATTCCTTAAATCTTTAGAGATGAATTTTCCTGGATTGTACATTTCTGGTATCAATAAATCCATTCAGCACATATCCTACATGGATGATGTGGCAGTGTTGTTACCATCTAGAAAGTTCATACCGAAACTAATTCAAATTATGGACAATTTCACCATAGAGTCAGGTCTTGCATTTAACCTTAGAAAATCTGCTGTATGGAGACTTTCATCTGCCAAAATCCATTCCATCCATTTTCACAGCTATGCCACAAAAATTTTTGGGCTTACCAATAAGTCTCTCTCATGCAGCAATGAGGAAATTAATACAAGACACTATCATGAATTCTACAAGAAAAATAATTGATTCACTTTCAAAAGTTTATACATCATTATTTGCAAAAGCAGCCCTTCTCAACATGTTACCGTTCCCCAGAATTACTTACTACATGCCGTTCATTAAATTCTCATCAAAATTTATCCAGAATATAAACTCTCTTTGCTCTAGATTAATGTGGAAGGGTAAAACTGTTGCTATTAGCTTAAGAAGAGTGCAGAGACCAACAAGACTTAATGGCTTGTTACTGCATTCACTTCAGGTTCTTTGTCTACAGAAATCAAATAACCTCATTACAAGGCTTAATGGGATTTTTCCTGATGACTCACCTTTTCTATCTATTCATCCTACAGATACTCCACCTTCAATTAATGATGGTTGGCTGACACAAGTCTTAATTGACATTGCAAAAATTCTCACCCCATTAACTCAAATAAAACCAATGAAACTTCGTTATTGGGATGCCTATCTTCTTTTTTTTCCAACAATTATCCCAGATCATAACATTCTCACCTGTACAAACTTTGCCATTATAAAGAAATATAAAAGATGTAATCTAGAGCCAAAATATTTGGACTTTCTTCTAAAGCTAAATCTCAATGCCCTTCCAACAAACCACTTTCTTGTGATGTATAGAGGTTTTTCATCTTTGGACCCTGTTTGCTCACTCTGCCATAGGGAGGATGATACCATATTTCACATTTTCAATGATTGTTCCTCTCTTCAGGGCTGTAGAATATTGATTAATCAAATTTATATGCCAAAACATCCAATTATCAACACACTCATAGAAGGTTTTGCTTATGGAGATTTTGCAATTATAAGAAGTGTAACTTTCATCACTTTCTGTCTATGGTTTGTCAGATGCTCCTAATTTTCAAGTCAGTTATACCTGATCCAACATTAATTTTTTTACAAAAATTAAAAGATATCAAAGAAGGAGATTTGAAGTTAGTTCCTCACTTTATAGTAAATTCCACATGGAATCTTATTAATATTGGACATTAAGTAATTTAATGGTTTATAAATGTATTGCCAAATTTAATTTTATTTTATATTTTTTTCTTTTATTGTAAACATAGTTGAATAAACCTGTTTTTGATAATATATAAATGTTAATCTGCTTATGGCAGAAAACAGCCTTCAATAAGTTCTTAATAAATTGTGTAGGATGTCAGAAATAACTACAATTTAGATTTAATCTTTTCTTATCCCCCCCCCCCCCATATTCTTAATATTTTTTACTGTTGTAAAATTTTCATATATAATTATAGTAAAAATTTACTTTATAGACATCATTAGCATCCAATATAATGATTATAGTTGTTTTAATTTGTGGGACAAAAAAAAGTAGAAATAAAAAAATAAGAATCAGTTTTGCAATGTGTATACAAACAAATATCATAAGGTAAAAATATAGATAATTAATTCAGTTGAATTTAAAAATTAACAAATAATATACAAATGATAAAAGAATTCCTTAACTGCAGTTTTCAGGAATGGAGATCAGATAAATATTATTTAAACTTTATTTTCAAAAACTAATGCCAATGATAATTGTAATCTGACAAAAAATTATTTGAATATTTCCTCACTCAAATAATTAAATAAATAAACTTACGAATTACGCACACATATAAATTATTAGTCTAAAGAAATACTAATTAAATTAATTTTAAAATGTCATATACATACATTCCAACAATCAAATCTTGCAATCCATTTTCCCCATCATAAATTAAATACAAATAATAAAAAATGTTAGTGATAATATTTTTATTAGTATACTGTATTATTATTTTCTATAACTATGCACTTATAAATTTTGATTATACATTTATTTATAGAATTATTATATAAGTAATGATACAACTTTTAAGAAACATTTTAAAATTAATTTCCTTATAAAAATGTACATTGGACTAAAAGATTTTAAATATAGACAACTACTACTAAAAAAAATCCATTCAATAAAAAATATTTTCATTGCTTTTATTCTTATAATTTCTAGACTGAAATACTCTTTAAAATGTTTTATAAAAAACTTCTTTATGTATTTATTTATACTGCTTTTATTTTTTAACAGGGTACTCAATGTAAGCTTCTTGGTTTATCTTATGTTTACTTTATTGAAGATTGGCATGTAATTAGTTGGAACATTTTATTTCATATATGAGAGACTGACATATTTTTCTTTTAAAATAAATCTAATAGCAAGTTTAGTAAGGCTTAAAGTATAATTCATTATTCAATTGTATCTTTATATGCTGCTACTTTGCATTTAAAAGTAGAATCAATTTATAGTTATATTCTTTTGAGAATAAAATTAATAATGGTAGGTTCTATTTTCCAAGAGTGGAGATATCCTTTTCGGGGGGGGGGGGGTTCTTCTTAATTAGCGATGCATTTCAATTATTACTAGTATTATTACCAAAATAATATATATTATCAAAAATTAAAAAAAAAATACTTATAATTTATAGCAAATTCACATTTTTCTTTTCTTATTCCAAAAATAATCTTTATTTGCACAAAAAGTTAAATATACAGTGTAATATAAAGTCCTTGTTTACAATCAGGGGTGATCAGTCTTGTATTACTGGTAAGTATGAATTATGAAGAATTAAACATATTAAATAAGCAGTGGACTAATAATGAGATTGAATACCAGAGCATTGTATAAATTAAATGTGTAAAATCATGTTGTTTAACAAATAACATATATTAAGTTGAGTAAGTGATGAGCAATGTATATTAATAAGTGATAATATGAAGTGAGTAACTTTCAACATCTCACATTTTTAATGATAAAAACTAATTTAATCCATAGTATAACATCATATTTTAAAATTAAACATTCATTGTGCAAATACCTATCATTGTAAACCAAAAACCATTTAGTCATAATTGTGGCATGAATGTGGATTACATCAAGACACGTTAAAGAGTGATGATGATATGTACAAGATTTAAAGCTTGATTTTTTATTGTATTTTGTGTGAAGAAAAAATATTTGTTAAAAATAGTAATGCATTTTCTTCAAATAATTCATTTTTACAATACTGAATTAACAAAAAAAAAAAATTATATTTATTATTATTTGCACTTTTTAAAAATAATCAGACGTTTACAAACAGAGATTAATCCCAAACTTATACACAAATATAATTCTCTATTTTCATAGCTTGAAAGGCTGATATTTGAATGTAATATATAAACATGGAAAAAAGGAGTATTCATAATTATCAGGCAGCCAACAGTTCAAGAAATATGAATTATGGTTATAAAATGAAAAAAATATTAGTTTTCAGCTAATTATCTATTCATTGATTAATACGAGATATTAGAGGAATAAATTTACTGTATGTGTGTGTTTAATTACTTTTGAACAAATTCGTTTTTCCTTCTTTAACAAAAAAAAAATGATTTGACAGGGATGCATCCTATAAATGAAACACTTAATAATTAGATAAATTTGATATAAACATTAGAAATAACCTTGGGAAATTCATTTTTAATTAGAAAATGTGTACAGAAGATGTTACTAAACAGTAGTAATGTTTTAAATTATTAGCCCAAAGTTGGGTCAAACGATATTTTTTTAAAGAATTTGACTTCTATTTTAGAGTATTATGCTCAGGCCTAGGGCTATGCCCAATCATTGATCATCATTTGCAATTGAATAAAATATACCCTGAAGTTGAACGCCATTTATAACAGAATAAAATTATGGGTGATGAATCATATCCTAATTATTGATCATGAATCATATCCTAATTATTGATCACCATTGGTATCAGAATAAAAAAATATGAACCAAGGAAAAACAAACTTAATTTATTAATACCCATGAATTGTAGCATCATTTATAACAGAATGGAAATAAATTAAACTAAAGTAAATATTAAGCAATATATAACAATCTAACACTTCAATAAAACAATGATAGTAATCTTTATTATAACCACATATATTCAAATAATATTTAGAATAAATAGAAAACAAACAAAATCATTATTTCAAACCACCCTAAAATATGAATCTTATTTGCAATAGATTAAAGATAAAGCAAGCAAAATCATTATTTCAAATTACCCTAAAATATGAGAGTTATTTGCAATAGATTAAAGATAAAGCAATAAAATCAAATATTATCTTATAAATAACAATCTATGCTTATTATATAATCTGTTTATAATAGAATAAAAATAATGACAAAGAATTGGATAGATAAACCTTAATATTCTTTATGAATCAAAATACTTTATAATAATACAAACTTGTACCAAAAGTAAAATGTTATGTACGTTTATATTTAAATGAAATAATTAATGGATGGATGAAACAAAAATTTTAATATGCCCTATAAATTTACACTATCAATGACATATAACTAAATATATAACTCAGTAATTGATTTCTAATTACAACTAAAAAAATGCTAACTTAGTCATATTATTCCACTAATACCAATATACTCTTATTAATTAAGTCAATTATAATAAGATTAAATACTCAATAATAATATAAATTTAATTAATCCAATACATCTCTACACTTTCCCCAACTTATACTACTATAAAAGAAAATGATCTTATCAGGTAATATTAAAATTTGTAATATCCTATCACATCAATATATAAAAGAAATTATAAATTTTTATTTGATGCTTCATATAAAAATTATTAGTATTTATTATAATCAAATATTAATGTTAAAATTTAATATATGAACTGAATTTGTGGTCCACATCAATGAACTTTAAATATAATTAAAGCAAATCACTCTAATTTGTAAGAGAATAAAATATATTACTATTATCAGCTTTATAACTGAATAAGATTACAATCTTTATGGCTGTATACTGACTTAATATAATAGTCACTTTAATCAATAACAACTTAAAATAAAATGTGTGAATATTTTATTGCAATTACCTTTACTCATCTTCAATAATTATCATATTTGTACAATTATCAATCATTGAGTCAAATCATATATAATTTCCATCTTATTATAAATGTTACTTATTAAAAATAATTACAATAAACTTTAAATTATTTATTAAATATTTAACAATGTCAACTCAATTAATTTATTCTATATAAAATTTATACTGGTCAAATAATAAACATTAAATTAAATACAAAGAAAATATGTAATTCTTCTTTATTAGCTATCCTATGGTTGCATTTTCAATCTGTTTTGTAATTGCTTCTAATAAATTATGTAGTATAGTCCATTCATAATTGTATCTTATTCAAGTTTATTAGCCAATAAATTTGCATTGTAAAATTAAATAACCAAATAAGTTTACTTACTTTAAATTAATCCAAAATTTATTAACAAATGGATATAAATTAAAATCAAAATATATATAAAAAATAAACATTTAAAAGATATACATGTGATCCAATTATGTTTTATGCAATGGGTTTTCAATTGATATTAATTCTTTTAAATGGAATGGGTAACTGTATATTGAACTTTATCTACAAAATGCTAAAACTAAAATGTATATTCTGTAACACAGACATGTTGTAACACATATGCACTTTTCAAAATATTAGTCAAGGACATTCTTATTCTTTATATATATATATAAATACACCTGGTCTCATTTTATGTGGATTATTTTAATGCGATTTTGAAGTTATGCAATTCATGTTTCTTTTTAATATCTTTCATATTTCACTATATTTATTAGATATTAAGAAATTTAAATTATTAATAACTTATTTTCACTTGAAATACTTTTGTTTCTCAAAAATATAATGCTATATTAGCAGCTAACATGAATATGGCCTGAAGCTGTATGTAAATAATCTATTTATACTAATGAGTTAATAATAATAATAGATTTATACTTACATATTAAAATATCACAATAAATATTCAAAAAAATTAAACTTTTAAAATCTATTTTGTTATATATAACAGAAATAAATAATCTTTTAGATTTTTAAAATAAAAACCAAAGATTTTATAAACTGAAAATAATCTTTATAATGATAATTTATAATCTTTTTGTTTTGATTGAGATCTCATTTTTTTAATATAGAAACAGAAAATCATTAAGCACAAGACTGAAAGTGGTGCTAGTTGTACATTACATACAAATAAATATGAAGTGGCTAACAGGTTTCTCTGGACATAATTGCTGAGAAATTCTTGACTTCGTTTAAGGAGAAGCCATAATACATTACATCGCATCACATCAAATCTGATTTCTTACCAGTTTACAAATGAACGCGAGTGGTAATAATTAAAATATGTATGAAAAATATAAATAAATACTGTAGTTAATAAAAAAGTAAAAAAAGTTTATCTTGTATTAATTTTTTTCAAATATTTGAAATTGTTTATTAGTCATACTTTATTTGCTTATTTTTTAAATGCAAATTTTAAAGTAATTTTTTTTGTTGCTTTGCTTTTATGCGAATTCTGAAAATTACAGCACCTATCTCCCATTTTTCAAGGTAAATTAAGTCTATTTTTATGCGATTTTTTTTAATGCAGGTTTTCTGTGGAACCTATCTACTGCATAAAATGAGACCCAGGTGTATAGTTAATGGAAATAAAAATATACTAAAGATGGATCTACCTATTTATTCACATTATTCTAAAAGAGTAAAATAAAAATAAATACTTGAGATTAACTTATAATTGAAGAATAAGAAATATATATATATTTAATTGTAGATAGTAATTACTAAGCTATGAAATATAAATTTGAATTTATAAAAATTATAACTCTCTTATACTTTAAGCATATAAATTAAATCTCTACTTAATTTAAATTATATTGCCATTTAAATCCTGTACAATTATATATATAAGTAGTAGTAGTAGTAGTAGTAGTAGTAGTAGTAGTAGTAGTAGTAGTAGTAGTAGTAGTAGTAGTAGTAATAATAATAATAGTAATAATAATAATAATAATAATAATAATAATAATAATAATAATAATAATAATAATAATAATAATAATAATAATAATAATAATAATAATAATAATAATAATAATAATAATAATAATAATAATAATAATAATAATAATAATAATAATAATAATAATAATAATAATAATAATAATAATAATAATAATAATAATAATAATAATAATAAATGCTACTAGAGGGTGAGTGACTTAGTTTTATATGCACATCATCCTAAAAACATAAGTATTTTAAACTAAGTTTAAATTAGTTTTCTTTCATTGTAGCATGGAATATTTATTATTAAAGGAATTTTGGATGAGCTGAGACAATAGATTTGTCTAATAGTTACTGCAATCTATTATAATTTCAGGCAATTGCTTGTGCCTTAACCCAAGATGTTGGCACCATGCAAATTTAATAATATAAAGTTGACCTATGCAACCATAATAAAGCAAACAAAGCTTAATCAGAATAATCCAATACATAGCAAGAAAATGGTAAATATAGATGAAATAAGAATACCACTGAGATTTCATAAATTTATCATTGATGATGTTTTAAATCTGGATATCTTAACACAAAAGTCAAGTAAAAATAATGTTAGATTGCAGAAAGCGTGTACAGATCAACTATTTAATTCATTCAAAAAATTTTTTTGGATTGATCTACTGTTTTAGCAATAACAGACAAATTGCTCTTTGTTCAGATTTTTGAAAGATCTATTATGCTGAGAAATATAGATGCATAACATGTGGAACACAATTTTCAGAGTCACGGATCATCCAAACTCACATCATATTAGAATTTTTTAATGAAGAGCAAAGAAATAGATTTAATAAATAAATATGCAGTCTAGGTAGATATGCATTAGTAAAGATCGATTGAGAAAGAGAGGACATTATTTTAGGCCTTGAAAAAATACCTTAGCATTAACAACTTTCAGAGATTAATGGTTCTGTTGGGAACTATAATGTTTTTTTAACCAGTGTCTTTAAAAGATATCCCTGTACCAATTTATGGTAATAGATTTGAATTTAAAGTTAAATTAAACAAAGATGTAAACCCAACACAATTACCATCACAAATTTTAAATCAAGAGGCAATGTTATTTATATTAATTTGAGGCTTAAAACCACAATGTTTTTATTGGAAGCAACATGGACACATAATTAACAATTGCCAAAGTTTCTATGTCTACTATGTAATATAGTAGCTATTTCAATGCATCAATGCCCAAGATCAATCAATCAAGCATGAGAGGGCATTGATTTATTGAATTCCTGAAATGAACATGAAGTAAGTTCTGATATAACTAATATAGATGTTTGTTTAATTATGTTAAACATTAATGAAATTGAAAATAATTATGAATTGGTACAGCTTTCTGAAAGTGCTGATAACAAATGTTGAACAATACTGTGTTGTCTTGCCTGCACCAATTAACAAAACAATGCTCATAATATATACTACTCAAGGATCAAGTTATTCAATACTATCTCTGACAAATAATGAATCAAGCAATGGATGTGGACTAGGATCATCCTCACAAAAATATATAGTGAAAAAAAGAATCTTTGATTTTTTGGCGAGTGAAGAAGACAACACAAAACTTTCAGCAGAAAAAAAAAAAGTAGTTTCTCAAAACACAGAAAATGAACTCGAATTTTCATCATCTGAAAAAAATATTTTAGATGAGATAAAAGTATCAGGTAATTTTAATGTTTCAAATGAGGTCAATACCATACTACTAGGGGAGCCTCCAACACCAAAATGAGACCATGACTTGCAAAAAAATAATACAAATTTATATTATTAAATAATATTTGCCTATATAATTTTATGCTCTGGTTATTACCGTGTGTTTGTTTGATAAGTAATGTTTATCATAATGATTATTAAAAGTAAAAGTGTATTCAGTACACATATAGTTAATAGTAGTAATAATATTTAAATTGATTATGAAAATAAATATTGGAGCTTTTAATATTAGGGGGCTTAATTAAGTTAAAAAATTATTACAACTGTCTAAATGGTGTGATTTAGTTCAACCTCACATACTAGGGCTGTTGGAGATGAAGATATATAGTAGTTCTCAGATTGACCCAGCTGATTATCTTATTAATAAAGATTTCTCTATTTTTTGAAAAACCTCCTCTGCACCATTAGTAGGAACAGGCACCTTAATTACACACACACGCCTTTTAAAATCATTTGGCATATTACATATAGACCCTCAAATGATAATTATGTTTCATCATAATACAATCTAATTTTTGTCTACATCCACAAGATACTGTTATTATTAATAAATTAATATTAAAAATGAATAGAATGCTTGCAGCCATTCCATACCCTGTTCTGATATTGGGGGATTTCAATATGTCATTTGCTCATTTTGTAAACAAATGGCTCTATAGATCGAGTTTTCCTTTAATGAGTGGAGAGGGTTATTTACCAAACAATTCAATATTATTCAATAATAGTAGGCATACGTGTCTAATAGATCTAGTATTTTATTCTTTAATGCTGTACTATAATATTAGTATTAAATTAATAAACTGCTATTTCAGCTCATCTAGCCTCTATTGTTACCTTGGAAATGGATATGATGCATAAAGCTATGGTTTGTACAAGCAAGATAATATGAGTACTCTTGTCTAACTGCATAGCTTTATACAAAATTAGAAACCTCAAATTAGATCCTGTACAAGCCTAGTTAGCATTCATAAATGTTGTCTCATATATAATAAACCATATTGCACACAATAAACTTCCTCCTTCATGATTGCTTATCTTGGGCGATGACATCCATAAGCAGATTATTAATGTGAATAATTCTGAAGTGGAACAGAACTATCTGAATGCATTGAGAGAAGCATATAAAGCTACAAGTGTCACACTGAAGGAATATTTATTCAAAAAAGTAAACTATATCTTGGAAAGATACTTACTGATCAAGAAATTATACACAGTGGGTATTAGGCCAATCACCAGTAATTAGAATTCCCATGGCAATAAAAGTTAACAGTACAGTAGAATCAAGGAAACAATATGCTAGTTCCACTATGTGAACACTTTAAAAATAAACTCCAAAGTTGCAGCAGGTTCAACCCTGAGCTACAATTCCTTGGAGAACCAGAAAAGGAAATTGAGTTCAAACCAAAATTTGTCATTCAAAAACTGACTATAACATCAGACTAAAAAAACAACAACCTGGAATTCATAAAATTCCTAAGTTTATATTCAACCACCTAAGTCAGCACACTGCAAACTACTTAACTGATCTAGAAAACTAGTTGTCCAAAGGTGTCTATCAGATAAATGGCCTATCTATATCCCATATCATTAGTAACTTTTATTAAAAAACAAGAAACAATACATGAATTAAAAAATTTGCATCCTATATCCAGGAGTCCTCTCAGAACAAAAATTTTAGAATCAATATTAAGAGATAAATTAGAGCCATATCTCTTACAAAAATAAATAAAAGCTACATTTGCTAAAAAAGGTTTGCCACAGGACAGGCAACCATTTTGTTCAAGGTTGTCATAGAATCTGTAAGAAATAATAAGAAATATAGTTCTCTGGTAGTTCAATAGGATATTAGGTCTTATTTTAATATGATCCCAGTTGATTTGATAATTAATATTTTAAGAGATGCAGACATACCTAAAGCATTGCTTTCTCAACCATTTAACCCTCATAGATCAATTCCTCAAGCGATCACCATTAAGTGCACTGCTATTTACCACATACATTAATCCCCTGTTAAAAAAATTAAGCAAGAATTATCTGGGATATATGTATCTAGCTTAAATGAAAATATATCATACCTTGTATATATGGATAATGTCACTGTTTCTGGCATATCAAAAACAATATCCCATACTACTAAAAATTTTAAATGAATATAGTAGGAGAATATAGGTCAGATTTTAATATGGACAAATAATCATCTGCATAGTTAATTTATACAGGCAAAATTTTGAACTTGCACTTTAAATGAAAGCCTAGTTCATTTCTTGGTTTTCCATTTTATTAAGTAATTTAGAAATGCAAAATACTATACAAAACAAACCTAAAAGTAAAATATAAAAAATAACAAATTCCTTATCTAAGTCATATCTCTCTATTCAAAGTTATCACTGATTAATATGTTGATTATAACTGGAATTACATATTATTCATCTATTATAATATTTACTAAAGCTTTTCCAACATAGATATATTCCCAATGTAGAAAGCTTATCTAAAGTAGATGAATAATAAACATTTTTTGAGACACCTTCAATGTTCACTAGCAGCAAATGATTGGCTTTGTGCAATATTAATATATTTATGGTGCCAAAGACACTTAACCTAATATCCTTATGCTCAGAGATATTTCCACAAATGGAAATAACAATAAAAATTACACCAACAGGTAATCCCCCTCCAGTCAATGGATACTGGAAACATTTTATAGCAACAATCACATCCATTCCTAATTTTTCATTTTACCCACCCATGATTAAATTTAAATATCAGAAGGTCTACTCAGTGTTGCACATTCCTTCTACAGATCATTTAAATTCAACTATTCTCATCCTTAATAATAAGCTGTTAATTCAGAAAATTTAAATTTTGAATGCTAGGGCCAAAATACTGTGATTTTCTTATACTTTGATTTCCTGTTTAAATTGCATTTCTACAGACATATAAGGTAATGTGTAAATGTAAATGATCAATGTAGTCTATGTCATAAAAATGTTGGAACACAGGCTCACAATTCATAATATAAGATCTGCAATTTCTGGCTTTTTCAATAGATCCAATCTTAATGTAAAATCTCTTTTTAATGTCTTCACTTTAGGCATTTATACAAATACTAGAGCATGCACCTTTATTCGATATACATGGTGGTGCACTAGGTGCATCTTTATGCATAATAATAATCCTAGAAGACATCCTAATGCATTCTGGAATAAATTAGAAACAATCAAAACAAGAGCTAGGAAGACAACCACTGCTAATACCATTCATGCCACTTGGACCCATTTAAAATCACGTGATGAATCAACCTGATACACCTAACTCTGAATGTTATAAGAGCAGAAAAAGGTAGAATGTCTGGATATATATAATTTTGGTTCGTGTGTTTTTCCCCATTGTAATTGATTTGTAAATATTACTGTTATATTTTCCTTATTATCATTGTTATCATTTTTTCATCTTTACAACTGAATCATTGATTTTTTAAATTTTATTTTGTTTCTAAATACCAAATTGTGTAAACATATAACAATTATCAATGTAACTAATCCTTTCTCATAGTAACTCAATAATGTCTTTTTTTTGGCATTAATGTAGTTAAATAATAAGATGTATTTAAAATATTGGTTGTACATTTTGTTATTCAATGTAATGCTATGTTTGAAAGTTATAAAGTGATTTGAAAACTACTTCTGCTACTGCTACTGCTGCTACTACTACTACTACTAATAATAATATGGCATGGATTTCTGCGGTTACATGGGCAATATGTAGTTGTAGGTTTAGGTATGTACAAGTTGGATTTATTTATTTACATGAGATTACAGAACTTTTTATATGCTATGGATTAGTTATAAGGGTTTTACCTAGCTTGGATTGTGATGGTTACATGGGCAATCTGTAGTTAAGGTGTATATATATAAAAGTTGTTTTATTGATTTACTTAAGGTTACAGAAATTTTACATGCTCTGGACTGCTGTATCTACAAATGCAAACCAGGTTTATTTTTATGTGGTTGAGCCCTTGTAACTAATCCACAACATGACAAAAATTATTGTAATCTCATGCAACTCAATAAATCAATTTTTAAATATATACACTTACATCTATGTATTGCCCATGTAACCACAGCAATTCAAACTATGTAAAATCCTTGTAACTAATCCACAGTATGTACAAATTCCTGAAATCCTGTGCAAAACAATAAATCAACTTTTATATATGTAAATCTACAACTACAGATTGCCCATGTAAACATGGCAATCTAAGCTATGTAAAACTCTTGTAACTATCTAAGACAAATAAAGTTTAATCATTGAAATGTAATAATAATAATAATAATAATAATAATAATAATAATAATAATAATAATAATAATGATGATGATGATGATGATGATGATGATGATGATAATAATAATAATAATAATAATAATAATAATAATAATAATAATAATATTATTATTAATATTATTATTATTATTATTATTATTATTATTATTATTATTATTTTGTGGCTCATTAAGGTTAAAATTAAATAAGTGATTTGCTAAATGTTTTATATGAGATGATTTATAAGAAAAAAAATTGGAGGATTTTAATTTGTGGATTTGATAACAATAAAGAGATAAAGATAGAATTTGCAATGTTAAAAAAAGTAAATAAAGAAAATCTATTACTGAAAGCATTTATGAATAATAAAAACTGGATTTATTAAAGACAGAAAAAATATATTAAAAGAGTGTGTACAAGATAAAAAGAAGACAGTTAAAGAAAGAAAAAATATGATTAATAATATATAGAAAAGAGATAGTTACAAGTATCTAAATCTTTAAGTAAATTCCAGAATGGTGACAAAGTTGATAAGCATGACTGACCATTTTTGACAGACAGCTAATGATTAAAAGTTTCTATAGAAAAAGCATTTTTAATAATTCTATTTACAAACAATCAAATAAGTTGGAAATAAGTCTCAAAAAGCCAAATTAAATAAGATTTTAAATAATTTTTTGTATTTTTTAAAGAAAATTATGACATACTAAACTAAACATGCAAAAAAACATTAGAATTTCCAAGTATATGAAATATCTTAAGAATGTGAATTAATATACAAAAGAATAACCAAAATATCCATCAATGTGATCATTATTTAAATAAGGTGCAGTATTGTTTGTCGTTTTGGGAGGATATGGTTGAAGATAAAATGCAAAAGAAAATTAAAATTAGGCAAGATATCAAAGTTTTTAAAAAAAGTAATGCAGAAAATGTTAATTAAAAGTGATCACTGCAACATGACATCACAAAAGTAATATCTAACTTTTTTCTTTTGTTTGAGGTTCAAATGTTGATGTGCATTTAGGGATGGCTGCCATTTTATTAGTTAATGCAATTAAAAACAATCAAATGATTTATTGCTCAAGATTTTATAAGAAGTTCACCTACTGGAACTGTCAGAACTGAAAACATACTTCATGGGCTTGATTTTGAATCTATCATTCTTCCACTGCATTGGGAATCAATATAACTGAAGCATAATTATTTATGAACTATAAAAATTGATGTTTGTGCTTTTTCATGCAAAAAAATGTTTTACAGCAAGTAAAAGAAAGTTGAAAGAACTAAGTTATATTAATAAATTTCAAAATTGTTATTATTTAAAAAAATACTTCAGATTTATATAATTTTTTAAGGTTGCATAAAATATATCACAAAATAACAAACAACTTTTTTTTCAATGATAAAGGAACTCATATAAGTAAACTACTATTAATTATAAACCCCAGTTCCTGCTTTTTTTGAATTTGTGATGTTTTTGGATGTTAGCAATACATCTTTCCTTTTTTCATTATAAATTTAAACTTTAACATAAAGTTATATGAATATAATTTTACTTCAAATGTTTTAATTTTTAAATGTTTAATAGAGCATCCCTTTTGGGTATGTTAAACTATTTTTATATACTGCATACATTTAGTCTATTAATAACAATATGACATTTTCAAATACAGAATAATATAGCTGTAATTAAAATAATAAATTAAATCAATGTTATAATGTTGTCTGGGATTATAAAGCTTTTTGAATTAGAGTTATCTGGATTAATGGTTATCTGCTTATACTTTTAAAACTTCCAAAAATGAGACAATTTTATATAATCTAGTTGTGTTTTTATAAATAAAGTAATAGACAAAACAAAGCCAAATTTATTCATAAATTTAATTTAAAAATGTTTTCATATAAAAATATATTTCTTTCATTATGGTGAATTACATATTTTGTTTATAATTATTGATTTTTTTTGCTAATTTTTTATATTTTAAATTTTTTATATCATAATTTACTTAAGAAGTCTACAATAGTATCAATAATTTTTATTAAATTTCGACAGTTCTTTTTAATTTTCTTTTCCCAAAATGAAAATAAAAGAATATCAAAACATCAATATACATATTTTATATCATTAGTAAATTACTTAATTACCTTCCCAGCCAGTACACTATAATGATGTTTTAACAAATCACTATCAAGTTATTAGATAAATCATTTCTCAAAATTTTTTATAAGGATCTGAATAATTGTATAGAAAATGACTATTATTCTTAGTGGAGAGTAATAATAATAAACATAAAATCTACTGCAAGTATATATTTTATCTAATGAGCATGCCAGTAGCTCTAAACAAGCTTTTCAGAATATCCCTAACCTCAGATGGTTTCTAGCTCCTAGCTTTCCTCAGTGAAACTTTAGATTTAAAATACCAGGCCAAACTCAGCACTTTATCTAATGGGTAACTATTAAGTAGAAAATCTGAAATTTTCAGACATTCATGTCTTCAAATCCAGTTATTAAACATAAATAGCCATATGGAACTGAACTATGTTCAGATACACCAAATAGTAATAGTCTTAGCAATATAAAATCACCAAAATTTTAAAATCAAAAAATATAATTGCAAAGAAATCTAGTCATATATCATGTGACTTAATTTAATAACCTTGTATTACAAATGTTATCTAATGAGGATGCCAATAACTCTAAACAAGCTTTTCAAATACAAGTTTATTAAATTAAGTCACGTGATATATGACTTGATTTATTTGCAATTATATTTTTTGCTATTAAGGCTTTGGCAATTTTATATAGCTAAAGCTATTAATATATGCTGTATCTGAACTTAGTTCTGTACCCTATGGCTATTTAAGTTAGATAACTGGATTTGAAGACATATGGATGTCTAAAGATTTCAAATTTTCTACTTAATAGTTAACCATTAGATAAAGTGCTGGGCTTGACCTGGTATTTTAAATCTACTCTTGAATATCCTATCATCTCACTGAGAAAATCCAGAAGCTAGAAACTGATTTGAGGTTAGGGATATTCTGAAAAGCTTGTTTAGAGTTATTGACATGCTCATTAGATAACATTTGTAATACAAGTTTATGAAATTAAGTCACATGATATATGACTTGGTTTTTTTTTGCAAGTATATATTTAAATAGAAATTCAAAGCATTTAAGTTTTATGATAGTGTGGGGCATAAATGTTTTATAATGAGGTGGTAGGTCTGCATTGATATCTCATTTATTATATATTATAAAGTAATATAACCAACTTTTATTGAAATAGGTAAAGCTGTAAATTTTATTCACTTGGATACTTTTCAGACAAACTAATTTTCTCATCCAATTATAAACAAGAATCTATTGGTAAATTTTTTTATATAAATATATTAAACACTGAGCTTATTATAGACATTAATCCTTGATATGAGCTAGTAGTGATTCAGTATATCATTATTTGGTAATCAAAAGATCTGAAAAAAATATTTCTTATACTAAAAGCATACAATGATTCAAAACAATTAGAATGACAAGCTATTAAAAATATCAAAACGAGAAGAGTCACTGAGACAATAATTTATTTCTGTTGGAATTTTGGAAATATTTAAGCTTATTGTAATTCAAGAGTCACAGTGAGACATATCCAACCAATATATAATCCTAAGTTAAGAGAGGACATTTTCTTTTTTTTCTTTTCATATATCAAAGCATTGACCGGAAAGTGAACCTGGGCCAGCTGCTTGTAAGGCAGCTATGCTAACCACAAGGCCATCAAAGATTTTGATCACAAAATAAAATAATAAAGAGAGTATATATAATTCAGTGATTAGAACATAATATACAGTCGTTTAATAAATTAAAAGCAAAAGAACAATTTAAAACTTGATATTAAAGAGATCTATTACTTGTATTTTATAAGAGGTAGTGTCTATAGTCATTTAAAATTGTAATGGTTACCATAAACTGTTTGTTTACGATTTATATTAATTAATACAAATAATAACATCAACATTCCTTCTTGATAATGCTTTTCTATTAAGAAAACTTCTAATCTTATTTACTAAATTATTAATATATATATATATGTGTTCTGTGCACAGATAATGAGCACATATATATATTAATTTATTTAAGCGTTGATGAAGTAAAATCTTAACTATTACTAAATTATTATAATATTCAAATACAAGTTATGCCTATATTAAACTTAATGTAAAGGGACTTGAATTCAGGCTTTCAAGCCCTCTACAGATATTTACTTCATCTTACATAATTTATACACATGATGACACACATGTGAAAAAGATAACGATCTCCAATAAATATATTTCATGTTTAATCAATACTCATCAATTAGTCCAGATCATCTTCCATACATATATCAATGAATGCTCAATTTATATTAATATAGTAAATCTTCAAATTTTAATGGACAAGCTTCAATCTACTCCATTCTCCATTTCTTTAGCCATTCATTTCATTGAAAATCTGATGATGGAACACTCAATGCCCTTATTGATGCCATTATTATTGTCATATCCATGTTGACTTTAAGTCACTCTGATCCCTCACATACCAGACCTTAATATGTTCATTTATTAACTTTAAAGTCTGAATTCTAAATTCCTTCTAATTATACTATTATAAGTAATTCCTTTTGAGTTAGCAAATAAAAACTCATTTTATAAGTTAAGATCCTAATCACATAAACACTAACTGTGAACATCAAAGCTGGAATTATTATAGATTCTATTAAATGATAATGCACTTATATATTATGCAAAGCTTTTTAGACTCACCAGAGTAAATGTTTTTAGAATTTTGAAGAAAATCAGGCTTGTAGATATCAAAGAAAATTATCTTTACAGAGCTTCTCCAAAAAATCTGATTCTTTTTAATCTCTATGACCACTTGATTTGAAATTGAACAAATTGTGTCTTTGACTAGAAAATGCAATGGCTGGGTGCAATAGAGTTAATTTAATTATTTAGAGATTTTAAAACAAATAATTTCATTGATAGATGTATGGTTTTATTACAGAAGTAAATAAAACCTGTAAGTATATAGATAGGGTACGAGAAAATATTCAGACCAGTGTTTTTTATTGCTAATCTGTCTTGATATTGATTAGAATTTAAAATTTTTCAAAATATTACATAATTATTTTTATTTTACATTGGTGTTACTTATTGGAAAAAATAATCACATTACCTATGATGAACAGATTAGAAATCTTATGTCCAGAGGATAATATATGGATGTCTCAGGAACTCAAGTTGAGATATAGCATGATAATTAATCTTTATAAAATGCAAATGTGGTAAAAAAAACAAGAACTAACCTACATCCTTTCTTTTTTTAACATCCTAATTTATTCATTTCAGACATAACTGATTTGTTTGCAAAACATGTTAAAATGATCTTAATGGAAATATGGAACTTGGTTGATAAGTTAAATGTAAGTTGACATTATTAAAATTTGTTCTAAACCAATTTGAACAGCAAAGTGATTTAATAAGTTGTGTTAGTTTCTTAGAGCATTAAAGTAGGATATAAAAGTGGAAACTAAACAACAAAATAAATTGTTTTTAATGACATAACTCAAAAGAATCTTTATGACTAGCTTCAGGTCACCTATGATACTGAGATATTTATCACAAATAAAAATCTTTTTTTTAGAATTGCAAAGATGTAGTTTCTTGATCTGTTCCAAAGCCATGTTATAAATAATTAACAGTTTTTATAGCATTGTTAGTATATATCACTTTGCATTATTCTCTAATGGTTTAGTTTTGCCTAACCTGTCAACCAATGAGCAAAATGATAAAAAAATCATCATTTGACATCAATGATAAAATTTTCATGATAATTAAAAAATCTTTTTGCCACATATAGTTTATGAAAATTGTGTTTGGGTTGTTTGATAATATAGCAATAAGCCTTATGTTTTATGTTCTTATATCCTACTAACCCATATTTCATCACATCTTTTATTTCCCGAATCTCTAAATGAATTACGTCTGCTGATACTTATATTCTTTTGTTGGGAGATTTCTTTTTTCATAAACTGTCAAAAGTAAAACGAAGAAATTTGTTAGAAACTCTTAAATGATCAACATACTTTGTAAATTGTATGATTAATACATTATTGTGAGTGTATAGATTGCTGATTCTAAAATTATTTGTAAATTTTCTTAAAATTTTATCAATAGTAAAAGAGAAAAATTGTTATTTGAAAAATATTTTTAATTTTTATTATTAGTATGTCTACTAGATAAAAATATAATATATATAATGTGATTATTAAATTAGGCACACATGATCTGTATTTGTAGGCCAATCACCGCAGAAAAACAAATATAGCAAAATTAATTAATCAAAAAGACAGAGAAAAAAACCACATGGAGAGAATAGCAGATGAAGAATGTATATATAAAAATATTGGTGGAGAAAATAAATGAAATCATGATTAGATATTATTAAATTACTTAAAATAGCAATTGAAATTTATTCAGCTACTACAAAAAATTAAATTAATTTGAAAGAATTATGATATCTTTACTTCCATTTAAATAGCAGATTTAGATAAATAATTTATAATAAAAGTAATATAGTTTAAAGAATTGATATGGAAATAGGAATGAAATAAAATGTATTACGATGCACTAGTCAATTATCCTGACGGCTATAGCCTAAATATAATTTTTTTACATTAAAAATATTAATATATCAATAACTTTAGTTCATCGAATAACAGGAAGAATATCATGATTAAACATAAATACTTTATTAACAATGTGTTTGCCATTGGAAAACCATCTTAACACAATTTATTTTAACATATCAATTCTAGAGCTACACATTATAAAATTATAATAAATCCTTGTATGTTCAATCTTGTTACAAACGAATTTAAAAACTCTAAAATTAGGTAAGCGCTATTTATAAACTTTTGTGATAGAATCTTGATCTAGATTTTTGTAGAAAAACAGGCATAAAATGATAAAACTCTGAAATTTATAAAAGCACCCACGCATGTAAGTATTCAATGTTTCGTAAATTACATCATATTTAAATCAGTGTCGTAAGCTTTCACTACATTTAAAAATATTTATTGTTGTCAACAACTTCCAGAGATTAATTACAGCAACTAAGCAATATTAAAAAACGTCTTCACAATTACTCAAGTTACTGTTTTAATAAAGTAATACACTTTTCTTTGTAATAACTAAATAGTAAATTGATTATTTTTTTTAAAAAAATATTTTAAATATCAGAAAATAAAATATTATTTAACATCTAACAAGTGATTACAATAAATTATAAATCATAAATTTACTAAGACCGTATAAAGAAAAGCTTATTTTTTTAAACAGTATGTACTTAGTCGATTTTCGATTATTACAAATCATAGACATAGCATAAATTGGAAAGTGGGAGTGGGTGTATATATAGGCTGTTTTTTCTAATTTACATAAAATTTGAATGTGAATATTAATTAAGGAAAATAGCCCATTTTAGATAGGGAACGCACATACAATTTTTTTTTTTTAAAAAAGGACAATATGGAAGCATTTCTCTATAAGGTCTTCATATATTTATGATTAGATTAGTCTGAGTTAAAGCTTGTACTTTTATAATAAATTATAAAATGATTTTTATGTAATCTGATAAAAAGAGATTATAGGTCATAAAAATGAAGTAATTGCATTAAACATCCTTAAGAGATTAATGAAAATAGGATTATAACAATTATAATAATTTGATAACATCAAACAAAAATTATAATAATAAATATTTATCACTTATACTGAAATAAAAAAAAACAAGACATCAAATATTTTAAGTTCACGATTTTTTTTTCATATGTCAAATGCGTTGACCAGGAAACGAGCCCAGGCTAGCTGCTTAGAAGGCAGCTACGCTAATCACTAATTTCTAGAATTTACATTATACATAGCCAGTCTATATACCTGAGATTGCCTTAGTCTATGTGGCAGAGAATCTCTTAGTAAGTCTCTATGTTTGGGCCATCTTGACAGATTTTTTTGATTGAGGATATCTTAATGAATCTCTCTGCCTGCCTATATCTTATATGAATTTCTGTGCATGAAAAGATCTTATGATTCCATATGCCTGAAAACTTCTTAGTAGGTCTTTATACCTGAGAGTGTTTTGTGTCTTTTTTTTAATGGATAACTTATTGAGTATAAATAACTGAATGGCTTTATTATTAAGGCTCATAAGAAGTGTGAGCATTGGAAGTGCAAACATTGGGATTCTTCTGTGAACCTTATGTTCTAGAGTCTGATACTTTACCACTGACTAAATGATATAAAGCTTTTAATGATTCCTTATATTTAAAGATGTTTTAGTAAGTTTACACACCTAAGGATGTCTTAATTAGTCTATGTCTGATATTATTTCAACTACTTATTATTCGGAATTACTTTATTTTTAAAACTGAATTTTACTTATTTTTTCATTTCAAAGTAGTAATACATATTTGCACATTTTTATTATAGCAAAAGTCCTATGTGAGTTAGTAATAATATGGTAAATTACAGATTCAAATGTTCCTGAATTACTATTTAACTTATTAAGAAACTATTTTTCCATTTCAAGACTTTCAGAATAACAACAAGGCAAAACACTCTCCATACAGTAGTGCCACCCTGTGCCAAACAGAGTAATCAATGGATGCCAGAAGGCTTATGCATAAAATCCCCATGTAGTGCCTACTCATCCAATATCCCAGACTAGTTTCTGGCTTGTGGCTTTCATCAGTGAGGAGCCTTGGATCTGAGTGGTTTAACTTTCAGAATAAATAAACATATAATGATTTATTTCATAATAAAATAATCCACATGTTGTTAAGTTTATATTGCTTTTCAATTTTTATTTAGTTTTATTTTATATCAAATACAGTTTTTAAATGGAAAACTATGAATAATATAGAAAGAAGTATCATGTACAGAAGAATTAACAGTGAATTGAGAAGACAGATAAATATAGGTAAAATTTGAAAGAATTTGAATTAAGAAAAGGCTATAATAATTTTTGTTAGAAAATATATAAAAAACAATGATAATCCATTATTACTGATGCACAAATGTTTTTAAATTTTAACTAATTACTTTATTAAGAAAATCTTAAAGACAACAACTTTTTTTTTGTATTACTAGCATCTTTTTCTGCCAGTCCTATAATTTGAATTCATATTCAGGCCAAATAAAACTTGAGAAATGTTTTGGTTGTAATCAGATTTAAAAATGTTTCTTTAGCTAGTTGACCTACAATTTTAGATGACCATTTATTATTCATCGATGAATGGCTATCAAGTTATTTTGAGATAAAAAACAAACAAATAAAGAATGGGATGGAAAAACACTCAAAATTTTCATCATGCAGAAATTAGAAACTCTGATGAGTAATACCTTTCTATTAGATAAGCCTTATTGCAGTGGAATTCTAAAGAACAGCCAATCATTACAAATGTTCATCAGCTATTTTCTTAGAATTTTATCACAAAAGCACTCCTTAATACCAGATAATATCAGAAATAGTCATTTTTAATAGACAGAAAAGGAACTACTATGGTATATTTTAATATTTTATAATAATCATGTTTCAAATAAAATATTATTTTGTAAAGCAAAATAGATATTTAGAGCCAAGATTATACTAAGCTACCAATCATATAAAAAAAATCTAATTTTTTTTTTTTTTCATATTGCCTTTTTAAATATAGTTTTTAAATTCTGCAGCAATGTTTAAAGAGTTATTTAAATATTTGATTTTATATTTAAAAGAGCCTTTTTTTTGCTAACAAAAAGATGAATGAAACTCATTCTATAAGGAAAGTTTGAAAAGAGTATTTAATACAGTACACATAATTTAATACCTTCTAATCAAACCAATCATCTGTAAACATTAGATGTCTATTTAGAAACGCCATCATGTCCAGATGACAAACTATACAAATATTTATTATCCTAATTAAATTGTTTAATTTTAGTTCTATTCAAATTTTTTTCTTCCATGTTTAAGGTGACAATTATTTTTATAATTTTTTAAGCTATTTTATAGTTTATGTTTTGCTATATATAATTCATAGTTAATTTGTATTGAACCATTTATAATAAATTAATTGCATAAATATTAATGACAATACACATGCTATCTTCTACTTATATAGTCTTCAAAAATCACCTTATAAACTGTAAGAAATAAACTAAAAAGAGATATTTTTTTGGTTGAAAGATCAAATATTATTACTAGATGGCATGAATTTTTTGCGATGACAATTTTTTAATTGGATGTTTACCTGGTAACATTATAGCTGAAATTTACTTAAAAAAATGCATGTACATATTCTGTTAAATTAGCAATATTTATACACACATGCATATATATATATAATATAGAGCTTGCAAATAAGCTCTTAACAAGCTTGTTAAATTAGGTCATGTGATATGACTTGATTTCTTTGTAATATATCTATATCTATATATCTCATCAAGTAATAGATTAATTTTAAATTATAAAGTGTCCAATGGAATTTAAACTAATTAAAAATTGTATACTAAGTTATTAAAAATTAAAGAAATAAAAATAATTGAAAAACTAATATTGACAAAAGTTATCTTACTGATGATGATGACACATAGTTATACAATAAATAATTATTTGATTCAGGTATATTGATTCCAAAATAAGTGAAATATTTATAAAGATAAAAATTCTTTAATAAATAAATACTCATATTGTTTTATATAAAAGCACTTAATGTTTTTAAAATATTAGGGGATCTGTATTGGTATACTTTTAATTCCTCAACTGTAGTTAATTTAACATTTATATTTTTGAATAAAGAAGAGAAGTTAAATCTTATATT
Organism: Epiperipatus broadwayi; assembly: GCA_028023455.1. Taxonomy (NCBI): domain Eukaryota; kingdom Metazoa; phylum Onychophora; class Udeonychophora; order Euonychophora; family Peripatidae; genus Epiperipatus; species Epiperipatus broadwayi. The sequence continues at coordinate 14,005,600 of JAQFVV010012401.1, forward strand.
TTAAAAAATTAAGTAAAGTTATAAAAAATTCAAGAACTTATAAGTAACTTATAAAAAAATTAAGAATAATATTATAAAAAGTTCATTTTATGTAGAATTAAATAAAATAAAAAAATACATACCAGTTAAAAAACAAACAAATTGTAATTAATTATATTTAGTGAAAGGTTGATAATAAAGATTTTATAATACAGGTTTTATAATTAAGGGATTATATAATACTTTGTTTATAAATGACTCAAATAAGGAAAAAGAAAACTTTTTATAAGAAAGACTGAAAGTTTGAAGAACAGAAAAACATGTTTTTGTCAGGCATCAGAAAAGCTATATAAAATAAGATTGATATATTAATTCATTTACATTAATTTACTTTGATTTGGTATTCATCTATTTATTGATTGAATATAATCATAATACAGCATACGGTTAATGCTAGAGAAGAAAAGATTTAATATAAGTACAACAAGTTACTGTAGCTTGGTAATAATTACCCTTATAAAAAAGTTATATAACTATAAAATACATTTTAGAACTAATTTTATTTTATTCATGATGGAAAACTTCTTTATGAAGAAGGCTTTCAACAATAGATTTGGAATGCATATAGAATTATCTATGTTTTCAAATGTTTCCACTCATTGTCTTGCTATTAATGACCCATTTACTGAGTGGAGGCACTAATAGAAATTTGTTTCTGTTGATCAGAAATTTCCCGGGCTTGATGAAGCAAAGTAGTATACCGTTCAAACAATTCAAAGATCTAAATTGGAAAGTAACTGCAAATATAATTAAATAAACCCAACAAAATAATAGCATAAAAATATAAATGACTATTATGTAAATACAAATTGTAGCTTTAAAAAGGTGGACAATTAGCTATTGGACATAAATAAATATAGCTATACTTAAAAGTAAACGAAACTATTTTTTTATTATTATATTTGTAAAAACTTTCTTAATATATTTAATTCTTATATATATTACTTTATTTTTTGGAACTTGTAATTAAGATTTTTTTTTCATTTCGCTTATGAGTGCTAGATTTCTTTGAATTACAATGAAATATTTATATTTTTTTATATGTTTTTGATTATATGTTTTAATAATGTGTGATGGAATAAAAGTTGGAAATATATATATACACAGGGATACCCAAAAATAACTGGAATATTATAATAAAAAAATTGATTATTTATTTTTAAATGTTATAAATTTAATCTCTTTCAAATAACTATCCACTTGATGCAATATAACAGTCTAAACATAGTTTTCATTTTTCAAAGTAGTCTGGAAGTACTTGCAAAGTGATTCATTTTAATGTCTCTGACATTTTTTTCACCACTTCCAAGTCTACAAAACAATAAATAATTGAGACATTTTTTTTACTCCAGAGATTAAAAAAAACTGCAAGAAGCAAGATCAAGCAAATATGACTGATAGATAAACTGGTTTATGCTGAATTTAATTAAAAAGTGCTTTGCACTCTTTTCTTTGTCACAAATCAGAATGTTTATGTTTTACTGTATCACATAAAGTTTTTTGCAGATAAAATGCCTGACCATTACCTAAATTTGAGAGAAAAATGCCATTTGCTTAAAAAAAAACATTGTTTTGTCTTTGTATTTCACTTGAGATGCTTTTTAGGGATGGGATAAATTTAACATTTCAATTAAACCCCTCATAAACTTATGTTTTTATGAAATCAGCTTTTTTGTAATCTATTTTAAGCATTACAACTTTTTTTCTTGTCATTTTCTGCAAATGAAAACAGAATTTCACATTGTCAAACTTTTCAGTCATTATTAAAAATTGACAAAAATGAAAAATGCACTTTACAATCAATGTGTTACGTGGCACCACAATTTCACACAGCTATGTCATTTGATAGTTTGACACAGAAAGGTCTCTGCAAAAATTTATAACAGATGAAACCTATAAACAGGTGCACAAACCAGAGAACAATTTTGGTTCTTTTGATTCCTCCTTCATATATGTAGGTGAAGTTAAGTATCTTTAAAAATAATGTATATATGAAATTAAATTGTAACATGTTCTATATGGTTTACTTGAAAATGTGTTTCAAATGTATTTTTAGTGCAAGAAATTGGTCTGACTTCTAAATTGATTGATGATTTTGATAGGTTTAAGCTAAAGTTAAAAGTTCCACTAATAAAAACACAAAAAAATTGCATAAATATATCTGTTTGTGTGTTCATGTATTAAGAATTGTGTATGTTAGCAAAATATGGCAATTTAAATTGGCTAATGATGATTAAATTTTGAAAATCCTTAAAGTAGAGGTTTTTTTTTTAGGTGAAAAGAGCATACTAACATCTTTGTAATATTTATTAGTTCAGAATTACATTATACTATATCTGTGTGTGCATATAACCATAAATAATTTTTTAATTAATACAGTCATGTTAATAAATTGTTTTTGTTTCTTAAAATTAAATTTAGTGTGCACACCATTTTTTTAAAGTGTTGTCTCATTTAAATTGTGTATGTAAATATTTTATGTTCCTGAGAATGCTAAGAATAGGCCAGAATATTACCCCAAAAAATTTAGAATCTTATGATATGATGATACTTATTTCATATATTCTGATTATAAATAAAACTAAATAAAATTCTTAGCATAGCCTAACATATATGATAGTAAAAATTAATTATCAGACAATATAATTTGTATAATTTCTTTTAGAATTCTTACATATGATCTTTTCAAAAGGAGACTATATGTGATCATCATTATTTTTATTCTAGTCATTAATTGAGAACTTAGTACTAGATTTAAATTTTTTATGAATATATTAATAACTATAATAACAAACTGTAGTTATAAATATAATACACATCTCTACAATCCCATCTATCTTCTTATTTTTCATACAACTATATAAATAATGACTGGTGTGGTAAGATATATATATAATATTTCTCTTTTTATTATATATATATATATATATATATATATATATATATATATATATATATGTGTGTGTGTGTGTGTGTGTGTGTGTGTGTGGGTGTGTCTGGTACAAGAGGGGTTGGCATTTTGTAATATTTAAAAGTAAAAAAAATAAATAAAAATTAAAAATAGTTCAATAAACACAATTTAGCTTTCTTTTTTTTTGTTAGTATAATCTATTTTTATATACACATGGGTCTCGTTTTATGCGGATTATTTTAATGTGATTTTGAAGTTATGCAATTCATGTTTCTTCTTAATATTTTTCATATTTTACTATATTTATTAGATATCAAGAAATTTAAATCATTAATAACTTATTTTGACTTGAAATACTTTTTTCTTTTCAAAAATATAACGTTATATTAGTAGCTAACATGAATATGGCCTGAAGCTGTATTTAGAATTTTAGCTTCTATGTAAATAACCTACTTATACTATACTAATGAATAAATAATAATAATGGATTTATACTTACATATAAAAATTTTAAACTTTTAAAATGTATTTTGTTAGGTATAACAGAAATAAATGATGGAGATTTTTAAAATAAATAATGAAGATTTTATTGATTTTATAAACTGAAAATAATATTTCTAATGATAATGTATAATCTTTTTGTTTGATTGTGATCTCATTTTTTAAATATAGAAACAAAATGTGAACATTTAAAATTTATTTCAGTAGTAAAAATCAGTTGTCAACAGAAAACCATTAACACAGCTCAAGACTGAAATTGGCACTAGTTGTGTAAATGGGATGGAGCAGAATATGGAAAAACTTAGAGTGGGGAATGGAAAATAAAGTGGCTAACAAGTTTCTCTGGGCATAATTTCTGAGAGATTCTTGACTTCATTCAAGGAGAAGCTACATCACATCACATTGATGAATCTGATTTCTTACCAGTTTACAAACAAACTGCATATCATCAATAATACTGTAGTTAATAAAAAAAAATAAAAAAAAGTTTGTCTTGTATCAATTTTTTTCAAATATTTGATATTTTTTATTAGTCATACTTTATTTCCTTATTTTTTTAATGCAAATTTTAAAGTAATTTTTCCTTGTTGCTTTGCTTTTATGCAAATTCTGAAAATTACAGACCCTATCCCCCATTTTTCAAGGCAAGTTATGTCTATTTTTGTGCAATTTTTTTTAATGCGGGGTCTTCAGTGGAACCTATCTACCACATAAAATGAGACCCAGGTGTACATACAATGAAAGTTGTTTGTGTGTTTCATATTATCTATTTAATTAAAATAAAGTCAAAATTGGTAAGAATAGAAATACATGCAGATTGTTAATCCAGATAAGCAAAAGAAAGAAATTCTAAATGCAAGTAATTACAATCAGAGTAATATATATATATATATATATATATATATATATATATATATATATATATATATATATATATATATATATATATATATATATATATATATCAATAATTAAATATGGTACTGAAGGAATTTATAGAAAAATAGCTTTGTAGCTAGAAAGCAAAGAGTAGTGCATAAGATTATCAACTTGTAACCTGATAAGAAAACAAAAGGTAAAAATATAATATGTGCAGATATTTCAAACTAGTTATGATATAAAAGAGGTGGACAACTTCAGAGTGGGGTTCTTTCATTGGGCATTGCATAGAATGAAAGGACAAGAGGGACTAATTACTACTTTTTTTCTCAAAGCCATAATAAAATGCCTCCATTCAGGACTAACTAATATACTGAACTAATTTGACATGAATAAGTAAAACCAGAGCACTTGCTGATACATCCTCTCATGAATAAGTCACCCAAAAGCTTCAAGTCTCTAGCCTTATCATACTATAGATCTGAAATGTAAAAATATTACCAGAATGAAATCAAAATTATACACAATGGAGCCCTTCATGAAAAAAACATGCATGCTACAATAATCAACAATCCACATAACTTTGAGGAACTTTCCTGTAAGATATTATTCATATAATAACTCATGTTAGATTAAATATGTGTGCAAACTAAACCCTAACTATAAGCTTCCAATAACAATAAAGAACATTTAGTACTGGTTAATTAGCCACTTTACATCATGTGGTGATGCTGTGTCTGTGCAAAAATGTATTAAGATAATGTTTCTGGGCCTTCCCTCAAATTTACTTATTCTTATCTTCTAAATTAAACATTTAATCGAATGTCAAAAAAGCAAAAAAAAAAAAAAAACTTTTTTTATTTCCAAATTTATGTTATTGTTCTAATAATAAATTAAACATTTAAACAAAATTAAAAAACAAACAAAAATACTTCACTAAAAAGGTAATCAGCCCGACTTTGTTTTTTACACCGATGAAAAATCAAAGACTTTTTTTTTATTTCCAAATTTACATTATTCTAAACAAAATTAAATAACAAACCTCCTAAAAAAATCATTGAAAAAGTAATCAGCCAATCGATATTCTATTTGATCATCTGGCTTTGTTTTTAAATATCTAATACAAGTGGGACAAAAAGGATTCGGATTGATTATGTTTTGAAGAAATCATAACAACAAGCATTGATTCCAACAACAACAACAACTTTATTTCCAAATTTCAGTAACACTAAAAATACATTATTCGTCTAATAATAAATTAAATGTTTAAACAAAATTAAAAAACAAACAGAAACACCTCATTAAAAAAGTAATCAGTCTAATTTGGTTTTTTGCATGCTGATCAAAAGGCAAAAACACAACCAAACACTTTTCTTTTTATTTCCAAATTTACATTACTCTAAAAAAATGAAATAACAAACCCAAAAACTTTACATCAACTGACTATATTTTTAAATATGCAATACAAGTGGGACAAAGAAGGATTGGGATTGATTGTGTTTCAAAGAAATCACAACAACAACAACTTTATTTCCAAAAACAGCTTCTCAATAATACAACTTTCATTAACACTCAAAATGTGTCACTTGTCAGTAATACATGAGCTGCAACCCTTTGAGAAAGGGCAGTCTCAAACTTAAATGTTTGCTGTTACTTTCAGCCATGTTATTTATCTCAACAAGAACATGAAATTTGGTGTGAATCTGCCACATCATGTTCTGAAGAGACTTTCCAAATTTCTACCAGATTCCAAATGTGCAGGGAAGTGCATTGACAGGGTGATAATTATCACTATGGAATAATACTCAGTTGGTGTGTGATATAATGATTTTGAAAACAGATTTCAAGAGTCCTATGAAATTGAACAACAAACACCCTCATATCAAATGGTATTGAACTGCCATTACTGAACATGCACATGAAAAGCATGGCCTATGAATTTGCATAGAAAACAACACCATCATGCAGCACAAGTGGCTATTATGATGGTAGTGTTGTAGTAGATGTAGGTTCGGCCAAGTAAATGACATATTTCTTTGTTTTTACACAGAAGCAGAGCCACCAAGCAGCATACAGTGGCTAATTAATCAGTACCAAAATTCGCTTTTATATTCTCCAATAGAGTATCATATGGATGGTTTATTAGAGAACTTGAAGAAGAAAATTGTAATATAAAATTCATTGATTAAAATTATTATCTGAATGTGTTTATTTTTGTTCCTGTTTATTACTAATTCATAATTAGCATATTATCTTTTTGTTTGTTTTAATAAAATATTTATTATTAATAGAACCCTTTTATTGTACAGTCTTAATTTAGTTTGTTAAATTTTATTAACAAAAAAATGTTTTGAAAAATGTATAAATTATCTATGCTAATGTGGTCCGTTAATAGTCAAGACCTGGGGAAAATTAATATAAAAGATTAAGTGACAAGAAAGTGAATTTTCTAAAATATTAGTTATTTGCTTCAAATCAATAGGATGCAGTGTGATCAGAATCAGTGGGTCTACTGACCCTAGTGACTTTTTAAACAAATAAAAAGCGTATTCCACCAGCAATTCAAATCAGAATAAAATGTTAGGTTATTTAATTAGGAAGTGTAACTGTGTTTTAGAAATATCTGAATTGACACATGAATAGTATAAATCTTACATAGTTTGATTAATTAACACATTATTCTGTGTAATGTATGCACCTAATAAACCTGTAAATGGTACTATATATATATATATATATATATATATATATATATATATATATATATATATATATATATATATATATATATATATATATATATATATATATATATAACAAAAATTTTGTGGGAACATGGCCTGTCTTTAAATATTAGATAGATCACACTTGAGATAGAATTCAGTTTTTTTAATAGCTAGTCCATGAACAATTTTGTTAAATATCCAATATTTGGTTTGTAATTAGATATGTAGCTATTCTTTATAGAAACAAAACTGCTGAAATAAGACAATCTGACAGTAATGACTTACTATCATTACCTCTTGTATATGAGTGTTATTAGAAAAAAAATTCTGCAGTTTGATATTTAAGGTCTGTTTTGCTTTTTTATTTTACTTTAAAGCATATATCATAAATCACTCTAACTGGGAATGTATTTTTTATAAATATACAGTGTCATAAGCAATAAATTTTAAAGAAGTTGAAAATTTAAAATCAAATGCTATATTTGTCTAATTATCATTGCATTTAGAATCAGGCAGAAAAAATTAAAAATTTTTTTCAAACTGGAATTGTAAATACACAGGTTCTATACATCAAAATATATTTTACATCAACATTAGCCTCAGGAATTATTCTTTAACTGGAAATGACACATAAATATAGTATGTTTTACTATTGTCCCATTTATTTCCTTCTTCAATTTAGTAGTGAAAATGTTCTAAGTCTTAAACCATATCTCAAAATGATACTCTGTAGTATTTTTTATTTATCATTATCTTTACATTGAAAAAAATATATAATTAAATGTTTGATCCTAATCAATCACTGCTGGAAAAAATAGAAGATTGAAAACCTCAACCCAAAGTATATTTTAATATTTTACTGTTGTGAAAATTCTCTAAATAAATTTAACACTCTTATAATCTAAATACAACTCCATAAATAATAATCTCTAAGGATGAGACAATCAGTAAACTATGATGGTAATTCATTACTTCCAGACTTGCCTACTTCCACAGTTTTGTTCTCTACAAAATCAATTAGATACCTAATTACTAGTCAAATATTGGATTCTTAAATATAAGAAATTTATAATAAATGCAGAATTTTACTTGCATAAATATTAGATCTTATATCAAAGGTAATAGTTCTTAATAAGAAAACAGAAATACAGATCACCAAATTAGCATTGGATTCTAAATTTATCTTACCAATTCTTTGAAAACAGTAACATTTATTTTTCAACTTACATTAAGTGCTTTTAACACCACCATAGTAGACTCTGAAGAAGTTTTAATATAATTTTATACAAAAATTGCCAATCTGTTACTGAATCACAATTAAAAATTGAGGAACTTTTTACTATAGTATAAAGAAAAATAGAGAATAAAATATTTTTTTCTTTCTCTTTTCAATAATTTGATCTATCTATATGTTTATCAGGTTTTTTTAAAAAAAGAAAAAAGATATTAACATTTGTTGTTTTAATTAACTAAAGTTGATTTGTCTTCTTCTTCTCTCTCTGAAACAAAATGTAATGTTTTCCAAATTAAAGTATAATTAATAAATTATCCTGTTTCTGGTAATTAAAAAGAAAAAAATAACCACAGAGGAATCTTCAATGATTAAGGTATGATTGTATTTTTTAAATAATTAAAAAAGAAGGGAATAATTTTTTGTAAAAAGTAAGATCAATTGGCCCATGTTTAATGCTGTCATTTCTGAGATATTGCATGATTGGAGGGATAAGGTAATGTATTAAAAATAAAACAGGGGAGGCAGGAAAGCATTAAGTACAGTGTCTACTTGGTAACAGGCAGTCTTGATCCAACTGTTAGGGAGAAAATAGCAGTAGAATCTCAACTCTTGAATAGAAAATAGTGAGAATTATATTTGTGGTCTGGTTGTAAGACTAGCATCACTACTAATTGTTAAAAAATGTTTTTTAAAATGAAATTGAAAAAAACTGCTACATTTTAGCTAAAAGTTGAGCATAGCCAATCCAACATGTAATCTATTTTATTAAAAGAAAATGTAGAAGAATATCCTTAGAAAAATTTGCAAAAAGTCTTGTGTGTCCATCTAAAATCATGACCCTATGCAAACCTGAACCAAAAATTGTTATATTGTAAAATAGATAAATTCAGTCTACATTAACTTGATCTGGAAATCTGTGAAAATCTGAAAATATATTGTAAAATGAAAGCTGCAGAAAAAATAAAAAATGAGATGAGAGAAAGTAATTGTTAAAATGAACTCCATTATTATTATTATTATTATTATTATTATTATTATTATTATTATTATTATTATTATTATTATTATTATTATTATTATTATTATTATTATTATTATTATTATTATTATTATTATTATTATTATTATTATTATTATTATTATTATTATTACTATTATTATTATTATTATTATTATTATTATTATTATTATTATTATTATAATAATAATAATAATAATAATATAAAGCAAGGAGCTATCAGATTAAAATGTTAAAAGAAAAAAATATAATAAAAAGAATTGTTAATATTGAAATCTGTGGTAATCAGAAAACTATTATTATCATTTTAAATTAAAAATTTGAAGTTATAAAAAAGTTAATGGAGAAACGTTTAATGGAAATAATGGATAAATTCAACTGTACCTAACCTGGAAACTATAAATAAGAATTTAGGTTAATGACTTATCTTTATAAAGTCCCTATCTTGAGTTGAAGTTTCAGAGGTTCTTCTATAGTCAAAAACTACATCATTTTCATTATTCTAACATTTAAGGTGCATATAAAAAAGGTTAAAATCTTTCTCTTTCTAATTACAAGTCTCCCTGTGTGCTTAATAAATAATCAAAACATTACATTAATTTTTATATTTTCATTAAAAAGATTTCATTGTAAATTGCAAGATTTTGTGTAAGTCAATTTGTGAAAAAAAATAGTGGGCTTAAATGTGAATAAAGTAATATCTTCTCACTCTCAAATCAAGATGCTTCTGATTGGCCTATATAAATAAGAAATTAGGTGAAAGATAAAACAGTTTCTCTTATCTTTATAAAGTCCCTATATTGTGTTGAGGTTTGAAAAGTCCCTCTATCATCAAAAACTACATTGTTTGGCTATTATACAAAAGTTTAAGCACATGTAAAAAAGGTTAAAGTCTTTCTCTTTCTAATTACAGACTTCCTGAGTGCTTGATAAATAATAAGAACATTATATTATTATAATTTTAAATTGAACATTTGAAAAAACAAGATAAAGTGACCTGAAAAGACACTGAAATTATGACTACAAAAAAGAATTAAAAGAATAAAATCCATGGTAATATAAGGTATAGTTGATGTGCAAATTTTTATTTACAGATTTTCATTTATATATCTACATTTTACAAATAATTTTTAATATAAGTAACAATTAATAACAATGAATAATTTTGATTTAAGTATTTTTTTTGTTGAAACATATTTTTTTAATGTTTATTTTATTTTCCCTACCAAAGAATAAAAGTGTATGGGACCTTCCCATTTTCATAAGAAAATGAGAAAATTTTAGCTAATATTAATTTTTTTTCTTATTGTTAATTATTATTTTAGTTTTAATCATTGTACTAAGGAAATAACTGAGTTAAAGTAATTTCCATTTAAGTAATAGGAATCAATAGGAAATAATCTTGTTTTATGAAATTATATTTTTTATATAGAATATATGTTAAGTTTGAAATTTTCATATTACCATATTTAAAATTTTTCTTATTTATTATTTATTGGTTAACTTTATTAAATAATTGTTAAAAATAATACTATTAATGTCTTTATTCCACCAGCTTTATGTTCTACGAATTGACAGTATAAGTGCCTGACTTCATCATGGCACTCTGATTTAAGGGATTTATAAATGACTCCAGTAAAACTATTTGAATTGAGGTAATTTAAGCACTTACATTTATATTTTTTCTTGTTCATTCTCACAATCCCTTCAGCCCTTGTGATATTGAGCTAGCTCCAAAACAGTAATGGTAATGATATATGGAGACATGTGGGTGTTGTAATATCCATATGGTTCAATGGATGGCATGAAAGTTAAGATCACTTTTAAAGTCCATTATGTTATTCATACAGATTGGAAATTAGTTTATATTTGACATCTACATTCATGGTAAAATATGACCAGTACTTTATAATGATCATCATATATCAGAATATTGCAAGAGATACTTGAGCACTTAAGTATGTGCATGCAGATTATTGTTTTATATTATATTCTAAGTTTGGCATTCATTAGTAAATTAGCCTACATTTTGATATTGAATCTTTTTTAGATCCAGTCACAAGGGATGACTAAAGATTATTCAAGTTTAGTGACGTAAATGAAATTTATAATTTTTATAACCATTTATTTATTCTATGCTAATTCTCTCATACTTCTTTATATTTTCTGATGATTATTCACTGGGGGTGATGAAAATTTTACATCTCTCCATATTGTCACCTCTTGTCTGTAATATTAAATATATATACAATCTTCTCACTGTTATGTAAAACTGATTAAAATTATATATATATATAAGTATTACCAGTAAATATAAATAATGACATTTATAGAACATCAGAAATATTTTCAGGAATTTTGTAATCATCCACAATAGTTATTCATTTAAATTTTCTGAAAATAAATATCCTTATGTGATATCCCAAAATTCATGAATTTTAATGTTTGCACTTTATCTATTAATTAAAGATTTCTATCTCTATAAAAATTGCCTCTTTAATTTTTCCTTTCTTATGATTTCTTTATTTATAAAGAATTGTAATGTTATATCATGATCAAAGACACAGAAATTAATATTAAACAATTTTTTTTTTTACTTTTTATACATTATTATAAAAAGTGATGTCCTTTCAATTACTTCTCAATACTACATCCCAATTTCTCAATGCATGAATCATTACATTCACACTTAATTTGATACACAATATTACTTTTTTATTTTTTGGGCTATTACTTTTTTCAGATTATTCACCAGTATATTAAATGTCAGTGAGATGAAACACAAAATAAAACATAATTTTTTATATATATTTTTAATAAATTTATCTTTAGCTTTTGAAATACATGATGTTGAGATAAATTTATTAAAAATACATATCAAGAATTAAATGATGCTAATTTTATATTTTATTTAATATTAATAGATTAGTAAATAATTTTAAAAATATGATACCCAAAAAACCAAAAAAAAAAAACCAAATGTGTATCAAGATATTAAAGCATGAACAATATATATATTGGAATTTATTCTAATTATTGTTTCTTTCTTATTTTATTAGTCTTCATTATTGCATTTTCTTACTTTTAATGATTTGAATAAATTTCTTTTTTGTTCTATGTGATTGAAACACTTGCATGGAATTCTTTACAGTGTGTGTACTATTCTATAATGAACATATCTAGATATAAAAAATGAAAAATCAATGCATTATAAAACTCTTACAGATAATCTGCATGTTCTCATGTATATCAAATAATAATCAAATAATATTATATTTTGTCAAAAATAATAAAATATAAATGATGGTTATACAAATTAATATAAATAAAAAATACATTTATATTTTAAAGTAAACATTGGCATGATCATACCTAATATTAAACTTCCATTAGTCCACTTTAAGTAAATTTTACATGTGCTATGAGTTTTTAAAAACTTACAATGCTTTACAAATCTCCCATTAGCAATAAGAATAGAAAGACATAAACATTATGCAAAATTTATTAATAGTTTATATTTTTACACTCAATTTGAATAGAATATGGAAGCTTTTACATTAATGCAATGAAAAGATGAATAATTATTTTTGGGGGCCACTTGAGTTAGCTTTCCAATTTCATGTTTATTTTTGATATCCTCTGACAATTAACAATTCAATGTTATGATTATACACTGTTGACATCTGCAACTCTTTACTGAACAAAAAAACCTCTGATAATATTCTGAAGAATGTTTTTTTTAAAAAAAACTCTTAGTATCTTTGTTTTTTTTTCTTTTATGTCATTATTTTTTTTTTTTTTAAATTAGGAAAATAAACAAACAAAGGAGTTTAATTTATCACTTCACTTCATGTATTCAAACATACATTTTTTTAATATTTTAATACCTACTATCATGGCTTGTTTATTTATTTTTTAACTTGGAAATTATTACATAATTTTACAAAAATTTTAACATGTAAATACTTTTTTACAATTTTATTTATCTCTTTTAATAACAACTTAATCTAAAAAAACATATATTTAACAATAAGCAATTCTTTCTTAAAATTTATATCCCAAAAAGTTATTATGACCTGTTTATTTTTTTTTTTATTTGGAAATTACAACATAATTTTACAATATTTTTAACAAGAAAATATATATATATATTTTTTAAATTATCTCTTTTAAATAACAACTTAATCTAAACAAACATATTTAACACTAAATAATTATCCCTTAAAATTTATAACCAAGAAACTTTGCTTACCTTATATATTCTTATTAAACATGATTCATTTCACATAATTAAAACATAAAACACAGTTTTTAATTTTTTTTTTTTTTAAAAAACCCTTTTTTTATTTCTTGCTGAATAAAAGAAATTCATAATATGACTAACAAAAGAGCATTCTGAGTTTCAACTATTTAATATGGTTTTTTTCAAGTGTTTAGATGAAAACAAAATATTAGTACAATACATGTATTTAAAAATGTCTGGAAAAAATACAACTACATGTTACATATTACCAACATGTCAAATAAACCTATAAATTAAATGGAAATCAATTACTTTTTCTTGAGAGCTAGAATAAATCCTACTTTATATCAGTAAATGGAAGAAATAAATAGACCATCTCTTACTTAAGCTTATATGATAATTAACCAATCATTTGTTGATATTTTTAAAAATAGAGCGTGATTAGGACTTCTCAAACAGGATGATGGGATTTTCTTTTTCTGAGATCCTGGGGCTAAAAATTATCCCATTATCCTAGGATAATAAACCAAATTTCCCAGGAATTGCTTTAATTATTATTAAGATTTTTTTCACTTTTTTAAAAGATATCAAAAATATTTGCACTCAAAATTTTAGTATATATATTTGTTTTACTTTTTTGGCCATAATAATGAATTTTTATCAAAATTAAAAAAATGCAATACATGTGCCATAGATAAAAAAATTACTATACAAATTAAAATATATTGAGTTGTAGTTGTCTGCTATCTGTAATTGTAATTTACAAGCTTTTCAGTACAAACGTATAGCTATGAAACTCATTTTTCACCCTGAAATTCTTTTTAATATATGATTTGGTAAACAAAAATGTTGAATAATGTTATGAAACTTGACTGTATTAAATTCAAACTAGAAAATCCCCCAATTTGTAGTAATTTTTAGTGAATACATTTATTTTATATTATTATTATGCTAATACTATGGGTAATTTAGTATAAACAAAAACATAGGTAAATAAAAAAGTGCTTAAGTAACGTTTGAAAATTTTATTCTTAATTCCTAAAGACAAATCTTTACTATTAGAAATTTTTTTCAAAGAATAAAACATATTTTGAAAATCAAATTGTAAATAAGATAAGGTTTTTTTATTTAGTTTAGTATTTTAATTTATTTTTATCATTGGATGCTGTTATTTTGAATTTCACTGGAATCATGAATCCAGAAGATATATCATATAATGTTAATAATATCTCAAAAGAAATACATATTTTTGAAGCACCAGGGATGTGAATAAATAATTTAGAAAAATTATATAATGCACTAATGATCATCCCACCGACATCAATTGAATTGGAAAGAGCTTTCATCATGAAAATTCGATCATCTTTAAATGATAGTGCCATTGACAATGTATGTTTTTTAAAAAACTATTATAAAAATTAATATTTTTATTTCTCATTGTATTTTATTCAAATTAATATAAATTTATTTTAACTTTATTTATAATGAATTATTTTGTATTTAAGTTTTTCACATTAAAAATGATCCTTTTTAAAAAGTCATAGTGAATTTTTTGTATTATTTTGAACTGAAAAAATACTTCAACACAACAACAGAATGTGCACTAAATGGATTAATTCATGCTTGTTAATAGATCTTGGGAGATCACAGGATCCCAGAAATAGAATCATTTTTATTCCAGAATCCTGGGATTTGAATTTTATGGGAAATGAAAAACCCTAAATATGATGTTTGTATAATAGCCTGATTTTAAATATGACATAATTCTTCTTAAAAGTACGATTGAATATTATATAAAAAAGATGGAGTCTCATTTTTAAGGACTTATAATACTAATGCAAAGTCAGTTTTTATGGATGTAAATATTAAATATGCATGGAGTTTAATGTATATGTAAATTACTTGAAATAAATTAATTTTTGAAAACTCTGAATAAGTAAGACCAATGGTGTGTTTAAAATTAGACAAATATACATATATCACACTCTATTCCCAACAACATTAATAAATGATTGCTTAATTACCACTTGATCTTATGACGTAGATGATCCATCTATTTCCTATATGTATTAATGTGAGGTGCTCTTTATGCATAAATCTTGGAAATGTAGATTATTCATTTAATTTACATATATATAAATATTAAGCTAAACATATGTAATAAATGTAAATATAATAAAACAAACTCCCTTTTTTAATATATATATATATATATAATAAAAAAAGGAATGTAATATTATTTGTTTATATATATATATATATATTAATCAGCTAAAATTTTATATAGATTATTACATAAAAATTTACCACTATATTTTAATATTTACAAAACAGTAAAAATAAGCAGCAATACTATATAATTTACACAGAAGTACTTTTGAATATTTATATTATCATCATTTCCAATTGAATTTAGTTAAGACAAGAAACAGATGTCATATAGTTTTCCTAAAACTGTGAATATTAATATTAGGAAATTATTTATTTATTGTAAAACCTTTAAATTCATTTATAAGAATTGCATTTTTAATTTTTTCTTTCTATGGTATCTTACTTCATTTCGGATTGCACATGGATATCACTAGGAAAAAAAAAATCTCATAAGAAAAAAATTAAAAGATATTTTTATAACTCAACTTAAAGATTCTATAACAAAAAGACAATCTTATAATATTGATATATACAGCTCATGGAAAATTCCATTTGTTTCTCAATCATATAAGTTCTGTTGCTACTAATTGTGATATAATTAATCAAAAGTATAATATAAATTATATATTATTACTGTTATTATAATTTAAAATATATCTATGTGTTGGTAATATGAAATATCTACACTTTTATGTTCATTATTTCCAACATTCTTAGTACATTTGTATTAATATTTTGTTTTGATTTCAACCTTAGAATAAGTCTATTTAATGGTGAAAATGTCAATATGGTTTTATTATTGTTTGCAACATTTTCTTGGTTGTTTGATTCTGCAAAAAGTAAAAAGAAAGGTTTTTAAAAAGAAAATGACGATTGGTGCTTTATTCTTTTTAAGTAATTAACTTTTTGTTTCCTTAATCTTTTGTTTTTCTGCATCTAATTCGTGCTCTATCTAGTTTTAATTAACAATAATTATATTTATAACTTATTATTATTTTATTAACCTGATGCATCTCTAGAAAATATTATCACATGAGCATATTATCTCATTGATATGGAAACAATAAGAAATATATAAAATCTATCTAATGGATATATATATATATATATACATACCATGGATTGTTATTCTAATAAAGAGCAGAAATAAACAGAAAAAATCCATGTAAATAGAAATAACTTTGCCTTGATGTTGCCAGGAAACTACTAATTGGCAATCTCTCTTAGATTAAATAAATTTTCTCTATTACTTATTATAGTTCTTTTATTGGGGCTTATTGTTTAAGTCTATCTATCTATCTATCTATCTATCTATCCATCTATCTATCTATCTATCTATCTATCTATCTATCTATCTATCTATCTATCTATCTATCTATCTATCTATCTATCTATCTATCTATCTATCTATCTATCTATCTATCTATCTATCTATCTATCTATCTATCAGATCTATCTATCTATCTATCTATCTATCTATCTATCTATCTATCTATCTATCTATCTATCTATCTATCTATCTATCTATCTATCTATCTATCTATCTATCTATCTATCTATCTATCTATCTATCTATATACCTATCTATCTATATACCTATCTATCTATCTATCTATCTATCTATCTATCTATCTATCTATCTATCTATCTATCTATCTATCTATCTATCTATCTATCTATCTATCTATCTATCTATCTATCTATCTATCTATCTATCTATCTATCTATCTATCTATTTTACATGTATGTGGTGTATTAGTTGTATAAGATGAATTGGATAGCTGTGGGAGTTTGAACGTCTGAGTTCAAGACCCTTATAAATAAATATATATATATAAACAAAACAAATACTGAAATAAGACTTCTGATTTAAATATTAAAAACAATTACATAGACCAGTATTTGTGTGTTGTTTTACATATCTGTTATATTTTTGATATTAGGTTCCAAATACACCTAAAGAATCTTTGTTTTTGACTAAAGCGTATTATTTTGATATGTTGATTAGTGAATTTTTTTGGTTGCATTAATTTGGGTAACGAAATGTAAGATAAAATTTTATATACATAAAAATTGAATGGAACGAATAGCCTTTTATTTATTTGATATTTATATATGTGTTATGTATATATATATTTTTGAAAAACTGAAAAAAAAAAGACCTGATATCTTTACCTGTAAAATATTTGTGCATAAATATGTATAAACAACTATAATAATGTGAATTTTCAATTTACTAGTATTTTAGATGTTTTTATCTAAATGTGCATAATTTATTTTATATATGAATTGAAATAATATTATGATGTAGGCTATTATGTGACACATTATTTAGTATAAGGTTTTTACATTTGGATGCTTTATGCATATATAAATTGTATCAGAAAATAATAAAAAGTTAGTTAAAAACTTGCTACTGTAATCTCGCATTTATTGCTTTTAACGAATCACATTATGACATACATTTTAATATACATAATATTTTAGCATAACTATACATATGTAAAGTACTTGTATATATTTTAACAAAAATAGTTCATTTTATTAAGGATTCAAAATTTGACAAATTTTATCAATTTTCATATTTCAAAGAGACAAAAAATATAAAAAAATTATTTTAAATTTTTATAAAGATATCTTTCACAGTAAGTAAAAAAGATTTTACTTTTATATACACATTATAAATATTTCTACTAGAAACAAAATTGCACACATAAAAAAAAAACATTTCTATACCATATATTAGTTTTTGCTTTTTAATTACTATACTTATACAAATAATTACTATATGTGAGTATTTGAATGGCTACACATTTCGATTCCAGTTTAATATTATTTAAAAATATAATAGCATCAATAATATTTTTAATATATTAAAATGTTAAAATAAACTATAAAGTTTTTAAAATATTTACATTCCGCATTTCAATTTTTTTGTCAAGTTTGAAGGCCTACTAGTTAGCATAGCTGCCTTCGAAGCAGCTGGCCCGGGTTCGCTTACCCGTCAACGCATTTGACATATGACAAAAAAAAATTCCATGCTACACACACACACACACATATATATATAAGATAAAGTTAAAGAGACCTTTAAATTTCAAGGACTTCCCAATAGCTTCTCATCAATGTACAGAGAAAGATAAAAGATTATTCTCAAGGTCTCGAACTGTCGGATGGTGAATGTTTTTAGCGGTTTTCCTAGCTTGTTTTACCCTCTAAGATAATCCGATACTCTTATTTATATATAGTATAAAATTTATTGCTATTTTTCTTTTATTATTATGAATTATGGAATATATTAGTGAAAATAATTTTTATCTTTATAATACTGATATTTAATATTTAGAGCCTAATTTTAACAGTGTTTTCTGCACACATTAAATCTAATTAGAAATAATTATTAATTTTTCAATATTTTGTTTATGATTACTTTTTTAATATAATGATTAGTTGCCAGTGCACAAATGATAGCTTAATTTTTTTTTTAATTATGAAAAATATCATATATATTTAATCATCTTATGATGAGAACAGCCTCCTTGTATTATTTCAATAATAATAAAAAAAATTTTTTTTATTGGACAACTATTAATAAGTTATTTACATAAATTAAAAAAATATATATACATAAATATAAATAGTCAGATTTGTTCATTTTAACAAATAATTAATAAAAAAAATTTTTTTTAGATAACTTTTCATTCCATATACAATTTCATAGTATTGCAGACAAGTTGGGAGCCATTACTAATAAAATTATTTGCGAGATGATTAACAAAGCATAGAGATATCCCAGTTAGAAGAATAAGAAAAAGAAAACGAATAAAATCTTTAAATATTATATTCACATTTTTATGTACAAATAAAAATAGTATTTTTTTTAAAAATTAAGAATACATTTATTTATTCTGTTTTGATTATTTAGTAATAATAATAAAAACAATTCCTCCAAAATAATAAAATATCAATTATTATTATATAGATTGTATATATATACTTCTATTTAAAAAAAGTGTTTCTATGCACAAATATGTTAATTTAATAAATAAGATATTTTTTTACAAATGAAATAGTAATATTACATATACATACTTATATATGCTTATATTTACATACATAAAACACAACCACTTGCGAAATTTTGTTCTCATTTCTACTGTACTTGAAAAAAAAATTATTTAAACTATATATGTGGTATATACAACATAATATTAAATATACGTTTTTATGTGCTACTATTTTCAAGTGTGTATGCGTTTATCCGATAGTAAATGCATATGCGTATATACGCACATTGTTGACTAGATTAATCTAATCCTATTAACTTTAAACTTACCTTTCTTTAAATTGGAAATTATTGAAGATTTTAGAATTTGTGCTGAGTTTAAGAACCAATCAGAAAAGCCAGAGATGTATAATTAAAAAGTAACATTAAAAAAAGAGTGAAAAATACCTCTTTTTTCCCTCCGTCTCAAAAAATCAATTAGATTGTAATCCTGACATTCTACTGTAATATATATTTTTAAGTTATTGTTTTTTTTATAATCCTGAGCTTGAAACTGTGATCACTCATTTTCAAATAGAGAATCCATTCATGGATGGGAAGTTAAGGATGAGCGCATGGTAGAAATTGTTCAACTGATGCATCTCATTAATTATTCATCACTCAAGAAATGACACATGATCGCAATATTTGTTGCTCGCATATTATTTAAATTATTTATACTTTTTATATTTTGACTATAAATACTTAATAATTATAAGATAAATAACAATATTTGTTTAGCAATCAAACTTTCTTTTGAATTAAAGAAAAAAATAATCTGCTGTTCTTTTTCTCCCCATTTGGATGGTGTATTGTAAAAAAAAAAAAAAAAAACAACGGAAGATAAGAAAAGCATTGTTTTCTAATTTTTGTTTCGTTTAGTAGTAAGCCTTTATAAAAAAAACATAAGACTTTAATTTTATAAATTAAAAATATTTATTTTTAAAGTATTTAAGTAAAATCAATAATAATAATGCTTGCCAATTACTGTGAGAAGAATTGATTGAAAAGCAATTAAAAACCCATAAAAAATCAAAGATTATTGCTTTCAATACAAGTGAAAAAATGGTTAGTTTTATATTTAATTATTTATTATTTTCAATCTCTATTGATCCACTTCAGGATGAAATATATTCGAGATTATTACTTTCGATGTATATCCTCCCTCCCCCATATTATGCAATGTATATATATTACTTCTATATCACTTGTGAACTTTTTAAATTATGTAGGATCCAATTTTATATTTAAGTTGATAATCTATTATCATCTTGGTAGCAATATGACCAGCTCATTCTATTTAAGTTTTTTAAATATTTTAGTAATGTTTTTTAATATTTTCAAGTAATCACGTCCATGTTTCACGTAAATATTTTTTGTAAATCTAAACATGCATCTCCCCATATCTTGCTGACGAAGTTTAAGAATTCTTATAAATAATCATTATTTATTTTTATTTTAAATCTTCTCAGCCATAAATGCACATTTTTATTATTTATAGTAAAAACACCCTATTCAAATTTAATACTATAGTTAAATTCATTTTGCATACTTTCATATTTAGTTAATAATTTAATCAAAATATTTACGAATTTTAACATTTTCAGTTCATTAGTAACAATCTTTATTTTCTCATTTTTGAAAATCCATTGAATACTCTAGTATTTATATTTACTTTTATTTTTTTTTGCATTTATCTAATAGCTGAGTAATATTTCTGAAGCTATAAACGACTGTGTAAACTATCATTTGAAAAATGTAGGCGACCGAATTTATATTTCGTCCATTAGCTGCAAAAGATTTCGAAGAGAAATAATATTTTATGTCATTCAAATTTTCCCAATGACCAGAATCTTTGTCACGATGTTTGAATGATCTTATTAAAACAAAACAACAACAACAAAAAAAGTGCACTCAAATGCCTTTTTGTAATCTACAAATCAATCAAACACGTATTCATCAGTAATCTTAAATATAATTTCCTTTAATATTTGCTTGATGGTTTATTGTGCCACATTCACATTTAAATTCAATTTTGTTTTAGAATGCTATTTTACATATATATATAACTTATAGAAGATTGATAAGACTATATAAATGCCATTATTATACTTTTTACTTATTTGGTATATTCTTATCTTTCAGACATTTTGTCTATAATTTTATTAACATTTTTTTTTCTTGTTTTAAACCGCTTTATTCAATATATCTAATAATTCCATTATTTTCTAAAGTTTTTCTGTTCTTAGTAGATTTATATGCACGCCTAATATTTTTTATTAGAATATGCAATTTCACTTGATGTTATTATTATGTATATTACTATATAAACTTCATTAACACCCCTTTAACACTTTAAGCAAACAATCTTTATTTATTAACAGTTTTGACTGTCCTAGCAGTCTTCAGATCCTAATAAAGATTGTTTGCTTAAAGTGTCAAAGAAGTGTTAATGAAGTTTATATTGAAATATGAAAAGATGTATATTACTACTTACTACTACTACTACTACTACTACTACTACTACTACTACTACTGCTGCTACTACTACTACTACTACTACTACTACTACTACTACTACTACTACTATTATTATTATTATTATTATTATTATTATTATTATTATTATTATTATTGTAGTTGTTTCAAAGCAAAACTTTATTGAGCAAAAAAAAACAAGGTTACATCAGTAAGATACAAATGACAGAGTCAGCATTAAATTGCAATTCAAATATATACATAGGTATGCAAGGTTACAGATTAAAAGCATATTTGATTATGGGAGTTATATATGTATTATTATCTTTTTTTTCTTTCAAGTCAAGTTAGCCAATTTATGTTGGAGAAATTGAAGGGATTGTGCTTGATGATTTAGGTGGCCAGTGCCTTGTTGTTATATAACTGAGGATAGTGAGTCTGGTGAATCCAATGCCATTATTTCCCTTTCATTTGTGAAATGATAAGTCCACTAGAAGGACTCTGGCTGTGCACTGTGAATACCATATCTTGTGGGAGGGGATAGCAGACTATGTAATAAAATTGAGCAATAAAGCATTTAGAGGTTAAATTGATTCTGCCCATGGAGGCTAGAGATTGAACCAATGTCTTAATAGTGACCATGAGGCTGCATATATGTCTGAGTGGGTGAGTTTCAAGTCTCTGGCTCTGAATTGTTCAAGTATTATTATCATTACTATTGTATATTTTTTTGCAGAATTCATAATGACATTTCTGTTTTTAGTATCTCTGGAATTTTTTTTTTGTTAAAATAACTTTTTTCATAATATTCTGCTGTTGTTTTATGTTCTTTGAGATTTTTTTTCTTTTCTGTAGCTTTCAATACTTTCTATTTATTTATTTTTTATGTAATTTTATTAACTCTTTTACTATACTATTTCATAGAACTTTTTATATTAAATTCTTCAAATAAGTTATTTTTAATTAGTTTCACATTCCTAAAATTTCCTGCTAAATTGCTGCCTTTTATGACTGGTATCTGTATAATTATATATATATATAAAGTATTTCTGGAAGCTAGAAACTTTTACTACTTTTCATTTTAAAAGTTTTGTTGTTTAGCTTTGCACTGTTATATATCTTCTATCTTATTAGATAAATATTTTTTGTGAATTAAAATATAATTTACCTCTACTATGTATAACTGGTATGCTTCCAGAATCGTATTCTTTTTGAATTTTTATAATCTATACTTTAATTTCTTTATAAATTCCACAAGTCTGTGATCACTTATTTCTGTTCTTATATTCAAATTTATTTTAAATATTTTTAAATTTTACTATCAATCTTCAGTAACAATCATAAACTATTGTAAGATCTAATCATAAGTCTTCTGCACATTCATATAAAAGTCCCATTTTATATAAAAATGTGAACATATTAAAGCTTACATAATCTGTTTAGCTACAACCTTTCTACTTTAATCTGTTTTCACAATAATATTTACCATCTTTGCTTTATAATTGATTCTAATACTATTATATTTTCAATATTTGTGTCTTCTACTAAAATATTTGTCCACACATATTTTTTCATCTCATAAATTCAATAATTTGTTTTTTAATTTATGCAACCTTTATTATGACTTATTAAAATAAAAACAACTATAAAAGGCTACAATTGTTTTTTTTTTCTGCTATTGAGATGATTTTTTTAATATACATATATTTATTTTTAAAAAAGATAAAAATCAAACTAAACATTCAGTTTTTGAATTACTTTATAATAATAAATAATTAACCATAATTTATCTAACAAGTTGTCACTTAGCAACGTTATTCTCATTACAACTGTACAGTACTTAATAGCTTTTAAAAAATGCATGTGTATCTATGTATTTAAATATGCAAACAGGTCTTTATAAAACCTGCCATATTTTTAAAGTATATATACATACACATTTATAGGAACTATATATATATAGATGTATCTAAATGACTTTATATGTAGGGCATCTGTTTACATATATATAAAATTACAAAAGTAAAAATAGATGTAGGTAAGCATAAACAAAATATAATTATAGCTTTAATCAATTTAAATTATGGACAGTATGATAAGCCAAAATGGCTAGATTTTATCATTATTTTTTATAAATCGTTTATATGTATGTCTGTATTGGAGTTTACTAATAAATAAAAAAAGATAAAAAGTTTTATTAGTCGAGGATTCATAAAAAACATGAGCACCAAAATTGATGGAACGGTTGCAATCCATGGACTTTGAGAACTAGAGTTCACGGCTCTATCATTGCAATAAAGCATGCAGGGTGAATTTACCATAAATATCTACTTTTACATATTTGATTTTCAATTAAATAGATTTATCTTTATACTATTTTTGGTAGGCAAAAGTCCTTTCAAAGATAAAGAAAAATACATTAAATCATCTAACTTTTCAACTTTTAGATTGTAGGTATTTTAGTGATTTTTATTACTGTTTTACCTTCTATTTAATAATTGCTACATACCAATTTACTGACTATTGTTAGATAGTTAAACGGATTGTCTATGGGCTGTTTATCTAAAACAGTAATTTTAAGCGTGAAAAAAATCTGCTCATTGTGCAACCAGGAGGAGGAGGATATTGATCACCTTATTTCTCGTTGCTCAAAATTCAGAGACATGGAAATGAGATTAATATCTAGTATCAGGTCAAGATGCTCTCAGATACTGGACATCAGTGGGGCACTGAGAACTGGAGAATTTGCTATAATTCGAATGGCATTCATAATTCTCTTTGCAAAGTGGCTGACCAGGTGTCACAGTGTTTTTCGAGACAACTCGGCAGACCCATGGCCAGTCTTCAAGAAACACCTTTGTGGTCTAAAAACCAGAGACTTTCTAATAACATCCCACAAACTGTATGCAGACACATGGAAACAGATTACTCT
The DNA here is from genome assembly GCA_028023455.1 of Epiperipatus broadwayi. Lineage (NCBI taxonomy): Eukaryota > Metazoa > Onychophora > Udeonychophora > Euonychophora > Peripatidae > Epiperipatus > Epiperipatus broadwayi. The sequence continues at coordinate 14,030,757 of JAQFVV010012401.1, forward strand.
GGATGAGCCGACAAACATAGACAAAGACAATCGTATGTTTGCATTTGATTTCATAAATGTAATGTCATAGTTTCCTTTTCTTTCTATGTTTACCTCAATAACAATCATGTAACTGTCAATTGATTTTCTTGTTATGTAAACTAATGAATAAATAAATTTCATTACTAAAAAAAAAAAAAAAAAAAATTCCACGTTTTATTTAATTTAAATTCAAACTCCAGATATGATAAAGCAGATGTACTAATCACTACGTTATGAAATCCATATACATAAAAACCATGTATTGAAATGATATATATTTAAAAATAGTTTAATTAAGATATTACAATAGAAAAAAAAAGGATGATGTTGGATTAAAAATATTATATAATTACGTTTAATAAAAAATAAAGTATAATATTCTTTAAGTAAATTTAAAGATTATATCAGTGCTAAAACTGATATGATGATATGTACCTTATAATTTATTAGTACAATTATTAAAGTATTTATTTAAAATTGGTGTTGTCAAGAGTGTAACAAATTTAGCTCTTAAAGATCAAACTGCAGTAATATATATATATATGGGTGTCTATTAATTTTTTTTTTATTATTGACACCATTATATTGTCAATAAACATCACATGATCACCATTTCTTATGCTTGCTTATAACTGTTATTAAAACAGGCAAAGCTCAATAAATGTATTGCCACACACAGCAAGCTAGAGTAATCAATGGATGTCAGAAGGCTTGTGCATAAATCCCCATCTAGTGCCTACTCATCCAATATTCCCAGACTAGTTTCTGGCTTGTGGCTGCTAGAGGATTGCATTAGATCCTAAGATCTAGGTGCAGTGCTATCAGATCCAAGACTCCTCACTGATGAAGGCCACCTTGTCAGGAGATATTGGATGAGTAGGCACTAGATGGGGATTTTATGCACAAACCTTCTGACATCCTTTGATTACTCTAGATTGCTGTGTGTGGCAATACATATAGTGAGTTTTGCCTATTTTAATAACCATTATATTGTGTTAATTTCTACCTAAATAATGACATAATTTTTTTTATTAGACTTACATTCATAGATAAGCTGAAAGAGGAAAGCTCCAGTGATTTTCATCATATTACCATCATTATTTTCTACTTTCTAATAAAATATTTATATTGCTGTATATATATATATATATAATATTTAAAATAATGTATTTTTATTGTAAAATCTGCTTAAAGTAACATGCTTTGGTGCAATTTGAATGTACAAATTATCAACAATAATTTTGATAATGTCTATTAGAAAACATGCTATTGGAAGCAGATTTTAAAAAATTAAATTATATATATATATATACCCTTTATTAACTTAAATTTATTATCATATATATACATAGTCTGAAGATGCCAAAGCTTTTACTTTCCATATGAATGACATAGATTCGAATAGAGCGAAATAAATTTGAAATATTTTTAATAATCTTGAATTTTTTTTTGTCTTATGCAGCCAGTATATATCCAATATTGGTCAATAAATTGGTAGCTAAGCATTCTTAGCTAGAGATTAAAATAAAGATGGAAACTACCTAACAATTAGCAAGCCTTGTCGGTATTACTTTTTTCTTCATCATTTCTATGAGAGATGCTATTGAAATAAACAGCAATAGGCTGTCTGTTGTACTACACACACACACACAACACACACACACATATATATATATATATATAGTATGTAAATAATAAATAACAATGTATATTTACATTATATAACTCAGAGGAAGCTTCACTTACTTTCTGTTCATATATAAATATATAAGCATTTAAGTAAGAATATTTATTAATTACCCAATTAGGGATAATATTATAAAGTGACTTAATAATTTAAATTATAAAAACTATTATAATTTATGTTAAGAGTAAGCTACACAAATGATAATCGTTTTCACAATTCTTGATTACAAGTCTCAAAGCTCAGCTTATTACATAAATAAAAATACCAAATGTAAAACAACTTTTAAATACCCTGGTGCAAGACAAAGGCCTCTCCAATATCTATCTACTCATGGAGAGCCAGTGAAAAAGCAGGACTCATTGTCAGATGTCAAAAGCATTTTCTCTTTCTCTATTTTAGTCTATAATAATTTGAATGATACACGTTAATTCCAAAAGATAACCTGATAGTGAAGATTGAGTACTTTTATTTTTGTTTAGGCAAACACTATTTACAGACTGATAAAGGATTATTACGTTGAAAGGAAAATTATAAACACATATATTAAATATCTAAAAAATGTTGATTTCCAGAAAAAAGCTTTTGATAATTGACATCACATAGTTGTCCTTTTGACTAATTGTAAAGTCATATCTACTTTCGAAGTTTGTTTATATTTAGTATATCATAAATATTTTTTTTTTTTAAAAAAAAAGGTTTACAGACCACTAATCATTTTTTTTTTTTTTTTTGCGATTTAGCTTACAACATAAGCATGAATGAATTTAAGCTGTTGATATATTTGTGTTGTATTATTACTATTTCTTTAGAATAGCTGTGATATAAATATTAGTAATAAGTCATAAAACAAATAAAAGAAAGCAGGCAAAATATAAAAAAAGTAATGAACATAAATAAAATTGCAAATCCTTTTTATAAAGAATTAAAAGAAGCAAATTTAAATATAAGAGATTTTAGTAAAAAAAAAAGTATAATTAATAAACTAAAAAATATTACAATAAGTTATGTTTTTTAGGTGTATGAAAGCTATACTTATTCATTTTAGAATTTTTAGTTATATTTTATTAAACTTTTTTTTTGGTAAACAAACATTCTTTAACATTACAATTATTAATGATATTAAAACTACATAAAAATATTCTGTATTTAAATGATTTAGTAATTATAGTTCTACATTCTCATTTCTGAGTTAGGTTTTTTTTCTTCAAAACGTCAATCCCTAACCATTCTCAGAAGTATCATAAAGTATTAATTAGTAAATGATTATCTAGTTATCATTAGCTAGAGAAGTTCCCAGGTTAATATGGGTTGGTCAAAACAGACAAACTCTCCGGAGATACAGTAATGCCACTCAGTGCAAGCCAGAATATCAATGGATGCAAGAAGGTTTGTCATAAATTCTTATCTAGTGCATACTATCTAATATCCCCATACTAGTTTCTAACTCATCATTTTCATCAGTGAAAAGCCATGGATATGAGAATACTATTGATCTTAGGATCTAATGCAACCCTTCATCAGTCACTTTTGTCTCTGTAATAAAAACTATGAATCTAAAATTGGAAAATGAAATAATATTTTCAATCCAAGTATTAGCTATATAGGTCTCAATTCAATTCAGTACTCGTACATTTTGGTGCCCTTGATTATTTAATAACTATAGCCACTACTATCCTATTAAGCATGATTGGTATTAAACCACTAAAGCATCACACAACCATTTCTTATGCTTGTTCAAGCTGCCACTGATTACTAGGCTTGCTAATGGCACTACTGTGTGGAGACTTTATGTTTTAAAGCTTGAGAAATAAGAATGTTAATGTGATGTTTAATTGTCACTCCTGCCTAAGGGATAGTGGTGGCTATGTTGTTAAAAAAAGTAAAAATGTATGGATATGAACTGATTTGACCTATATGACTATATAGCTTGATAGAAAATATTATTGTTTTAAATTTAGATTCATAGTTTTGTAGGTGAGATAAAAGGTGTGTGAGGGTTGCATTAAATCCTAAGATCTAGGTATAGTGCTAAAATACAAGGTTTCATGATGAATGGCACAAGCATAAACTAGTCTGGGATATTGATTAGTAGCACATAGATAGCAATTTTATGCACAACCTTTTATCCATTGATTACTCTGTCATGCACTGAGTGGCACTTTTTTATAGTTTGCCTGTTTTAACAACTTGAGCAATAAGAAATGATGATCATGTATGGATGATCAGTTAAGTGCTGATGCATTAATTGTAAAATATATGATTGAATATACTGTTTTATGTTATTGAAGGTTATGATTATCTATGTATCTCTAATTCACTTTGTTTTATTTTAGATTATTCATTTTTTTATTCTATTTTTTTCTATGAAGGACCAAGAAATTAATGTCATTTTAAGAGCAAATATTTCATTTATATTTTTTTATTTCTTAGTTAATTAAATTATTTTTAAATTAATATTATCAATCATTTTTCTAAATAAAAATTAATTTCGAATTACTTTAAAGAAATGGAATAAACAAAATGCACTACAAACTGGATTTAAAACATAAACTTATATCATAAGATCCAATGATCAATAAACTACAGTTTCTTTTTCCATATAATAACAAATTAGTAATATATTTTTTATTTAATATATTTACCCAGCCTTAATTTAAATCTTGCCATTATCTTTAATACCAGAGTTTGGGATTAAGATTAAATCTTGAAGCATCGCATTCCAAATGGATGTAAATTTTTCTGACAGTTAGTTGACACAGATGATCTAACTAGCCATTCGATGATGGTGAATGAATGTCTATGTTTAAGTAAGAAATGAACATTAATGGAATTACTAAATTTAGTACTCAATAATTAGCAAGTTGATTCATCGATCATACTTGAAGGATAATATTGGAAAGGTATTTGTCTAAATGGCTATATAAATTAAGAACGGTTTTACTTATTTTATCTATGTTTACTGTATCATGTTTTTAAAGTCTGGCTAATTAAGTATTATTACATACTTTTCGATTCAGTCTTTTCGCTTTATATTAAGTTTAGCATAGATTTTAATAGAAAAATTTAATGCTTATTTTTACATTTTTAAGGTTTTTTTTAATACTTTTTGTTGAAGTTACAGCTATTTGTATTTTTTTTAGTTGAACAATAGTAGTACAGAAAAGAAATATTTAATTCATGTTGTCATTGATAACTTGCTTTACAATTGGGTTATTTATTAGTGACATCCTATTTTAAAATTTCTTTTTCTTTTTGTCAGCTTAAAATATGACTATTTGTTTTTAAATAATTTACAATCCAAAATTTTAACATATTTTTTAAAAATGTCTTCCAGATAAAATTACAACATAGATACCCTATCTCAAAATTATATATTATACTTAGCAGCAGTCATTCGTAAATAAATAAAGCCATTCTATATACAAAGAGAGATAGGGGGGAGGTGACAAAAATAAAAAGTTAATGACATTTTGATGGCATTACAAACCAATCTGTGGAACAAGAACATACGCATATATATATAGTTTTCAATATCTGGATTAGAGATAATCTTTAATTTAAAAAATAATTATTAATGTATTTATTATACATATCATATGATGGTCTCAAAGTTTGCGTATTGATTTCCACATGTTGCATAATTATAATAATACATTTCTTTAAGATAATCTTTTTAATGCAAATAAGATCTAACTCTTCCATGATAATCATACCGAAGTCCACTTTACAATATTTTTTCATCAAAGAGGTTAATTATTTATTTACCCTCAATCCAATAAAAATATATCCTTTGCTGTAGTATATTAAATATCACACTCTACAGTTAATAAACTGAAAAATATATCAATTGATCTCATAATCATGCCATCATGTTTTATAATCTTGCATAGCGCCCTAATAAGATGTAAGTCTCTCTTGATAATCATACTTAAATACATTATACAATATTTTTTCATCAAAAAGTTAACTATTTACCCACTCTAATCCAAAGAAAACATATCATTTGCTGTAGTAGATTCAATAATAGTTGATTAAATATAAATACTCAGTTAGTTGAAAAACATATCAATTAATTTCGTAATCTTGCCATTATATTTTAGAATATTATAAATTATCTTTATTTCTATGTTATGATAATAAGTGGTTTATGTCACTTTTATTTAATAAATTTTTCTATAGTCTTAAGATCAAATAATTTGTCTTTAAACTTGCTAAGTGCAGCAAAAACTGTATTGAATGTTACCCAGATATCTCTATTACTTTATACCTAATATAGGGTTGGTGAATATTTTTATTATTATTATTGTTTGAAATAAAATTTAGAACAAAAAGAACATTTTGTAAAACATCACTTGAATTAGTTACCATTAAAAAGTATACAATTAAATATATACTACATCTTAATGCTTTCTTTATAACACTACTTATAAATTGTCTAAAGACTATTAATAAATGAAACATAAATTAAGATATAGTATATATTCTTTTTAGCACCAGTTTTAATTTAATTTTATTCAAAAGCATTTTCTCACACACTATCATTTTAAATAATTTAGACAAATGCATTGATCAAATCAATAATGTCAGAACATGAGATATCATTTGTTTTAGTTATTTGCTTCTTGAATCTTTAAAACTATGTCAAGACCCATGTAACCACTTATCTATGACTAGAAGAAACAGCTTCCCCCCCAAAAAAAAGGAAAAAATATTTTGGGAAAAAATTACTGTAGTAAATAGCAATAATATTCCATGACAGGTATAGTAATTTTTTATTCCTATTATTTTAAAAATTGAAATAATAAAAACATTCTTATAATCAAATGCCATAATTTTATGGGTCCATATATCACATAATGATCTGCATTCTTTCTATATTTAAGATGACAAATAATTTCTTCAAGCAATATATTTCTGTCCACTTTTAATTGAGTTAGCAATAAAAAAATATTATTAAATGTAGTCATCAAAACTTTTTCATCATTATTTAAAAGAGTCTTTCATTGTACATTAAAAAACATAAATTATGCACTGATTTAATAAAACTATACTATTTTTTAGGATCATAAGTTACTTTCAATGTATTAAAAAAAATTTAAAGTGACTACAATTGGAAAAAAACTATATACTTTTGATTATTTCTAAATATTTTTGTCACTTATTAAAATTCTGCCATTAAAACTCTGTTTTTTTTTTTTTTATAAAGCTGCACATTCATTTTATTATTAAATGCTTTTATTTTAAGTTACATTCTTTGTTAGTCTGTATGTTTGTTTGTAAATACTTGTAAAAGCTTTCATTATTTAAGTTAGAATAAAAATTTAAAAATCAAGGTTTAATAGATGTAAATTCTATAAAATTGGTTCAAATTTAATACCTAAGAAAGAAATACTAGGCAAAGCAATATGGGACTATAATATTTTAGTTAGGTCACCTAGTTACTTAAATATGGAACATAGCATGGGAACATTTTGAATATTTTGATATCAAATTTAGAAATTGTTTTTAGAACTTTAATATGTTTTAAGTAAGGTTTGCAAACATGTGGTATAAAGATTATTTTAAGTTTCAATTTAAAAGTTATAATAACATTTTAAAATTATGGTTTAATAGATTTAAATTCAATATAATTTGTTGATATTTTGTACTTTTTAAACTGAATACCAAAGTGATAGGGAACTATAATACTTTAGATAGGTGATCTAGTTTCTTGGATATGAAACAATGGGCAGAAAAGTTTTGAATATTTTGATATCAAATTTAAATTTTTTTTAAGAACTTTAATGTTTGAAATAATGTGCATGAGTTTTTTTGTTTTAATTGTAAGCTTCATTTAAGTAATAAGAAAGTTAGTTTATCATAGAGCTTTGTTAAGCATTAAAAACTGTCAAGCACTTTAAAACATAAAAGAAAATGAAATGAAAAAATGGTTTGAGGAAAGGTTAAAAAAACTGATAGAATGGGTAATACAGGACACAATGATAGCCTGACTAAAGGCTAAAAAATAATAGAAATTATGAAAATGGATATAAAGGAGTTAACAGATAAATTAGATAAAATTAAAAATAAACAGAAAAAAGAAATAATACAGAAAGAGAATGAAAATGAAGTAGAAAGAATAGATATAAGTGAGGTAACAGAAAGAATAGAAATAGCAAAATTAAAAGGCAAGGAAGAGAAGGGTAAATGAAAAATTAATAGTGTAAATATTGACAGTATAAAACAGAAAAATACAGGTATGCACACACATTTAAAGAATAGCCCCACTAACATAAAGAAATTTATAAAAATATGTTCTGAAAAGAAAATGGTCAAGAATATAGCGAAGTTACTTAAAGCATTCAACACATGAGGCCAGATCATGAAGCCAAAGAAAAGGAATTTAATCTCTTAGAAAAAGAGGAAAATATAAATATTGTGAATTATAGCATGGATAAAAATGATTGGAATCAAAGAAAAGGTGCAGAGAGTTATATAATCCTAGAAAGGAAGATGATAAATATACTAAACACAATCTGGAAACTAACTGCCTGAAACATCAAGTCTGGCCTAGAAGTAGGTCAAGATTTCCTGATCTGAGCAGATATGTGAGATACCTAAAAGAACTGCCTGACAAAAATTAAGAATGGCTTTAAAAACTTTTCAGAAACAAAAAAAAAAAAGAAATACATGGATTATAGAATAAATAAAGTTGTATAAATAAATGTTTTTTTTTTTTTGAGAATTAGTAATAGAAAGAAAATTGTATATAAGTGAAATAAAATAAGAACATTTTTAAATTTAAAGTTGATATGTGATAAAGGAAGTGAAATAAAAGATAATATACAGAAAATGGAGTAAAATCAAAATATTTTAGAAAATCAATGACCCAATAATGGAGATAAAAGATTAGATAAATGGAAGTAAAATGAGAATTTGTTATTTAAAATAAAGTAAAATAATAATATTTTAGAATAAATATATGAGAGTAAAATAAGTTTTTTTTGGGTAGAGAACCAAAATATGAAGTTAAAAATAAATAAATTGAATAAAGCCTATAATAAATAGAATGAAATCTATAATAAAAACTAAAATAAAATATTACAGAATAATCTCTCAGGAAAGTGTAGATTGTGTTTGGGTTAATAGAATCATGGAGAGGGGAGGTACAGATAAAGGTTGCGGAAGGTGCGTTAAGTGTAGGCTGTTGCTGTGTGAATGTAAGAACCATAACATGCATGAAAATGGAGAAAATAGTCCTATAGGATGATGATCCAGTAGAAAGATCCTGGAACCATCTTACATGCTGGGCTATGATGTCAATCTATTATCTAAAAAAATTAAAATGTGTGCACCAGAAAGAGAATTCCAGAATATGACATGTCAGTTTTGTTGGAAGGAAAATTCTCAACATGATATAATAAATATCTCATTTTAGTATAAGCTGAATGGTCAGTGAATGAATACTGCCATTCACAATGATCCTGTATTTTCTAGGATGCAGACTCAAGGGAAAAACTCTTGGGCTCATTCAACCCACTGGTAGATAAATTCCCAGCATAGTAAGAAAGTTAATGTTACAGTATTGTTTATTGTGTAAGTCAGATAGTGGCATACAACCTCTCCATACACATCTGAAAGATGCATGTTGTCCATTGTGGTTATCAGATATGATGTAATCATTGCAAGTTAATGCAGATTATGGCCTGTGAGATGGAACAGCATAAGAAAGATCACCCTCTGTGATTTGTTGGTCTGTATGCAATTTGACATTTATGGTAGAAAAAAAAAGTAAATAAATAAATAAAAACAAAATAGAAAAAATCAAACAGTAAAACTTAAAAAAATGTCAGAGCTAAAATGGATCAAATTGATGTATTTTACCTCTCAAACAAGTATGTGTGTGATATAATGCTAGTGAGATATATGTTATAAAATGCATATATGTCTGCATTACATATTTCATAATTTAAAAATATACAATGAAATTTATTAACTATTTGAAAAACAGGCATTCTTCCAAATCTGGGAGCTTAATTGTAAGTATAGGGGATTTGAACTCAGATTTTCAAGCACCCTTTAACTATTTACATTATCTTATGCAACTGACACACCTGACCACATACATGTAGAAAAGATAAATAATCACAAATATATGTATTTTATGCTATACCAACACTCATCAATTGGTCCAGATTATCATCTCCCTCACACACACACACACATATATAATAAGTGCTCAGTTTATATTAAGATAGCAAATCCTCATACTTTAATGGACAAGCTTCAATCCACAGTGCTCAGTTTATATTAAGATAGCAAATCCTCATACTTTAATGGACAAGCTTCAATCCACTCCAGCCACCAACTTTTTAGCCATCTATATCAATGAAAATCTGATGATGAAAAACCCAAATCCCATGCTGATGCCAATATTATTGCAATGCCCATGTTGACCTCAAGTCACTCTAACCCCTCATGTATAGAACCTTATCCCTTCAAATACATAGAAGAAGGATGGGCAGGACACAAGCTTGATATGCAAATATTTGAAAACTAGGCACTCTTCACAAACCTGGGAGCTTAATTGTAAGCATAGGGGATTTGAACTCAGATTTTCAAGCATCCTTCAACCATCACCAATATACATATTTTATGTTAAACCAGCACTCATTAGTTGGTCCAGATTATCATCTCCCACACTAATATATAATCAATGCTCAGTTTATATTAAGATAGGAAATCCTTATACTTTAATGGACAGGCTTCAATCCACTCCAACCACTGACTTTTCAGCCATTCATATCATTGAAAATCTGACGATGAAAAAGCCAAATCCCATGCTGATTCCAATATTATTGCCATGCCTATGTTGACCTCAAGTCACTCTGACCAAATACATGAGGGGTCAGAGTGACTTGAGGTCAATATGGGCATGGCAATAATATTGGCATCAGCATGGAATTTGGGTTTTTCATCATCAGATTTTTCAATGATATGGATGGCTGAAAAGTTGGTGGTTGGAGTGGATTGAAGCCTGTCCATTGAAGTATGAGTATTTTCTATTTTAATATAAACTGAGCACTGATTATAGGTATGTGTGGGAGATGATAATCTGGACCAACTGATGAGTGCTGGTTTAGCATGAAATATGTATATTGGTGATTATTTATTTTTCCTACATGGGTGTGGTCAGGTGTGGCAGTTGTATGAGATAGTGTGGGTAGTTGAAGAGTGCTTCAAAGTCTGAGTTCAAATCCCCTATACTTATAATCAAATTTATTAAGAAAAAGAATAGTTAAAGAAATAATTATTTAAGAAGTGTTTATAATGTAATTTTGTAAATGTAAAGGATTGCATTATGTTATTCTTTTAAAATAAAATAACACTTATTATTAACAATGAGGTGGGGAAGAGAATTAGAAAAAAATATGATAAATGTTTAAAAATAAATCTTAGTGAAAAAATCTAAAATAAATAAGAATTAATCAATTCATTAGTAGTAGACAGGGTATGAGCACAGACCTTCACATGACCCAACACTCTCCACACTATCTCATAACACTGATACACCTGAACACATATATGTTGAGAAGATAAATAATCACCAATATACGTATTTCATGCTAAACCAGCAATCATCAGTTGGTCCAGATTACCATCTCTACACATATATGCTACAAGTGCTCAGATATATATTAAGATAGCAAATTCTCCTACTTTAATGGACAGGCTTCAATCTACTCCACACTCCAACTCTTCAACCGTCCATCCAATTGAAAATATTAGAGATGTCTGCCTATCCCTTGTATATGTATTTAATGGATTATGTCCTGTACATGAGGGGTCAGATTGACTTTAGGTCAACATGGGTGTGACAATAATCTCAGCCTCAGGGTGGCCTTTGAGCGTTCCATCATCAGATTTTCAATTGGATGGACGGTTGAAGAGTTGGAGTGTGGAGTAGATTGAAGCCTGTCCATTAAAGTAGGAGAATTTGCTATCTTAATATATATCTGAGCACTTGTAGCATATATGTGTAGAGATGGTAATCTGGACCAACTGATGATTGCTGGTTTAGCATGAAATACGTATATTGGTGATTATTTATCTTTTCAACATATATGTGTTCAGGTGTATCAGTGTTATGAGATAGTGTGGAGAGTGTTGGGTCATGTGAAGGTCTGTCCTCATACCCTGTCTATTACATATATAGACACAGGTATATATAAGCCTGTGTATTTCAGCTATCAATTCATTAGTGAAAAAAAACTTTTTGAATGCCAGTAAAATTCATGGCTCATAATGAAATTAAAATTGAATTAATTATATACTATGGCAACTATCTCATTGGCATAAATGTGAAAAAATAACAGGTTAATTTAGAAAAATGATTAGATTGAAAAAAATGTAAAATTAACTAAAAAATAGATTTATGTTAAAATTAAAAAACTATGAACAATGAAAGAGAAAAAGTATAAAAGTCACAGATGTCTATTGTTATTTATTCCAGTCTTCATTCATTATTGATTCATTTCATTATTCAGTGCTTAAAACATTCAATTATTGAGAGATTCAGAAATCCAAGTACAGTATGAAGCCAGTCAGTACTGCTGTGGACAATATTATTGCAGAAGCTTTAGAATTAGAAAAATACATTGCTACACAGCCTATGAGTGTTTGACTAAGCTTCATGCCCTAATGTCTTCCATAAAATCAACTGTTCTCACTTGGTACCAATGTCTAAAGCCAATTTTTAAATGATGAAATAGATGTTGCCACTATCTCTCTCCCATTGTCAAGCTGAATAATGGAAGACAAGCCATGAAACCATGGATGGAACAAAAAAGGCCAACCAATTGGAAATTGACAATCATGAAAACCTAAGCAAATATATTTCTGATCACTGTCTAGACACTTTATTTTAAATGAAATGAACTCAACAAAGGATTATTATAAAATTTAGCTTGAACTAATCATATTTTTTATGTAAAATATTATATGGTTATATTATATTAGATAAACTTGTGCAAGAATAAATAATGATGTTTGGTTAATTATTATTTGGTCTATTCTCTCTCTCTTGTACTACATCAACATTTCTTTAAATATATAAATGTTTATATGTGTTAAGTTAAATGCATTGGACTACCTTGATTAAGAGTAGGAGCTAGTTTGGAATATTTCAAGTGCTGCATGGGTGTGCCTGTCATCTGAGCAGGCCAGATATATAATGTAATGCTTATTTACATATGTTCCAAATATATGGGCATTTGGTAAAAGCTAAAAAATAAAAGTAAATTTAGATTTTTTTTTTGACTAATTTTTTTTTTAAAAAAATAACGTACAGTGAAAGTTACATTATTTTTTCGTATTTTTTTAATGTAATTAGAAATAAAAGTAGAATTGGAGAGAACAAAAGACATAAATTACCAATCTAGATAAGAGAAAGTAAAAATACTTCAACTAATTAAAGATGGCAGAATTTTGCTGAAAAAAATAAAGACTTTGTTACATAAATTTTATAAAGAATATATAAGATTATCAACGTATATTTTGACAAACAAAAGATATGTGCAGAAATCAGAAAACTGGTCCTCTAGTATAAAAGGCAGAGGTCAGTTTGAAAAACATCTTGTTCGTTGGTTTCTCTAGTTGGTCTTGGATAACAATAATATATCCAAGATCACTCTACACTGAAGTAATTTGGCATGGCGGAGTGAACCGGAACTTCTGAAGACATCATGCCTGAAGATGTATACCAGAAAAGCTTTCGTGACCGACTAGGAGAATGGACCGCAAGATCAACTAATAATCAAAGGCCATGAGCTCATTTTAACCCCGAAAAACTATGCATAGTTATCTACTACTGAATTCACAAAACTTACCGGTAAGTAATGCTTCATTACTCCTGATTGTGACCAAATTAAACATTTTCAAACAATTTCTAAAAGTATGTTTAAACAATCTCGATAGAGACATTAAATTTCTTGTGCAAAAGACATTCATTTTTTAGTAATTTTCTAGAAGAAATTTGGAAGTGAGCTGTAATTGTAAAATTGTTTTTATTAATTGATTCACATCTGAATTGTGTTCTCTCCAATTTATTTGATAAATAATTGCCTTTCAAATTTTATTTTTTAATCTATTATAATAAAAAATATTTCTAATACCAATTTTCATTTGTGCGTTATTAATAATAGTTATTATTTTTTATTAAATTTATTATTAGTTTAAGAAGATTTAAGAATGTAATTTACCTTTGCCAATATGTTTGAATAAGCCCAGGAATAATAATTTTAAAAAAATAATTCTTGTTACGGTAAGATGTAATACCGATTAGTTTAAAAATATCTTTTCTTTTTAATTTACGAGATGCTATGTGACGGTTCAGTGGGTTCTTGCAGAACTCTGGTGCCTTTCAAATAAATTAAAAGCTGATGTCATTGATAGCATAATTCTCAACAATTACAAGGCCGAGTTGATCAGAAAATATAGCTATGTTTTTAATAGAAATCGAAATACAACTTTCTTCTTTTTGACATAGCTTGATCAACTTGCGCACAGTTTATATTAGCATGTAGAGGTCTAGCAAAATGGAAAACATTATAATAACATATGGTTATCTGGTACCTGAGTTTGATTCTCAAAACAAATAAAATACTTCAGATGGTAGGGTTTTTGTTCCAGCAGTTGAAATGGGCCACAGTCAAGAAATGTAGTTGTGGTTATGCCTTGTATATCCAATTCTGGCCATGGTTATCATTGATGGTTATGCTATCAATGGTATTCTCCCTTCTGCTTAAAGGGTTCCCTTAAATATTAATTATATAAAGTAAATGATAATAAAAGACAGGGTTTATAATAAAGAATAAAATGATAAAGATAAAAGATATTATTAGATAAATAATATTCCTATAATAATAAAATACTAACATATCAAGAATAAACAGTAGCCTGTTAAAATAAATAAGTACAAGTGCTGCCAAAGTGTGGTCAAAGTTGCCCAAAAAGTTATTTTTTTAAAATAATAATTAAATCTATTAAATGAAGTTATGAATAAAAGAAAAAGAAGTATAATAAAAATAAATATGTATTGAGCTTGATAATAATAAATTAAGATCATCAAAGCAAAAAGATATAAATAATAATTACCAAGATAAATATGTATTAAGCATGATAATAAGCTTATTAAAGTAAATAAAATATAATAATGAAAAATAGTCAGTAATAAGGTAAGTTTGAAAGACACAATTACATTATATATATATAATAACTCTGTGTTACATGGCACACAATAAAATAGTGTGTGTGCATGAATATATATAAAGTTCAAAGGAAAAGTAGAAATAAATACAAACAAAAATTTTTAGTAGATATTTTCTACCTTACTGGAATAAAATAATCCTAGTAAAATGTTAAATAATTTTGGATTTAAAATAAAAGTTCATTATAAATTAAACAATTTAAAAAGATCTAATAAATATTATTTGTAATTCTGATTTTGAACTTAAACACAAGAATGGTTTATTTTTTAATTAATGCTGGTATAAATGTCTATTATCTATTTTTGAAAATGTTGTAGAATATACTTTGATAAGACTGTCAAACTTGCTTTCAAAGGGATTAGAAAGATAAAAAAGTTTTTAAAATTAGTAAAATTTCTATTTATGTAGAAATCTTTGTATACACTGTGATAAAAATTTCAAAGTTACTTTCAAAAGGATTAAAATTCTTTTTAATTAAGAAAGATAAGAAAAAACATTATTTTTTAAATTTGTGTTTTTATACCTTACCAGACTATAAAAGATTTGGATAAAAAGATTAGAACAGTTTGGCTAGTAATTTTTTTGAAGAAAGTTTGGTTTAATATTCCTGAGAAGAAGCTAGCTAGCGGAGTTGTACAGAACTCCCATGAAGATATAGCTGAAGTTAAGACAGGAGGAATCAGCAGTCTACTAATCCACTAAGCTGAAATTTTGATTCACCTGAAGTCTGGGTCCTAATAGATCAATTAGCCTGCACAAATGTGGAAAAAAAAGCTGTCCTGAAGGATATGTGGAACTAAATCAATGTCAACATAAACCTGATTAAGACAGTCCTGGACAATACTTTCCTGTTGAACCAAAAACTAAGCTTACCAAGAGAACCTCAGTTTATTGAAGAAGTAATTATACATATGTTGATGTATCTATATAAAGAGAAGCACAGATAAACATATAGATAGTTGATGATGATATATACAGCTGATGGTGAGTAACATTATATATAATGATAACAAAATTTTAAACAATTTCTTTCCTAAAAATGACATTTAAATAATCTCTATATTTTAAAAGAAAGCAAGTAAAATTTTTAGTGAATGAAATGATTGAATTCACTGATAAAAAAATATTTTTTTAGATTAATTTTAAGATGATTTTAAAAGCATTATAATTAATTAACAATAATCAGTTAAATACTGATTTGATTTTTTTTTAAAGAAAAAAAAAACTTTAAATAGTAATGAAAGAATTAATAATTGATTTATACTATTTTTTTTGTTATACACACATGTGTGAATTTTATGTACATTCAAAATGGAATTAGTAATTATAAAAATCAATGTCGTTTATTATTTTGATAAATTCAAGTATGAGAAAATGAATTTTATTTATATGTTATTCATCAATTACACTGCACTCTGTGCACATATTTATATATCAATGCATGATAGACACATTTAGGTAAAAATTGATGTCATTTATTATTTTGACAAAATTACATTTGTGTTAATAGATTAGTATAATGCACTTCTGTACTGATATATATGCATTTTAAATAAACCTCTTAAAACATATATGTAAACTCATGTATTTTATATCATTTAAAAGTGACAACTAAAATATTTATTTTATAACAAGTCAAATATGTTTAGAAATTGCATGCACACACATGTATGTGTGCATATATTGATCAATGCTTGTTAAGTATAATACATATGTAAATTTTAATCATTTTTTATTATTAAATATCAATTCAAACATGTTTATTTTATATCAAGCCACATGTCTATGTGCTTAATGGGCTGTTATTAAACCTAATGGAACATATATATAAATCAATGTAATAACTTGAATTGTGTATATTATTCATGTAAATCACAATGTGATAATTTAAAATTTGTATAGTATTAAAATAAGAAGATTTAATTGATACATGTATAACCTGATTCTAGAGACCTTAATTTAATTTCTTATTAATTGTTATCTAATAAACTTGTATTCAATTGCTAAAATTGTTCCAATGACTTAATTCTAAAAAGTTTAGAATATTGTATGTTTGACATCATCATTTTGATCACTGTAACAGTAATAGAGCTTATGTTATCTGAGCTAAATTTATGCATAATGGTCTGATTATATGAATGGTGGGGTATACTAGTGCTTAAGTGACATCTAGTCATGATCAATCATCATCATAGTTGGCACATAAGATTATATTCTTTAAACCCTGCACTACATTTTATTAGTTTAGTCTATTGGAAATTAAGTTTATAGCTGGCAGACATTAATGGTACTAAGTGGCCAGAGCATTGATGATGATCAGCATGTTTTAATATTCCAGCATTATTGTTTTATGGCTGTATATTCAGATGGATTAGCACTTATTTGGTGAATCCAAATTAATGGTTTCAATAATGTGTCACAAGCTGGCAAGGGTTAAATAGTTAGCCTGGTCTACAGAAGACCCATTTCCAATTCCATCACAAGATTGAATGTTAATGTAGTTTGGTTGTTGATCATTCATGATGATGAATGGCTATTTCTTTTGAGAATTTTTTATAATTACTTTTACTTAACTTAATAATGCTTGTTGATTTGTAATTATACTTATAGTTGTTCTAAGGAGTTAACTTTCTGATCTCCGATATTTCTGGATCTCTCATGCTCTATAATATATAAAATTACTTATATATTTTTGGGATATTAAACATTACTTTAATATCTCTCTTACTTAAATATCTTACTTATACTTTAATCTCTTATATCTTAAATATTATATTTGTTTGTAAATTTTATATTTATATTTTGATTACTTGGAGTGGATGATGTTTCATCACCCCAGTTCAAATCACTTCTTTACCACCTTTTAATATCACACTCAGTTACAATATATATATATTGTAATCTTTGGGAGTTCAGCTGCAAAACAAAGAGATATCACCAAAATGATACCAAATCAGGTGGGCATCATAATAACTATTGATTTGTACAAGAGGATGAGTTCTCATATAGACAAAATATATTACAGCATAAATATAAACAATAAAAATCTCAAGTTCTTATTTTATCTTAATCTCAGGTTTTTATTTTAGTCTAAAGCTCAGGTTCTTATTTTATCCAAATCTCAGGATTTATTTTTGTTTGATACAATAAATAATTACTTTATTTATACTCAAAATAGCTCAAAGAAGATAACAACTTAGGTTCTTATATATAAGATAATCTTATAGCTTATTTTAAAATAAATGACAAAGTGAAAATTGGTAAGTATTCAATTATCAGAATACTCTAAGCCAATAAGCTAATGCACATGCACTTTCTAGTTGTCACTATATAAATGAATACTCCCACTTTTTCAAACAGTTTATAAAATCATCGCACTATATAAAATAAATGTCTTGTTTACAGAATACTTTAAATAACATTTGGCTAGCAAAAAAAAAAAAAAAAAAAACTCTAAAAATATTTGAGGTTTTTAATCTTATAAATAATACTATCTGTATGGACAAATCTTATTAACATATCTTAATGAATAATCTTGTACTAGCAAAATAAATGATGCAGTAAGCAGAAAAGCTACTTTTATGCTACTCACCATAATATCAAATACACTTGTAACAAATATATATATTAAATAATACAAGTATAAAGAAAACTAAATAAATTGAATAAATAATTTTAATGTGACTCATGAAATGTACTCTTAAGTTCAACAATATTTTTAAAAAAATTTTATTAATTAGATTTTCTGGATGAATTGGTGTGATGATGGCAATGAAAATATAAACATATTTAATGAATAAAAATATTTATTTATAATATAACATAAATTTAATAATACAATATAATAAAGTAATAAGTGGTGGACATAGCAGTACTAATTACTGCTAACATAAGCATTTACATAACCCAAACTAAAATATCCCTTGAGTAAATCCTTTAAAATAATATTTATATTGAATTTAAGAAGTGCTCTCTTTTATTTTTAAAAAACAAACCAACTAACAATTATGCATCCAAAGTAGCATGCATATGCCTTTATACAGGCCACTAAATGATAATAATTAAATTATAAAATGAGATAAATTTAAAATGATTGCATAAATTTATCCCTATAATACTGCTAACAGAGTTGAATACAAAAACAAATATAATTCATATAGGTTTTTCTTGTTTATGCATACATGGGCAGAATATTAAAAGCTCAATACTATCAATAACTTAATATACCTGAAAATAACGAAGTAGACGTGAATACTTTTATACATGAATATGCCTTAAATGTGTGTACATAAAAATATACACTAATAAAGTTAAAGGGCAAAGAAATGGTAATAAATAAATTGATATCCGGTTACATGATCTGGAAGTGCCAAGTAAGCCGCAATCTTTACTCGGAGAGGGGATGGGTTAATAAAATTCAAAGCAATGGAGACCATAAACGTAATTGTTGCAGTTGATACCTGACAATAGGCAAAATATCAATAAAGAAAAAAATAAGGCATGGTTAATAAATAATACATTGAAATTTATTCCACATTTACTCGCATATACATATAAACACACATACTCTGACTAGAGAAGTATGAAAACCAATATAAAAATAATTGCAGCACAATACCATAAAATAGGAATTAAACCTACATTCATTCAGTCACTGACTTCAAATAATACATTCATTCATATACAAAGCATAAAATAACTGTTTTACCCCGTGTGCACATTAACACACTTTAATAATACTGAAAAATAATTTCTGAGAACTCTTAAAATTTTATAATTAGAACTCTTTTCATCTGAATATTTACTTGTACCAGTTTTAATCCTAAAAAAAAAACCATATACTCATATAAACATACTCAATATAATATAAAAAATAATAATACATAAGTAATAATTATAATAATAAAATAATAGTAATATTAGTATTTTAAACACACTACATTTGTGTTAACAAATAAAGTCGGAGAGTTTACAAGTCCCTTTCAACTGAAATAAAATGGAAATAACATTTCAAATTTATGAGTCCAACCATTATTCATAAAGATGGAATATTGTACGGTTTTATTGAATGCATAGAAAACAAATAAATGAATAAATCAGAGTAAGCGTTTCTTGAAGTATTGTCTGCACTTCAATTTTTTTTTTAAAAAAAAAATGAAAAGCAGAACATCTACAGGCACATTTTTAAATAAACAAGAGTGAAGCTTCCTTAACAAAAAAATATACAGTAACTTAGCAGGATTAATAAAATGATGCAAATTTCACATTATTTCGTCTGTAGAATAATAAACATATTTTAACTAGATAAATCAATGAATTCCAAGATAGTATTTTATTTACATTACATGAATCACAATTAAAATATGAATATAGATAGCATTATCTATCATCTCAAACAAATGAAGACTTTTAAAATGTTTGTCTCATTTCCTCCTTCAGTTTTGCAATATTGTTGAAATAATTCATTATAGCATTTATTCCAATAAATCCAAGCCATAATAATTTTAAAGACAGTTTCTTGTAATAATAATGTTTCAATAATTAATACTTTAAAACATTCTATAATAGTCTTATAACTTGTCTGTAGAAAGGACTTTGCTGTTATCTGTAAAAGGACCTTTTGATTCCACTTGCTTAAAAGAATTCCTAATGTCCACTCCATATGTTCATGGTGTTGCAGATGTTATTACTATATGATTGTTCATGTAGTATACAAAAATGGATGGGCTGCTCACCAACACACATTAGCCAATGTAGTGAGTTTCTTGACTTTTTACCTCTGAGTTTAAGATCAAGAAACACCCATGGTCTTTCTTTTCAGTTTCCTGATAAGATAGAATTAATGTGTGTGTGAATAAAAAAATTTTTCTAGTAGATATATAAATCATGATAGATAAAAATAAATCATGTTCCTTACTTCCAGGAGGCTGTAAAGTCACCAGACAAGACAGGGGTTAGTGACCAAAGGTGGAGAGTGTTAAGAATCCCCTGATTGCAAACCCAGGCTGCCATTTGATGACAACTTTTTATGTAGGTATGTACAATTGCAGATCACTTTCAAGTGAAGGAAGATTGAAAGAATTGGAAGAACTGTTTTATATTAAATGGGGCATTATTAGTCTATGTGAAGTTAGAAGAAAAGGTGAAGAAACAATTGATTTAAAAGTGGGCATATATTCTACTACAAAGGCACAAATTTTGGAAGTAT
This sequence comes from Epiperipatus broadwayi, assembly GCA_028023455.1. Taxonomy (NCBI): domain Eukaryota; kingdom Metazoa; phylum Onychophora; class Udeonychophora; order Euonychophora; family Peripatidae; genus Epiperipatus; species Epiperipatus broadwayi. The sequence goes on from JAQFVV010012401.1 coordinate 14,051,920, forward strand.
AAATGGAGTAGAATTCATTATAAATAAGAAATGAAAAAAACAACAATGTGGAGATTGATGGTGTATCAGACAGAGTGACAAGATTAGATATTCAACTTAAAAGCATATACCAAATGCAGATAATCCAGGTCTATGCCCCAAAAAGTTTTCATAGTGATGAAGTAGTAAAAGATTTTTATATAGATGTACAAAAGACTTTTGATCAGACTAAACAACATTTTAAAATTGTTATGGAAGACTTTAATACTGGAATTAATAAAGAAATGAAAGATGAAAGTGCTGTAGGTAAATTTGGTTATGGTAATATAAATGAGAGAGGATATAGACTTGTGGAGTTTGCAAAAAAAAAAGAAAAACTTTATATTATTAATTCTTTTTTTGAGAAAAATGTTAAAAGAAAATGGACATGGAAGCATCCAGAATTGAATTATATTTTGACTAATGGAAAATACATATTTCAAGATTGTAATAATTCAAAACAGGAAGTGATCAATGATTTGTAAGATGTAAGATATATGTTAAAGTGAAACTAGAGAGACAAAAATTATTAAAAAAAACAATATTTATAGTTGGTATTCATAATCTTCAGAAACATTCTGATGAATTAAAATTAGAACTTGCAAATCAGTTTCAAATATTAATAGATTTTGAACATGATTCAGATTTGAATGAAATTAATAAGAAAATAATTGATACACTTATAAAAACTGCAACAAAAATATCTGGTTAAAACAAAGCAGCAATTGACCAATAAAATTTCTTCTGAGACTAGAGAATTAATGAAGAAAAGAAGGAATATGAAGATATATGAAATGATACATTGAAAAGGATTGAATATCTCAAATTTTGTAAAATATTATAAAAAGAGTTGATAATGGTATAAGAAAGTATAATTGTGAACTAGCAAGGAAGGCTGTAGAAAAGAATGGAAGTTTCAAGAGTATAAAACAACATTTTGGTATTGGTAGGAAACATGTCTGCAATAAAAAAAGATGAAACAATTATTACAAAGAGAGTTGACGTCATTAAATGGGTAGAAAAGTTTTATCAATTGCCCAGAATTTTAATTAAAAATGAGACATGCAATTAAATCTATGAAAAAAAAAACTCCAAATAATAATAAAAATATAATTGATATATTAAAAGAAGCAGATGAAGAATTAGACATTTTTTTTGGCAAAGTTATATAGCAAATGTCTAAATGATAAAGATATACCAAATAAATAGGAGAATGCAGTATTTATATTAATATTTAAAAAAGATCATAAAGAAGATATTAGAAATTACAGCCCTATCACCTTTTTATCAGTTATATACAAAATTTTTACCAAGATCATTACAACTTGTCTAAAGACAACATAAATGATTTTAGTACAGTTGATTATTTACAAGTATTGAAAAAAGTTATAGAAATGACCAACAAATATGAGTTGCCATTATGTTTTGGATTTTTAGATTATTAAAAGGCATTTGATTCTATAAGCATTTCTTCAGTAATTAAAGCATTGGATTATCAAGGTATAGACCCAGGATATTGTCATATTCTGAAGAATATTTATAAAAATGCAACAGCAACAATTAGACTACATAATGATAATAGAAATGTTAACATTAAGAAGAATGTAAGAAAAGGTGATTCCATATCTCCAAAACTTTTTACAGCAGTGTTGCAAGAAGTATTTTGTGGATTAAAATGGAAAACTAAAAGAGTAAAAGAAAATGGAAATTATTTAAGTCATTTAGATTTTGAAGATGATGTAGTTGTTTTTGCAAATAATGCTTTAGAGCTTCAGGAAATGTTGGAGGAGTTATCAGATAAAAGTAAGAAAGTAGGGCTAATTGGAAATGTTATAAAGACTAAAGTAATGTTCAATGGATTTTCTCAAAAGATAAAAATAAAGGTTGATTATGATGATTTAGAAAAAATTAATAACTCCAAATACCTTTGTCAGATTATTACTACAGATGGAAACATAATGAATGAAATTAATCATAGAAATCAAACTCTATTGGAGTGCTTTTGGTAGAAATAACTTAATACTAAAATGAATTATGCCTATGTATTTGAAAAGGAATGTTTTTAATAAATGTGTTTTGCCAGTTCTTATGTATAAATTTGAGACTTAGACACTTAATAAAAAAGCAATACAGAGACTTCAGACTATTCAAAAAAGTATGGAAGCATACATGTTAGGAGTAACAAGAAAAAACTGAAAATGCAGTATATGTATAAGAAAACAAAGAGATATTAATGACATCATTGAAACAATTAAAAGTGGAAGTGGAGTTGTGCTAGATGTATTGCTAGAAAAGATGATAGTAGATGGACAATTGAAATCTTAAAATGGATTCCCAGAGATGATAAAAGACCCAGGAAGAAGCCACATGTGAGATGGATGAAATAAGAAAGCATACAGAGGTGATGTGAAGAAGAGAAGCTAATGATCACAGAAGATGAATTGAACTTGGAGAGATCTTTCATCCTGCAGTATTTTAATAATGGTTGAAAATGATGATAATGATGAAATATTTTTTTTAAAATAATGCAATTAGTGGAGCATACAATAACAATATTAGTCTTTGAAATGAATTTGCATAACTTTTAAAACTTTTGAAAATGAAATGTTAATAAACTGAGTACTTAAAGTAAAGTCTAGATTTAACCTAAAAGTTTGTAGAACAATAAAACAACATACACAATGATTTTCCAGCTTGGCAGTCTATTATAATATTTCTTTATATTTATCCTTGGAGATTTTTCTGTAACAATAAAGCTTGTTTTATATTTTAGATGAAAGTCATTGTCCATGAATAATAAGAGCATGCCCAATATAAAGAGTAAATTGCCTAAATGACTTTAAAGCTCTAGGACTGCATAATTAAAATATTTAATTAAAGCTGATTTCTTCAAAAGAAAAGTTAGGATTAGTATAGTAATTTATTTTCCAGTTTTTTTAAATGTGTGAGTGTGCATGTTTGAATCACAATAAAATTTATATGTGATTTTAATTAATCAATTATCCATTAACATTGGGGTGGGCATTTTAAATTAACTGATATGACCTTAACCTTTTTCTCAGCATGTTGTCTAAAAATAAATTTAACCTTGACTTCTGATTAGACTTTATTAAAACAAATAAAAAAATAATTAACTTTAATTATTAACCAAAGCTATTTAATTTATTTAAAACAATTATTTCTTTATTAAAGGCTCTCATATTATGATTTTTTTAAATATTACAATAACACCTATTCATAAAAGAAGTTACTTTTTTTAAAGATAATTAACACTTTTAAAGACAATTTATTTCAGACTTTTTTTTTTAAAAAATTACTCACATGCACATACACATACCAGATGTACTAGAAAATAATTTTAAAAAATGAAATTTATTACAAACTAATAATTAATATTTTAACAATCTATTTTTTAAGAGATAACAAAAACTATATCTATTGAAATTTACTCAAAATATAATACATTTCAAACGATTTTTATTTAATTTTAACCTGCCAAACTATAACCTTAAATAACTAACAACTGAATTATTTAATATCTTAGCAATTTACATTTAAAACACTTTTATCACATATTTTATTAGTATAATTTAAAATACATAAATTAAACTTTATACAGTTTAAAATAGTAAGACATTATCTAAGCAAAAAAGTTATCTTTATTTAAGTTAATAAATAAAAACAATTTTAAAGCATTTTATTGAATATTTAAGCTCAATTTAAAGTACAATATAGTTTTAGATTTTTATTTACTGTGCCAATATTAAAAAGTTAAAAATACACAGAGGATTTTTCTTTTTATATTAAAGGCTTTTAATATCAAAAACATAAAAATAATTGTTTCTTTTACCACAACTGGAATTTTTAGATTTAACTTGAAATGTCCAGAAATTAATTAAATCAATCCCTACTTTTTGTAACAAAAGATTAACTTAATTAATTTTTGAATTCCCCACACCCATGCTTTTATTTCAAGTTAAATCTAGAAAGTCCTATTATGATTAAAGAAACAGTTATATTTTGGAATTTTAGTGCATGGTAAATAAAAACTTTTAATATAAAAAACTTTTTTTTCTCTATTTGGGCAAACCATCCATGCATTGTTGTTATTCATTGAAGTTTGGTTTTCTTTTCAAAATTACAAAAAAAAACTAAGAGGACTATGCATGCATGCATATCACAATTCTCTGCAACTTTTTTCATACTTTCTGTAGATAATCACCATTTTTTTCTACAACAAAAAAATAAAGTTTTTATTAATTTTTTTCCAAGGAAGGTCAATTATTTTTATTAATTTTTTCTCAGTTTTTTAGATTACATGGAGACAAAATGACACAAAGAAATTAATCGGCAGATATGGATTCAGAAACAGATTCTTCCAGCCATGACAAATTTGAAATTCCTAAACCATTTGATTCTGATGACAGTATTACATATAGTGATCTACAGGAATACTTCACATCATCATCTGAAGAAGAAAAAATACAAATGTTGTTCCGGACAATAGTAGTAGAGCAGGCCTGTCAACGAGTGCTTCTAATATGCCTTTGCAAAGACTCCAGGTTTAAAGTTTTTGACTGTGGGTGAGTATTCTATCTTAGATTTTTTTTATATATTATTTCATAAAAAGCTGTGTGTAAAAATTATTGAAGACATGAATAAATATGCCACTAAGAATAAATGTATGCGTGATTAAAAAATGTGACAGAACGGGAATTGTCTGTCTTTTTTGGGATGACATTGGGAATTTCATGTAAGATCCCTGTATTTTGATTGAAGGACATTTGGAGTAATGATCCTACTATTAGAATCCCATATTTTGCCAATATAATAAAAAAATGCCAAACAAAAAAAGTGCAAAATTTGACCATATTTATAAAATTCGACCTATTATAGAAAAATGCAATGTTAATTTCAAAACGGCATACCAGATGCACAGAGGGATTACAGTTTTTATTGTTTTTGTTTTACTAACTTAGTTTTTATTATTTTTGTTTCACTGATTACTTTTTCCAATTGGTAAACAAGATATGGAATGATTTATCTTTTATTAATAATAATATTGAATAATATGAAATATTTAATATTTTGCATATTTATATTAGATAATACGAACAAGTATGCTTCTCTGGAAGACATATCCTGAAAGAGGTAGAATATAAACATTTATATATATATATAAATATGTGCCTTTAGAATCGTTTTTGTAATCTTTGACTTCTCATATTCTAAATTTGTAAATTGTTTTCTGTATTGGCAATGATTATTTAATATGATGACGTTATGAACAAGGTTGGTTTATCCGAAGTTTAAAATCAAAATAATTTATAGAGGTAAGTAATAATATCTACACTTGTTTCATTATTTTTGCATTCTAATAGAATTCTAATTTTTTTTTTATCTTTTATTTGGGAGAATGTTTTTTCTTCTAAACGCCTTGAACTTTTTCAACTTTGGGGTACAAAAAAAAAAAAGAATTCTTATCCTCCTATTACCTTAAGTTCTGAAGATATGAATTATCTCAGGTAAGATGTTTTATATATAATATCAAAGGAAATTTTGTGAGGAATACAAACAAATTACCACTGAAGATGTAATATAAACTTAGTTAATGACTAAATAGCAATTATGAACAAACAATAAAGTAATAATTATTTCAGATGTAGAAATTTCTTTGTTACATTATTTTTTTTAATGATAATCACTATTTGTTTTAGCTATATTGTTTTTTTTAGTTTTTCTAGTTTCTATCAATGTATTTTTTTTTGCTTTAACATTATTAAAACTGAAGTTATTGTGAAAATTGTATCTCAGATCAGTTTTTTTTTAAAAAAATCAATATTGTGCCTGATACTAAACTAGTTAAGTTCAGAATGCCTTTGTATATATATAATCAAGAAAATTAGTCAGAAGTTTTTCTTTTGTTGAACTTAAAACAGTCTTATCTATACCAACAATTTATATTTTAATAAAATTCTATGCTTTTAACATGTTAACTTTGAAAATATTTATTTGCAATTCAATTGATTATTAAATGTAGAAATTCAATATGAGTAACAGTACCTTTTAAAAAATTAACATGAACTTATTATAAGTTAGAGTAGAGTGCTCTCAGAAGAAATATCTTAATATTAAAAGATAATTTGCCTATGTGCCTAAAAACATTTTTATAAATATGTTCTACCAGATGTTTAGTCATGACTGTAGGTCACACAAAATATTTTTGAAAGAGGTATATTTGAATTAATAAGGAGGCACCAAAAGTAAAAGCATAGTTAAAAAAAACAAATACTAATAATATTATTGAAAAATTCAAAAATTATAATTAAGCCAAATTTGATAAGAATATAAATAAATTATTATAAGTGACTAAAAATGTGACCATGTGTAAGATGGATATATTGGATAAAAATGTTTGTAAGGATGATGTGGATAAAAAAACTTGAAAAAAATGTCAACATGCAATAGATAAATAGTGATAGAATATAGTACACATGTACACACAAACATATGCACACATATATTTATATAAGGAAATTAGATAATATAACCTCTTTATATTACCATATAAAATTTTTATTCAGTTGACACATAATGTAAAAATATAATCATTACTTTTCAGAATATGTGTGTTTTGGAAGCAACCTTCATTTTTGAACCATCAAATGAAAAATCTGATTTCCATCTCAACATAGTAATATAATTCTTATATGAATAATGCAAACATAACCATTGAATGTTAAAGTGTGAATTATTACAGCAGCCATATTTTAACTAAGTTTATCTTACCATCAAACCATCACAGGGTAAATTCCAGACAGATTCCTCTTAATATATATTTTATATATGTAAATTTAAAAAAAATATGTTTATGTAAAGGGTTGTCATAAAAATATAGAAATATTTTTACAATAATTTTGTAAAAGCAGTAGGAAAGCTTTATTAAAGGAAATTTAAGCACATCATAGTCCATTAAAATATTGCTATTGCAAAACAAAAACATCTTAGTTATAACATAAAACAAAAAAATATCTTCTATATGAATATTGGCAATTCTGTACTTTTCACATGTAAAGATCATTATCAAAAACTATCTGGAAATCTATTGGCCCTGCCAAAGTTATCTATAAATAGCTCTGGAAATGATTTTTATAAAGTGGATTATTTATCTCAGAATTAAATTTATTGATAAGGTGGAATACTATTAGATAAAATCTGCCAGAGACATAGTTAAGATATAAAGATGATAGAGTTCTGATTAACCAAATCGGATAATTAGTAATTTTTTGTGTATTCTGCTCATAAGAAGCAGTCTGGATAACTTAGGGATGTAAATAAAATATTTCTGGAGATAAAGCTATGTAAAGAACCGTGCAGGAGAAATTGAACTTTCATATTATCATTCCATATTATATGAATCATATTAAAAATTTGATAATATGTCTTTTATTTGGGCCTTAAGAGTATATCACAATTAGATATTTAAAAATTATTTAAATATTATATAGAAATCCTACATTAGTGTAGTTTATTTTAAAAAAAATCACTCACCTCAAACTGAATGCAGTTACTATTTATTTATTCTACTTGGTCGTCTAGTAATGGACAGATGATTTTAGAAAAAATAAAATCGGAGAGTTTGCGAAAAAATATGACGAATTGCTTTATCTTATTAGAACTTATATTTGCATTGTAAAATCATTAATCCAATTAGTAATCTAATTTATTTTGTTCGAATTTAACAGAATTTTATAAGCACGGCTTTAATCTGTTCTCAACAGAATCTAAAACACAAAAACGTTGTTAGCTATATATTTCATTTTGATGAAGCATAAAAAAAATGGTATGTGTAATGGCTTAGAAAAAACGCGATTAAAACTAGGGAATTGAACTTTGATTTGATGACTAGAAATTAGGATGTATCTGTTGAAAGGTTGACCTGTAATGCTAATTTAGATAAGAGCCACCTAATAGATTAGTTTCAGTAACTTGTATTTTAAAAACAATTGCGAATGCTTGAGATTTTATTTTTTGCTTTTCTCACTTTCTCTTATTTAAATTAAGTTGAAAAATTTATTACTGAAGTAAAACAATTTGGATTAATTTAAAACACCTATTGTTATCTACATAGTGTTATTTTTTTAAAAAAAGTTTATATAACTATATCATAAACATATCTAAACTTAAAATTTTGCGAATCAAAATTAATTTTTGAGTTAAATAGCATTTATTATTAAAATATATACTATCAAAATATATTTTATGTGTCTATATTTTAATTTTTTCCCCCAAAGTCAGAATTAGTAATTAGAAATTGGTGATGGTTGTTATTGTTTTACATTCAATTAATCGAATTTATTGTAGCATGTCATTTTTAGGATTGCATCATATATTTTAGAGAATCCTAACATCATTAGGATGAGAAAAGGTGCATGGCATAAGTGGTTAATACAGTCATTTGCTTTAAAATTTAAATATGGACGGAATGCTTGATTTTTTTTCCAAATTTCAAGCACGCCTAGAATTTTTTTTAATATTAATGTCAATTGACCAACTCCACTAACCATTCAGTTATTTATTAGTAAAATTTACTGTTCATAACAAATTCAATGTGAGGTCTGATTATATCAATTAGTGAGATGTTAATACATGTTAATGCAAAACTATAGAGTAAAAAATATTAAGAAAAATGTTAATCTTCAGAAACATTCCAACGAATTTAACCAGCCAAATGAACAAATTAAATTTAAAAGTGATTGTAGCACAATGGATCATATCCAAGTAGTGAAAGAAGTTATATAATGACCAATAAATATGAATTGTTATTATGTTTAAGATTTGTAGATTATGAAAAGTCACTAAGTTTTATAAGCATTTTTTTCAGTGATTAAGGCTTGAATCATCAAGATATAGTGATGATTAAAGCATAAGATAATCAAGATTATAATTTCAGGATATTATCATATTTTGAAGAATATTTATCAAAATGATATTGCAATAATGTTATTATTTAGTGACACTGAGACAGGTGTATGACAGGATGATTCTATATTTCCAAAATTTTTTGCAGAAGTTTTGCAAGATCTATTTTGTCAATTAAAATGAGAAATGAAGGGAGTAAAAATGAATGAAGATGAATTAAGTCATCTAAATTTTGCTATAATTGTTTTTGCAAATAATGCTTCATAGGTTTGGAAAATTTTACAAAAATTAGTAGAAAGAAAGGTATTATTAAAAATGAGTGCTAAAAAGAGTATAGTAATGTTTAATGCATTTTTCCAAAAATAAAAATAAAAATAAAGACTTATAGAGATGAATTAGAAGAAGTTAACAATTTTAAATAGTCATAAAATTAAACTTGTATGGAGTGTTTTTGGTGGAAATGACTTTAATAATCAAATGATATATGCCTATGTGTTTGAAAAAGGTTTTTATTTAAATGTGTTTTACCAACTCTTACTGATGATCCAAGACTTGAATGCATATCAGAAAAACAATATAGAGACTTCAAACACCTCAATGAAGTATGGAGAATATAACAAGAAGGGATTAAAAATGAAATACATGATTGAAAGAAAAAATAGTTGCTATTGCCATTAGTACAAAAAATTAAGAGAGGAGTGGATCTGGGCTGACATATTGCTAGAGGGAGTAAATCTTAAACTGGATTCTAAGAGTTTGTAAAAGGCTAAGACAGAAGTGCACTGAGCTAGAGATCAGAAAATCTGGATTAAACTTGGAAAGATCTTTATTCTTTAGTGAATCAATAATAGTTGAAAATAGACAATGAATAATGGTTTTTTTTTCAATACAGATTTTCATTGCCCAAATTTATTTATATATGTCAGTAGAAAAGCAAATAAAATTGTTTAAAAAATGAGAATATACTTATGCTATTAAATGATCTAAATGAACATAATAATTAGGTAAATATAGGTATACACAAATAATATTTGTAATAGATCATTACAATGAATATGGGTATAAAATCATTAAACATTACATGATGTCATCCACTGATTACTCTGGCTTGCACTGAGTGGCATTACTGTATGGAGAGTTTTGCCTGTTTGAATATGGGTATAATAAAGTATTTTATTTACACTTTTATAAAAAAAAATTTTTTTTAAATTTAAAAAAAAAAATCATTTATAAATAAAATAAATTATTTTATTAATAATTATTTGTTTCAAAAATAGATGTAGGTCATTTTTTTAATTATTAAAAAAACATTTAAATTTATGAGAAACGGTAGTTATAAAACAAACATTGTGCAGTCAATTAAATAAGCTGGTGGCAGTTTCCTTCTGAAAATTGCGAGTCAGATATTAGCAAGCTCTTTTTATTTTATACTAAATAAGCTCAGTGACTGATCAAATTTATTACTAAAGAAAGCCTTCGGAATAATTTTAACAATTGATATTTGCGAAATTTTTTGGTAAATTTGCTTGGGTAAAGCTTACAAAAAAATAATAGACAACCTAGTATTCAAAGTTCCCATCTTTTACCAAATTATTTTATTAAATGAATAAATTTATATATATTTAAAAATATTAATATATTATTTCATTTTTAAAATAAACAAGTGTTTGGTTAGTTCTCAGAAAATCAATATTTGAGTACTAGGTCATTCCAAGAAGCTTAACTCTTGAATTTTTCATTCTCATAACTGCACTCAAGCACACACAGCAATTATAATAATGCGAAAACTTTAAATGTTTTTAGTTCTGAATCTATTTTTTTTTTATCTTTTACTTTTATTATGCAATTTTGAGTAACTGATTTTTAAGAATACGTTTTCATTCCACTCATAAAGTAGTTATTATTATTGTAAAGTCAATAAAAAACTTTGTCTTTACAACATTTTCTAGATACTTTCTATTTAAATATATTTAAAACTTATAATCTACTATACTTTTGAAACATTTGAATAGACATATGAAAAAGAAAAATATTCACCAAGATATATTGCATGATTTGCTCAATTCACAACTCATTTGTTTAGTATTTATCGATATCAAATGCAACAATTTTATCTACAAGGGTCAAACTTTCAGCATTCACATATTTTCATCATCCACTTTAGACATAATTATTAGGCTAAAGATTATTATATGTCTAATCCAGGTAAAAGTTTAAACCCAATTAAAAATTAATACCTCTGTTTTATAATTAAATATAAGAGTTAATCACTGGTTTAATAAAAATCAAATTTAATAATTTTTAATAGAGCTTTAAAGTTTATGTCTAGGCTTAAAATGATGTGCTAATTGTAGTTTAATAATAATAAATAGCCATTATTGATACGCTAAAATTAATTGCGTTACGGTGAAACTTTTAAGTTTATTAATTAGTAGGCTTTTTTTTTTTTTTTTTATCTTTTCTATCTTTTAGATTTAGCACTTTCAGAGCCCTTGCAGCTCTATATTCATAGTCCTTTTGATACTGTTAACTATATGCAAATGCATGGCCAAAAAGAAAAATGTCTATACAAACCAATCCCTGAAATCACAAATACACCCATTTGTAGAATATGCTGGTTCACATTTCTGTTTACATATAATGTTGTCTTTTAATTTTTTTTAGCAGAAAACTTTTGTTTTTGAAGCCTATCTGTAGATTTTCTATATATTCTATTTTCTCATATATTCTGAAAGAAATAATTGATGTTACACTTCTTTAGAATGTCTTTGAAATAATTCATATATCATAGACAGAATTGATCTTTTTTTTTACCATAAAACATCTTTGTAGGAATGCTCGATTGTTTGTTCATTTTACATGTCTAATCCAAAGAAACTGCAATTTTGCAATAATGAATTCAATAGTATCACATGCAGCAAGCTGAAGAATATATTTAGTTATATATTTTTTTTCATTGTATTTTTAAAATTTATGGAACAGTCTTAACCAAAACTTTTCTAAGGTCTTTATATTATATCTGCCCAAGTCTCACTTCCATGCAATAAATTAGGTAAAATAACAGCTCTAAACACAGCTGATTTAATTTCAATAGTTATTTCCCTGTGATGAAATACTTTATCTTTTAGCATGTTAAAAGCAGCAGCAACACATTGGAGTCTGTATTTTATCTCAACATCTAAGACCACTTTTCTATCTATAAAACTATCAAGGCATTTAAACTGATTTACATTCTCAAACTGATAACTATCCAAGCTAAAAGTTTCTGAGGATTTTTCATGTCATTGGTTAATAAAGAACTTGAATTTTTTTTAACATTAGCTATATTTTGAAATCAAAATATTAAGAAGATTCTGTATATAAATATTTTAGATCAGGTAATCTCAAAAAAAGGTTATTATATTTGCTTTAAATCAATTCAAATTAAAAATCCCATCATCAAACCTGCATCATATCTTGATCGCTGTTTGATCAAGACATATATAAATAATTATAAAGATAACTATCATAAATATTGATCAATGTTGCAGCAAGTAGAAATTCTTGTTTAACATCAACTTTTATTTCAAATGTATCAGATTTTTTACCTGTAGTAATAACACTTTTTTTCCCCCATTATCAACAATTTTCAAACAATGTCAAAATGTGCTTTATTAACTGAATCAAATGCTTTGACCAAATTAATAAAAATAATACATAAATTACTTCTTTGTCCCCAATATTTTTTTTTCATTTGCCTGGCAACAAAACAATGTTTGTAGTGCTTTTTGATTCTCTAAAATCATATTGAGTATCTGATAATTATTCATCTATAACTGGAAGCAACTTATTCTGCAAAATTCTTGAAAGCACCCTAGTGGATAATAATGATATTCCATGAAAATTATAGCAATCTTATTTATTCTTCTTGTTTTTAAAAATTGCAACAATAAAATTATCTTTAAGATTGGATGTCACAAATTCATGAGTCCATATAATCCTTATAAATTTCAATATTTTTTAAGCTACTATATCACTACCATATTTTACAAGTTCTGTTGATATTTCATCAATATAAGCAGCCTTTCCAGTTTTAAGATTACTAAAAACTGTTTTTACTTTACTGTGCTGGATATTTTTGACCAAATCAGTTATTCCAATTTTTGTATTATTATTCAAAAGATAATCACAATACCTCTTCTATTTGTAGAATATCATTGTCATCATATAACAGAGTGCTCTTGATGGATTTAACAGGATTGAGATATTGTTTCTCAGGTCCATATGTTTGTTTTAATGCATCAAAAAAGATCAAGATTGATCATGATTATCTTCTTTGCAATTTTAATCTATTTATCATTTTTTAAAACTTGTTGTCTGTCATTAAATTTCTGCTTCGGTTTAAATTTATTATAAAGTTCTACATTTAATCTATTATTTCTCCAAGCAGAAATGCCACACTTCCTTTTAATCAAATCACTTATAATAAGATCATTACCAAAAAATCAGTCAGAATTCTTTTTAGTGAAAGCAAAAATTTATTTCTTAAGAGAATTTCTTAAGATAATTTCATGTTTAAGTAATAAAATAGCCCTGAAGATGTAAAATAGCTATTTTAGTCTTTAATATCTAAAGAAATTTAATACAGATAAATATATTTTTCTAAAGAATGAATATCAATTTTGTGAATATGATTATATTATCCAATTTTTAATGCAATTATCATTTTAACCTTGAAATGTACTAAATTATGATCTGTCAAATAATTTGTGCATATAGATGCTTACACAATGTAAACTCTTGTATTCTGCCTACTAATTATAATATAATCTATCAAATGCTATAGCTTTTAAGAGTGAATATATACATATTTCTTTGTAGAGGCTAGTGTTTGTGATAGTCAATTTATTTGTAAAATATAAATTCAATATTACAAAATATCTGAATTTACAGGTTTCACCATTATTTCCAATAACTTTTGAACACAATCCATTATCTGCACCAATGTCTGCATTAAATCTCCAAAAAGAAAGATTTTATCTTTTAATGGTATTGATTTAATAATGCTATCCAATAAAAAATAAAAGGTCTTTTTTCATGGAATTCTCCGAACATAAGATTAAAACACATGCACTAATAAAATGAATACAAGTTCCATTGTGCAAAGTAATTTTAACACCATCAGCTTCTCATTGATACAATGAAAAATCCCAATAGTAGAAGATATTAGACTTTACAGCAAATCCAAGTCCATGCATTCTGCCTTCACTGACAGATCCTGATGCCTTTCCAAAAAATACTTTGTTTGCTCTTTTAAACTTCCTTCTTTTGGGAAATTGCTAACAGCAGCTATATTGATCTTAAATATTGACAGTTCCATAGACATCAGTATAATCCTCTATTTTCATCTTGAAGAATTTATATTAAGTAAAATTTGCATATTCCATGTACCTATATTTAGAAAAGGGTAGATTTATAATATTTACCATTAGTATTATCACTGCTGCTTGCTTTATCATCACTACTGATATTATTATTACTATTACTATTATTTCTACTATTAAAATAAAGTAATTCACAAGGTGCAACAATCTGGATAGACTGTGTAAGCTAGACCTGATTGTGTAAGCTAGACCTAAGTTCTTCAACTTCTATGGTAGGAATGCATCCCTAAATAAGGCTGCATAAATATACAATTTTCATCAGTTGAAACTTGTGTTTCTCCAAAATCCAGTTACAAACTGATTCATTAGTGATTATATTATTTTGAGGAAAAAACCACAGCTAATGACTGTCAGCCTACTAAGCCTTTCCCATCATTGCCTTTTTCATTCTCAAGGGTTTAAGCAAAAGGAAATTGAAGTCAAATATGCATAATTAAAAAATGGAAGTGTTTGTTGCACAGACACATAGTCACATTGACACAGTTCTTATAAGAAAATGTCTGATGGATTGAGAGGCTCATGATGATTAAACCTACATAACTTAAATGACTAAAGAAAGAAAAGAGAGAAACTAAAACTGTATTGAAAATAGTATCTATCCTTTCATGAATTAACATCCTATCATGCAAAGCAGCAGGAGTTTTTGCTTAGACCCTATTCATTTGTTGTTCACAGTTGAACTTCATACCTAAAGGCCATTTCCCTATCTACTACCTATAGAGCCTTTCCATAACTTGAGTAATAATTATTAATATTTTTGTCTAAAATGAATAATGCCAGAGATGTGATTGGAGGAAGTTTGAAACATGTAGATCCAATTATAGTAATTTGATACTTTCTAGGTTATTTACAATGCATATGTGCATGATATATCTGTACTTACATTTAAAAAGAGAAAAGTTGATAAGATTACAATGTAGTTTTCATAACGGCATCATAAATTAAGATGTGTTTTATTTGTTTGTTTTAAAATTTGTTGTTTCTTTGTATAAGCAAAATGTAGATATTGTTTGTAATTATTTTTCTGATTTAGACATCATTACACATAATGTTTATATAAAATTATCCTTAATAAAGACCATATTGTGTGGTTAAAATTTTGTAAATAATAAATAAAATTAATATACATTTGATTAAAAAAACAATCAACAATAATAAAGCCAAAAACATGTATTGAATTTATGCTAATAAAAGTATATCAGAAAAAAACTCTTGCATATAAAGTGATTATGCATATTATATATGGCATGGACAAATTGAACTTTCTAACATGCATAATTTTTTCTTGCTTTTACAGTTATCACATGACATTTCTAAATCACATAATAATATACTATGAATATAAATTTAATTTTTCACAATACTTGCTTAGTTACACAAAAATCACTAAATATAAACAAAATCATATATTACAAATGAATAATTCAAAATCAACAAATAACTAGACAAACTATTTGATATTAAACTATGTAATTGTGGAATTAGAAGTTTTATTTGATAATTTTAAAATATTAATTTATTATTAATTTTAATAAAATGCTTTATCCTAACTTATCTTACTGCAATGTTGTAATAAATAATTTAATGCTTACATTCTGTTCTTATACAAAAGGCCTAGATTTACAATTTCAAGTACAATATAGGGATCTTTTCAAGTCTGGTTACATTATGTTCAACTCATCTATAATGTTTTTGTACTTACTAGTAATATTTACTATATTCTGTAACTTATAATTGCCAAAGGCATTTGAGAGAAAAGCTACTAACTTTCTTTACACTTATCTGACTACAGCCTAAATGCTTTTCTCTATTATCATTTCTAATTTATATGGTATTCAAATAATAATAGGATTAAACACAATGCCTGTCACTATTAATTGTTATTAACATACATTAGATTAGAGATTATCCACTTAATGAATAATATATCTATAGTATAATTTTCACTACACCACTCTCAGACAAGGTAGGAACTGCTTTTTATCTGTTTTTTAACAGTATGCAGATAGAAAACAATCCCTAACTTGTGTGACAGTAGTATAGTGAAAATTATACTACAGAAATATTATTAATTAAGTGGATAATCTCTATTCTATTGTATGACTAATAAAAATTTAGTAATATATTTTGATTAGGTGGTTTATGTCAAAGTTGTAAGAATAGTAAGTTTGACACATAAATTAAAATTTAGTAATTGGCCATATATATATATATATATATTAAATAATGATGAAAATATGTATGAGACATTGTGATCTGGGCAACTTATGGGTGCTGGCTCAGCCCAAAATGTACATCTTGGGGGTCATACATTTTTTCAAATGACTTTGGACATATGCTTATGATTACACTCCTCCACAAGGTGTTAAAAGCAGATAGAAACCAGTCCCTATCTTGTGTGAGAATGGTGTAGAAACAATTGCACTATAGAAATATTATTTATTATTTGTGACTTTATTTTTACCTTATGAGATTTTTAGTGGATTATTAAAGAGATGGATTCAAAAACTAAAGAGATATAGAATTTTTTATAATTTTACAACTAACTTTTCTATTATGTATGTATTAGAGGGCATAGCCTCCTGAAACCTTCAGTGACCAATCCCTTAGAGCTCTAGGGTGTTTTTAAAATTTCAAAAGTATTACATTAAATTGTCACATATGATTTTTTTGCAACATTTTTTAGAGTAGGCAAATATTTCTAAATTTTATTTCCGCAAGCATATTGTTTATTGACAACAAAAAGAATATTGAAGAATGTTGATAACTATATTATGAATGCTTTCAAAATGTTTTTTTTCAACAGACAAATGTCTTAAGCTTTTCCCAACTTTCAGTAATAAAGACTGTAGAAGAATATTTAATTTTAAAGAGTAAAAAATTATAAATTACACGTTTGTCTATGAGGATATTTCAAGTTCTATTTTCTTGTGTTGCTGTATTCTTTTTTCTTGGTTTTTATTTGACATATATTTAACATGCACAAATTACATTTTATTATTTTAATAATTGGTCCAGAGCAAGTTTACTGTTCAATAAATTTTTATTATTAGCTTTTTACCATAGACATTGTGATTCTGCAAGATTAAAAGTTTTACTTTGAGTACATTTAATTACGAAATCATATATTAGAAACTTATGCGAAAAATGTTCCTAATAAAGCATTATTTGTCTATAAGAAGAAATTCAAGTTCTATTTTTCTCACATTTAATAAGTCAGCATGAACTATTTCATAAAACCAACGTTATTCTTTTTTTCTTATGTTTTATTTACCATGTATTTTAATATTTACATCCTCAATTTCTAGGAATCTGCATTTCCATTAAGTAAAATCTTCTTATGATTTATATATGTAGTTTAGATATATATTGCACTACTAATAAAATGTATTAATGGGGGGAAAAAATCTTTGTTATATATATTTATAATTTTAGCTTTTTCAAATCAAATTAATTTTTTTAGTGTATTGAACTATTATTATGTATTATGCACTGTACCAAAAGTGTTTTGATTTAAAACAACTAAAATAATAAACATCTACAACAGGGATTAAATAAATAGAAGGATTTGAACTCAGGATTTTTCACTCTATTCATCCTCAATTCTTTCTCAAACAACCAATACAAATGACCACCTACATGTGGAAAAGATGCATGATCCACAGTATATGCATTTCATGCAGAACCAGCTCTCATCATTTGGGCCAGATCATAATCCCCCCCACTCACATATATAATCAGTGCTCAGTTTATATTAATATAGCAATTCCTCAAATTTTAATGAATAGGCTTCAATTTTCTTATCCTTCTAACTATTCATCACCCATTTTATTAAAAAACCAATGATAAAATACTCAAAGTCCTTATTGGACTTTATTTTATAGTTATACCCATATAGGCATTATCTCAATCTAACTCCTCATATTATCCAACATTATGCATCCATATATATTAATAGAAGAGAGATGGACTGAACTTATACTAAGATGTAATCTATTTCTCAAGCAAAATATAATTCTAAGGAAGTATTTAAGTTCATTTTATTGAAGGTTTCCTATATATTTAAATAGAAGAATTTGAACTCAAAATTTTTCAGTCTATTTATCCTTCACTCTATCTCAAGCAATTGGTGCACATTAACATACATGTGAAAAAGATACATAAACTCCAATATAATATTTTGTGAAGAACCAGCACTTATTCGGCCAGGTCATTAATTTCTCATATAATATATATATATAAACAGTGTTCAGTTTATATTTAAGATAGAAATTCCTCAAACTTCTATGAACATGTTTCAATCTTCTAACTCTTTCAACTATTCAGCCATCAGTTTCATTGAAAAACCAATGATGGAACTATCAAAACCCTTGTTGGATTTGAGATTATAGTCATACCCATGTAGACATTATGTCAATCTACCACCTCATATTATTGGACATTATGCATCTGTATATAATAATAATCATTCTATGTACATATATAGGAAACATTTAGTAAAAGAAAATGAAATACTATCTTAGAATTATATATTGCTTGGGAAGTAGATTACATCTTAGTATAAGTTTATTCCATCTCTCTTCTATTAATATATATGGGTGTGTAATGTCTGATAATATGAAAGTTTAAACTGGTATAATGTCAAATCCAACAATGGCTTTGCCAATGAAATGGACAGTTGAATAGTTATGTGGGTAAGAAGATTGAAGCCTTTCATTAAAGTTTGAGAAATTACTATTTTAAAAAACTGAGTACTGATTGTATATATGTATGGGAGATTATGGTTTGGACCAACTGATGAGTGCTGGTTCTGCACAAAATATATATATGGGCAATCACGTATCTTTTTCACATATATATATATATATATTATTTTTCTTATACTTTTACTTATAAAAAATAGTATTGTTAAAGTGTTTAAGAAAGTTGTAAATGGTACGATATGTATATTTATCAGCTGTTTGAGATAGAGTGGAGGATGAATAAACTGAAAATTCTGAGTTCAAATCCATTTACATTTATAGGAAACATTCAGTATAAACAATTGAAAAATTCCTTAGAATATGGGATTAATTCTTTTTTTTTTTTTTTACGATATTTACTAATGCTTCATTGATTAAATATAAAAATAACTAAGTACCACTAACTTTACAGACATATGCGTTGAAATGATCATTGTTCATTTCATAAAAAATCAGTGAAAAAAGGAGAAGTTATTACAGTATTGAGTACTCACTGTAGAAACTGACACAATGAAACTTGAGCAAAACAAAAGGAAGAATAAAGTCAGTAAAATAAAATAAGAGGGTATGTATTTTAGAAGCAAATAATTTTAAATATTAATAACATATATATATATATGTACATGTACATAGAATGTTCATCATTTGATGACTTAAAAAAAAATTTAAAATATATATATCTTTTAGTTTACAAAATAAATTTTCTAGAAAAAACAAAAAAGATATTTAGAAAAAAAAAATTAAATTGAAACAATAAATCCGAACTAATTGATTAGGTTTATTTAAAAGAATTGGCGTGATTATATATTAGTCTGTTTCCTTTTTAATATTAATTGGTAAATGTTTTTTAGAAAAATTCAAATTTTAAATAAACTTTTCATATACATTCAAATGCTTGCAATAACACATAGATTAGTATATAACACAATGTTTTAATTGGTGTTATTCTTTTATCTTTTTCAGGTCACCTGGCTGTTGCCAGTAATAGCAAAGGAACCAAATCTGAAACATTATAAATTATCACACTAGGTTGATTTATGAGGTTGTTCGCTACTGTCATGTGATTAGCTTCTTTATTTTTTTTCCTTTGTGCTTTTTCCTCTGAGTGCAATATTTTTGCATTTTCCTAGCTGAACATGTGTTTATTGGTACATACATAGTCTATTACTCTCTTTAATTTCTAATTATTGCTTTTCAATAAAGTGATTAGTTTTGCTAATATACATTCTCCTCCATTCACATGGTATTTTGTAAATACAGTTTTTGCTTTTATATTTCCTCAAATTTAGGTTTTGTAGAGGTTAGGATTTTTCAAAAAAGGTTATGGCTTTGAAAAGTTGTTTTAATGTTATATTGATTGCAGATTTTTTTAAATTCATATGTTACCTCTGGTATGTATGCAGTAACTATTATTGTTTTTTTGTGTATTTGTTTGTTTGTTTTGTTATTTATTTAAATTTCTATTTAGATCTTTTTTTTTTTTCTAAATCCCTGATTTTTGAAACTTCTTTTTTTCTGTTTCATAATGACAGTGTACTTCTGTGTTTGTGTTTTTTTGTATACTAAATAGGTATTTTGTAAACAGTAGTTTTTATTTTGCTATGAGGGCATCTTGTTACAAAAACATCTAAAGATGTCATTTTTTGTTCTTGTTTTGATTCTATTGTAAAATTGAATATGTTATTGATGTATGGCCAGAATGTTCATAATAGTGGTTCACCATGTGACCATAGAACAAATGTATCATCAACATAGTGAAAACAGACTGTAAGTAAATATGGGGGGATATTTATAGATGCGGTTTTATGTTCTTCCTTGTAAATATTGTTAATTAGTATTGTACCGGTATAAATTCACCACGCTTACTCATACACAGTACCCGAGTTCAAACCCAGTCCACGTTTAAGAATAAATTCCAACGCCAACGAAATTCAAACCCAAACCCCGGCATGACCAACCGATGATGACTTTATAACAGCACGGGGTTATCCCTTTACTAGCTCAACTCAGAACACAGACTAAATTACTTACAGTTTTATATATAGATCTATTATACTCTGGGTATCGGTACGGTCATTAATGTAATGTATATATTTAAGTTGTCAATACAGCCAGTAGGTGACTAAATAGACTTCGAGAGTAATGAGGTGGAAAACACAAAATTAGAATAAATAAATTGTTTAATAACAAATAGAGAGCATAAAAATATAGTATTCACAAGTACGGTAAGATTTCCATAAATATTCTATTATAATTAGCTACTAGTCTTTAGTACTCATTTTAAGATCGGAAGAGCGTCGTGTACCAATATTTGTGTAGTGAAATGATCGACGGGTGGCTAAGGGAATCAGAGTATTTGAGCATTGAAAATATTTATCTACGATTTTTATTAAGTTATTTTATTCGAATAGATTCGAACCGTTGCGTGTACGAATAGTTGGAGGGTGGTTTCGTATAACTATGATATCTAAGATCGATGTACTAGTGGTTGCCTAAATTGACGAGCCCTACAGTAATCACTTGTGGTGCATCAACGGAATACCGGGCGGCTTGTACTTTGACAAGGCTTAATGCCCCCAAGTAGCTCCGGGACACTACAACCAGCCGGGATCATTTCGAAACCCGGTGATCCAAGAGATAACCTGGGAAAGAATTGCTTTCTTCCCCATATGGTAGTATGGCGAGACGCTAACTTCGGCGAAGGGAAGGCATTGCCACAGTCATCGAGGACGAGTGCTTGAAGTGGATTTGAAAAGGAATTATACCAAACCTGGGTAATCAATTCGCTATTCTCAACAGGCTGATATAACTATTCCAATAAAACATGGAATCAAACGACCAAAGCAATAATTAATTAAGTTTACTCTGAAACCCCTAACTCCCCAGTCTTCAGGCGGTAGCGTGATAACAAATTATACACTGAGAACTATTTTATTTATGTAGAAACTAAGATAATAAACTTAAAACCCTTTACATTTTTAAGATTGAAGTATCGGTTATAATAGTATGACAACAAAAAAAACATAATAAAGTATTTAATATCCCAACTCAATATATGAAATAATCTTTACTTTAACAACGAACTTCCTTTTAAAATAACTATAATCAATATTATAAACTAGCTTTAAACAGAGTTGGAAAATATTTCTATTGGCATCGTTTGTTTATAGCATAAGTAAATAGGAAAAAAAAAATATAAATGTCTTCATTTGAATTATTATTAGTAGATACAATATTTACAAACTATTTTCTAAAGACTAGAGCAGAGGAAAAGGAGAAAGAAAATTTACTGACAGGTTTGAAACAGTAGCGTTATAAACGAAACAAAAAAACTTACTGGTTCATTTGATTGACAGATTAACTTATAACATTAAGCTCGGGAGAAAGTTAAAAGTTCATGTAATACAGTTACCCTTCTTCTCATCCGCTTCTTTCACGATGGTATTTCGACGAACGTAGGATTTGAAATCTACTTGAAGGCATAGTCAATTGGAGATTGGAGCTGAAATTGTGAAGCCATAAAACATGATCAGTCACGGCACAAAGATTCAAATTGGCGGGACAGAGATCAGCCCTGATAGCCCATCACATTACGTTTACTGGTGACTTCTTAACAAAAGTTGGAGAGATTTCTTAAACTGCTTGCTGTTTTTGAGACGATCTACTCTCAGCCACCTCAAAAGTTAGAATGTTAGTTTTTTACGATGCACTTGATTTCTGCTTTTTTTTTACTCCTACTTTCTTAGCCTTAGCAATCCAGCTTACCATAATATCAATTATCATTTCTTGTCCGTTTTCAGCTATCTTCTTTATACGCAATTTTAAATTGACAAAGTAATTACAAATATAAATTCCTTATCTAATTTCGAATACAACTCAATTACTCTATACATTTGTACAATACAGATTTTAATTAAAACCACTGATCAAAGGAATGTGACTTTTGATCAGTATTTTTAAACGACTTTGTATAATTCTAAAAGGCTAAAATTTAAGCAAATACACCCGCAATGAAACTTTTAAATTAAGCTGATATAAATTCACAAACCACGCACACACGAATATTATTTCATGATTTGTGACATTTATGCACAGAATCTTTACATATTTATTTACAAAACATAAAATATATATAGCTCAATTTTTGTGACTTGAAATGGAAAAATCCCATTGCGGGCGAATAGTAGTTCGAATTACCGTACTTAAACACATGAAACTAAGATCGGTTCTTCGATCTGTCTGTTTCAGTATTGGCAGTGGCAATCCATAGCTATCTCTTGATTTTGTTAGAAGAATTCTGTGATCTATTAAGTTATATTGTTGGTATGTAGAATGTTAATAATTCCACTAATAAAAGTTGTTCTGGCTTGTAAGCTATTATTTTCATTTAATTTTTTCTGTACAATAAAGAATGCTTCATAACAGATTACATTTGTGAATAAGTATTACACATGGAAAGCTTTACAATTTGTCAGTTTTTTCACTATTCATTTCCCTGACAAAGAACTATGTTTCTATGCTAAAGGGCTAAGAACTTATAAAAAAAATATTGACAGATTTTGACAAGATGAACTTGTACAATTAACAATAGGTTTTAATGAAAAATAGTCCATATGAATTTTAGATAGACTATAAAGATGGGGAGTTTTGCTGAAATATATTAATTTATTTTTTCTAAATTCATAAAATAGCTATGGCAATTTCTAAGTAATGCTTGTAACTTTATTTCTGTAGCTAGCATATGATATTTTGTCACTCTTTTGCATTAGTTTGTAGTGAGCAACTCTCATTATTATCATAATCAGTTGTATCCATAATAATTGTAGCATTATCTTTGTCACCAGAGAGAATGATTAGAATTTTTTTATCTAATTTGAGAGATTTAATAACTTTCATCATAACATAGGAAATATTTTATTTGAGTTTTTGGTGTTTTCAAATGTTCTTTTTGTTGTGCAGAGTAATTCTGCTCCTTCTTCTAGAGGCAATTTTTGAGTGATTTTTCAGTTGCTGCCATTATATTTAATAAAGCAATATTGGATGGCATGATAGCAAATTTGTTCTTTTTTCAGAACTAAGATTTTTAATTGTTGAAGCTGGTAGTTTGTTTGGTGCAGTAACACACTTGACATGTCCATGTAGGTATAACATTTTTGCTTAGACAAAAGAGAAAAGGTGTTAAAAGGTTTTTTTTTGTTTTCTTTTTTTAAGAGAAGCTGGACCTAAAACTATTTTTAAAAGTGTGTTGTCAAAAAAGCATTACCATTAATTTGCAGAGAAGTTATTAGGCTTGAAGAAGGTGTTAGGTTTAGGTTTCTTAATTGGAAAAGAGGGTATTAAGCCTCATTTTGATAAGCTTACAACAATTAAACATTTCCCTGCACCTACCAATAGGTGTCAGTTGTGGTATTTTCTAGATCTATATAAGTTTTTACCAATGGTATTATAAGAATTTTGTGATGTATTTATCATCCTTGATTCAACTTTTAAAAAAAGATCAAAAATGGGCTTGGCAGTCTCAACAGTTCTTAAAACAAGTAGTTCTAGCTTATTCTGGCTTTTTTCAAACTTTCTATCTTCAGACCAATAGTAGTGGTCAAAGTTTAGAGGTACTATTGTTTCAAATTAATGAGCAGCAATGTCACAGTGTACTATATTTTTGCAGCTAGACAATCAAGGGAGCCAAAAATAATTACAATAATATTAAAAAGGAAGCTTTAACCATTGTATGGCCTTTGAAAAATTTAAACAATTTTTACTTAGATTCTGTTATCATTATTACTGACATAAGAGTTTAGAATATCTCAACAGCAGTTATTTGATAAATGATCAATTAATTCAAAAGAGAGTTTTTTTTCAAATATTCATTTATAAAGTTATTTATTGAAAGGACACTCACAACATCAAGACAAATATCTTGAGTAGACATCTTGTAGATATACCTCAATATCATCTAAATTTAGATAATTTAAGTATTGGCATAATCACACTGGCTATGGATGAGTTAGTGGAGCAAAATTACAGAGACTTCTGAAGTACAGTCAACTGACAGTAAATATGTGCAGATTGTAGTTATATAAAAGGTCCACTGGTCCCAACCATCATTCAATGCAGCAAAACTAGAATGCAGTAAAATGGCCTATAGATTAATTTATGTAATATTGTAATACAATGTGTCAGAAGATTCATGGAGAATCCTCATACTGAATGGACTTAAGAATAGGTTAATTAAATATATACATTGCCTTTAAAGGCATACTATGGGAATTGTTTTACTGGTTTAGTTTATATTTAAATGTCCTGTCAGTTCTAAGAACTTATCATGTCTGTTTTCAAACAAAACATGTAAATAGAAAATTTACAGGAACCCTACAACCTGTTTTGGCTCAGAACTGAATGAATTGTTAGTTTATTGATTTTTATGGACCCCTGCTGGATTACAGGTAATATATGTTCTTGATTGTAATGTATGACATGTTTTTTCAAATACCAAATATGCCACTAAGGATATTACAATGGCAGCAGATTCCAAAATTAGGAAAACCTCAGCTTATAGTTACTGACCATGGAACTACATTTAAATCATGTCAATGAAAGCATTGGACTAAATAACAGGGGTATCTAGCACTTTCTAAGTTCTAAACATAATCCTCAATTAACCATTGTGAGTGGGTTATGAGAGAGTTGGATCAATTTTTTTGACTTTATGTGAGTCAGAATCAAACAACCAGAGAATATCACAAATTATATCAATTGGACTCATAATAAATCCACAGGATTCACATCAGTCAGACTACATTTCAGTCATGATTATCCTTTACTTCTAAAAACTTCATTATGAGTGAACCAGAAGAAGGTTGGTAGAGAGCAAGATAAAGAAAAAGCTCAAGTTAGGCTAAAACACATGGTCAACTTGCAAATAAAATATGGAAATTACCAGCTGTGCCAATTTGCTATGGGAAACTTAATTTTTGTAAGAAAAACTCATGCCAGTAATCTGATCCAACATCAATATAAAAAGTATTTCCCTATATATGATAGTTCATTTAATATACAGAACAAAAATAATCAGAATGCATTTATCCCAGAGGATGAGTTCAGAATCCTTGGATCCTATAACACTGGAAGTCTCTGACCAGCAGAGTGGAAGACAAATGGTTGTAGAGTTATGGAAAATAGATAGTAGAACAAAGTGAGTTGTTGGTGAACTCAGTGGGCAGATAGCAGCACAAACCTAAGGCAAAATTATAATTCTAATATTAAATTTTCAATATGAAAAAATTTGAAAAATAAAGAAATGAACATTTCATTTTTTTGATGTTGTTGTTGAAATGCTTCCTTGTTATGTCTCAAAATCAAGAAATATAAATTTGTAAATATCAGACTGAAGAAGGGTTAAAAGTTGTATATAATTTATAAAGATTTTAATTTTATTAAAAAAAGTGTAATTTTTAAACGAATGTGATATATAATGCATATAATGCACATGCATGCAAAGAATTTTATAAATCATTTTGTAAAAGTTAAAAAAAAACGTTGAAGAGGAATTTGCATGATTTTGTAAAAGTTATTTTCATCTATCTTAAACAATATTTAATGTAAGAAATGTTTTTTTAAATTTGCAACGTACTTACAGTGGACAGTGTTAAGATTAAATTTCTAAGTAATTACTTTGAAGTGTTAAGAATTTGATTAGCAGATAAAAACACTAGATCTGATGTTTTTAATTAATGCCAATTCTAGAAGTTTCCTAGAAATAGGTGAGAGAACAAAAAAACCAGAGATGTATAGAAGTTAAATTTTTTTATTGTATTGATTGATTTGCTTTCTCAGTTCCTTTGGGAACATGGACTGTATTATATCTACACTTTTCATGATTAAAAGTTCCTAGTTATTTTGATGCTTCTCAGTATTAAATTTATGAAGTGGTTACCTGCGATTACCATGTGATATGCAGCCAGCTTAAAAGAAACCAAACAATCATTTCTAAAAAAAAAGGATTGACAATTTCTAGTGTTTTAATTAACGGTATGTGTGGATAAGCTTACCTCAGTGATGAACTCAGCTCTTCTGGCATAACTCCAATTCCCATCATGGTATAAACTACTGACCCAACTGACTTGTAGGTTTATTGATCAACAATCTGGACACTGGAGCTTCTCTCTCAACTATCTGCTAACAGAAGGACATCACTAAATTTGGGACACTCAATTAAAGTATATACTCTTAAAATCAAAAGACTGCAGCATAAAAGTCTCCTAATAAAATGTGAGAACTTTATTTGCATCCAGTGACCTAGTGTTAAGTAATTGTAGTTTTGTAAACATGTATGTGAGTATATAAGCATTACTGTGCAATTTAAATTAAGTAACTCTATAACTAATAAATATTGTTAAAATGCTTTATGCCTTTTATTGAATTTCTTTATGTGGATTGAGCTTCTTAGTTTACTTTTCTGTTAGCAATTAATAATAATGACTAGCATGATCTAGGTTAAGTTTATTATTGTTGCCTGAGATTTATTTATTTTCTAAATTCTCTATTATTTTAATTAACGTTTAATATATATATATATATATTAGTTGAGTATTTTATATAAGTACATTTAATATATATATATATATATTAGTTGAGTATTTTATATAAGTACATTTATAAATCATTATTTATAAATTTTCTGTAAATGTAAGCAACAGTTTAATGCTTAATTAATTTATGCAACTGACTTGATCTTGATGAATGTATCATATCTGATGTATTATTTTGTTAATAGAATAAATGAATGTTGTGTATGTGCAATATATAGCTGACCATTGTAAGAATTCCCAGGATTTATTCTGACAGCAAAGTCTCCATCCAAGGTTCATATCTTGTTTTAATGTATGATTTTTGGAATAGTGGTCTGTGTTTATCTTGCCTTAGTTAAGTTACTATGGCTATCAGGGCTGTCTGCTTCGTCACCATTATATTCAGAGTGAATCCGAGCCTCTGCCATCAAAGTCTCCAACAAGCTCCGCTCTCTCGCAATGCTGAGATATATCCATATCACCACCAGTAGGATCACTGGAGTTTTATTACAGACATTATGAATAGCACCTCGTGTATTATTTTATTATTATTTGTTTATTAGTTTATAATTAATAGAGAATATAAAATATTTTAGAATTAATATAAAATGTTTAGATACTTAGATATTGTAGTTACTAAAGTGATTGCATCATGTTATTTAGAGATTATTGAATTAAAAAACAACAACTAATATTCCGTAATTAAATAATAAATAATAATAGACTGTTTAGATCATTTAGTTAATAAAATCACCCATAATTGAAATTAATAAATTCCAAATTTATTGATTTTTTTTTCATGTTTATTTTCATTATTAGTAATTAATAAATATTATTTTATTTTAAACTTTCCTGCTATTCGTTTTGCTGTTATCTGTCTATCAATTGTTTAATAGTCAGTAGTCTCATACTTTAAGTTGAGCTAGCATTTGGAGCAATCATCATATTAAAATATTTCCGAATTATCATATATTCAAGTCACACAAATAAATTTTACAAACTTGTATGCTGTTTAGTGGCACTCTCAAGTTATGGTGTCTGGTACAATATATTATGATGGGACAGTTAATATTATATTACATATAAATAAGTTAACTTAGAAAATTTATAATTTTCTCATAGGAAATGAATATTTTTGATAAAACCCACAAAATACATAAAGTAAAAGTTACTAACTGAAGTATGATGAGAATTGTTAAAATAACCAAGTAGGTATTTAATTTTCTCTCAAGCAAAAATACTGATTGACTTTTTAAAATGTGCCATTTTTTAAATAAAAAAATAAATTTAGAAATAAAGAATTATTTTGTAATTATTTGATTGTACTATCAAAATTTGAATAATAAATTATAATAAAGAAATAAAATAATATTCAGAATGAAGTATAAATTTGAAAGAGGTTTTAAATTATTGTAAAGTTGAAATATGCTATGATACTTGTTAAACCTTTGTTAGTAAAATAGTTTATTTGAAATTTATAGTAATTCTATTTAATAACTGAAACACAGGCTTATTATATATCTGTGTCTATATATGTAATATAGGGTATTGTGTTTCAGTTATTACATTGTAGAGATGTCTGCCCATCCTTGCATATGTATTAAATGGATTATGTCCTGTACATGTGGGGTTCAGATTGACCTTATGTCAACATGGGTATGACAAGAATCTCAGCCTCAGGGTGGCCTTCGAGCATTCCACCATCAGATTTTCAATTGGATGGACAGTTGAAGAGTTGGAGTGTGTAGTAGATTGGAGCCTGTCCATTAAAGTATGAAGATTGTCTGTCTTAGTATATATCTGAGCACTTATAGTATATATGTGTGGGAGATGATAATCTGGACCAACTGATGATTGCTGGTTTAGCATGAAATACGTATATTGGTGATTATTTATCTTGACAGCATATATGTGCTTGAGTATATCAGTGTTATTAGATAGATTGGAGAGTGATGGGTCATCTGAAAGTCTGTGCTAGTAATTCTATTTGCAACTTTTATGAAACTGAAAGTTGATAGTATTTAAAAAAATGATTTAATTTAAAAAATAAATGTAAATTTAAATAATTTCAAAGTTGGTTAAATAATAGTTTATTTTGAAGTTTGTTATAATACATTATATATAATTCTTCAGAAAAAAAGATCTGAAATAGACTGTAGAAGTTGTTCAAATACAGAAAAATATAGTTAATTAATTAATTAAATTATAATCCAAATAATGATGTGGATTTAAAGAACCAAACTGTTATACCTTTAGTCTTAAATCTATGCTAATTATGTTTATGAATAAATTCAGTGATAAGAAAAGTTTTAGCCAGTCAAGAATTGGTGGACTAGTGGTTAGCATAGCTGCCTTCCAAGTAGCTGGAACAGGTTCACTTTTCAGTCAATGCTTTGACATATAAAAAGAAGAAAAGTTTTAGCCTGAAGTTTAGCCAATAATTACTATGAAATAAGTTAGGACCACTATAATCAGTGTAAAAGCTAAGATTATTGTATTACTAGTAACATAAAAAAGAATTAGATACTAGAATGCATAGCACATTATTGTGCTCAAATCCTATGAAGATATAGCATACTTAATTTCCATTATCTTGTCTGCAGATTTTTGAAGTTTTCATATTTTCTTATACCAAAGGCCAATTTGAATAAAATGCATGCAAAATCATATAAAATGGTGAAAACTCAATAGATATAATTCTTACCACTGAAAAGTAATCTGAAATAATCAGTAAAGAAAAACTTTCAAAAAAGTCAAATAGACAATAAGAAAAAAAGAACAACTAAGAATTGAACCTCAAGAAATAGTCTCCCATATGTACAACTTATTGGAACAAGCACGTAAATTCAAAATGCCTACACAAACTAAAAAAAATTACAAAGCTAAGTAAGAATGTTTTGAATTTATTTTTTTATTGACTTTGATTACACTCAGGTATGTTTTTTATTTCACAATATATTTTATTATTTAGAGTTTTATTAATTTTTAATTTTTTTTCTTATTAATACTTGTTTGTATTTCATAGTTATAAACTCCCAATTTAATTGGAGGAAGGAAAAAAATTGATTCACTCATATCCACAGTTCATACACCATTTAACTATACATAAAAGTAATTTGTCAATATATAGGGTTGTTCAATCTCTTATAAGAATTTTCTGTGTATATTTTTGAAACTGAGAATATCAAACAAGAAATTTGTAGCTACTAACAATATTTGATGATAAGAATAATTGAAGATTATTATTTGGAACTCATGATATGAATATTGACATGTGCAACAGATTTATTAATCTTTTTATTTGGAAAATGCTTATTTATATTATATTCAAACTATCATTCAATGTTTCATTAAACTATCCATTCTATTAAGTTTAAGTTATTTTGTAATTTTTCATTCTTCATTTCATTCTATATTTGAGGTAGTTCTATACAAAAATCAGATATTAATATCTATATTCATGAAAAGGCAACTGCCATCTTAAAAAAGATAGTATTATAGAAAATAATATTATATAGGTAGTAAGATAAGCTATTTATGGATGATTTTGGCTCAGTAACCAAGATTATAGCTGATGCTAGGATGACATCATCATTGATAACAAATTCAAGTCATTTTTATTACATTACTCTCTGATTGAATGTTAGAGAAATGGTTTAATGATTTAAATTTCGAGATATTTATTTATGGAGTAATATATATTATATTTTAACACATGAAAAGATAAAATAATATAGCAACTATGATGTCTTATATTACTGTGATTATAATTGTTTATCTACTCTATTTTATTAGTCTATCACAAGGTGGTAATTTATCGAATTGTTTTATAGTAAAATTAATAAGCTAAATCTCTTATATTCTGATTTACATACCAGATAAACTGTTACATTTGTCATTTATTATGGGGATTAGTGAAATTATTCAACTCAATTCTCTGTTTAATTATATTTGTAGCATGTATAATGAATGAAACTATATTTACATTATAATATTCTTATTCTCTGTCCGCACAAACCTCATCTGTTTATCAATCTCTACTGATTTTTAATTTGTTTCATTGGAGTAATTGGTCAGCTCCTTTGTGAGAAGTTATTACAACAAGTATCATTTTCGCACATATTATATTAACAATTATTATTTATACTTGACACACACTCAAAGTCGTACAATGTATATAGTTTCATCTAAAAAATATGCTAAGCAAAAGCATTTAGCATAGTTTAATAGAAAAATGATGAAAAACACTTCACCAGATGAATTCACTTATAAACCCTATTGCATGATTTAAATTATTATATTTTGATGTAAATTGAGTAAAAATGTAAGAATTTAAGCAATTTGTTCATCAAAGATGTTTCATAACAAATTAAATCATTATATTATTGTAAACATTTGACCCCCTCACTCTAGAAGAAAAGAAATCTAATATTAGGTGTTGGAGAGGGATTTATTTTAGTAGATTATTTAAGGGATTCTTTAGCTTTGATTATGCATTAAAACTATATTGATGTAAAGATAGACAAATAGATAACAGATAAATGGACCTGTAAATAGATATATAGACCTGTAGACTGACAGAAATAAAAAAAGAGACAAATAGATAAATAAGCAGATTGGCAGGCAGGCAGATAAGTAAATAGATAGATAGGCATTTAGGTAAACAAACATATAAATAGATAAATAACAGGCATATAGATGGACAGTTGGGTAGACGGATGACGAGAGAAAGATTATAAAAAATAAATTTTATTTGTTTATTTATAATTTATTTTCTTTTTTTTTATATATATATGGAATAAAAACAAATTTCATTCCGATACATCAATAATTGATTGACTTGATAAATTATATGTTTTATTTATTTTTCTCAAATTATCTCTCTTCTTTAAAAAAAAAAATACATGCGGCATTGCATTTATTTTAATCAGACACTAAAAGATATGCACAACATAATAATATATTAATTCTAAAAAAAATATTATGTGCATTAATTATTTAAAACTAAATTTTAAATGAGTGGATGAAAAAGAGGAATCAAACAAAAATCAGATTGCTATACTATTAAACCAGATAGTTAAATTGCCGAAGTTAATATGCTTAAAAAATTATCTAAAGACAAATTGATGTAGGTCATAGAGCAGGAGATAAAGACAAAAATTGGCGGTAACATGTAAATAAATACGTAGTAAAAAATTTTTTAAATTTTTTTTCCTGTTATTCATTGTTGAGAATAATTATAATTTTTTTTTTAGTGATTTAAAATTTAAATGAAAAAGCTATACCACATGACTTAATCAATTATGTGGCTTTGAATTAATCAGTCCAATATTTGCTTTCTCCTCAACATTATCCAGACAGAAGAAGTAATTACTGAACATCTCTTCAGAAATTCATGACATGGGACTGAGTATGCACCTAACAACTTATCACGTTTAGATGAGATTTCCTCTCCTTTTTTTTTTTCAGTTTATTTTTCCAGCTTGATGAAACTGTCACTTGGAGTTTACAGAACTAAGTACGAATGATCTCATTCTTTTCACTAAATTTAACATTTAGTCTTTTAATAAAAATAAATTTGCAGTCTTTGACTTTTATGTATTTTCTTTCTGATTTTTTGGGGCCACTTAATTAAAGTTTAAATGTACGGCCTAGGTGATTAGATAATGATATCAATTTAATTAACAGAATAATTATTGCATATAATATTTATTAAAATTCACATTTTATTACACTATCTATAACTTCAAAAAATAATATTTACTGAAAAGTGCTTATTAAAAAAGTCGTATGTATGGTATCATATAATGAATGAAAAAAACCTCTTTATATTAAACAAATTGTAAAAATGTGCGTGTGGAAGTTTTAATCATATTGTTATTAAAAAAGAATTTTAACATGTATGTAATCGTTTACATATTTTGCGCCCATGTCTGTTTATACATATATTTATTTTATAATTTATGTGATTATACTATATTTTTCATATTTTACACTTATATTTTTATATCAATGAAATGTAAATTACAAATGTGTAATCATTAATGTACTGATTTAGTATGTGCTCATAGCTATTTTGGGTTTAGGGTGGTTCTTATAATTCAAAATGACAATGAACACATACTAAACCAATATCCATTAATGTATGTTTTTTTGAAAACATAAATTAACTAAATTTTAGCTATAAGAAACTATATTTTAATTAATCTCTTTGCCATCTTCATACTTTTTCGTAGAAAATTGATACAGAGAGACCATAATATATATATATGCAAACATATTGTTTAGTTTTTTTTTTAAAAAAAAAACTTGTTTATTTCTGAATTGTTTGAAATACCCAAATAGTTTATTGCTCAAAAGTTCATAAGAAGTTTATGCATTAGAAATGACAGAACTATTTTATCTATGAACTTTGTGTTTCAGAATGTGTCATTATATCATTGCACCAAACCAAATAGTTTCCATTTAGTGATATAGCAATAAAAAATAAGCTTTAAGAAATCAACAAAAGCGGTTTATATACATATATTTCAATTGCTACCTAAAACAAGAATGAAAATGGAGTTGATAAATGGTAAAAAATGTAGGTATTGTTGAGAAAAATTTCATTCCAGATATCATGGTAAATGTATAAAGTATTAACAAAATACTGGAAAACAGGTTTGTTTCTTAAAATATTGGCAATAAGAACAATAATAGTAAGCAATAAAACAAAGTTGTAATAATAATTAAAAATATTATTGTTTTCAATCTTTAAACACACAATTCAAATATTGCAGTATAGATAAATTCAGATTATTTATAAAGTAATAAATTATTAATGCCATTAATAAAAATATTTATACATGCAAAATAATTAAATTTACACTTAATCATTTTTCTACAATTTACTTCATTGATGGTGAAAAAGACTGAATTAATTGGTCATTAGCAGTCATTAATATTAGAGTAAGTACATTGAACAAGCAATATTATTCACATCATTTTAAATCTGTATAGGTAGGAAAAATGAGCTAAACTTACCCCCCCCCCCCCCAAAAAAAAAAAAAAGATTAACCGAGGAAGCTAACATTACGAAAAAAGTTAGGCGTGACTTTTTGTTTCCCAGTTTATTTAATATCTTCACAAAAACAATAATAGGAAAAGCTAGGCACCATACATAATTTGGATTAACAGTAAGTAATCAAATCTATTAAACAAATTT
This sequence comes from Epiperipatus broadwayi, assembly GCA_028023455.1. Classification (NCBI taxonomy): domain Eukaryota; kingdom Metazoa; phylum Onychophora; class Udeonychophora; order Euonychophora; family Peripatidae; genus Epiperipatus; species Epiperipatus broadwayi. Next base: position 14,086,796 of record JAQFVV010012401.1, read on the forward strand.
ATAAAAAATCAGGCGATATCAGCAGGAAGACCAAAAATATTAGTTATAATCTTGAAAAATATTATCAGGTTTGTAATTCAATTTGGTATAAAGATTAAATGTCAAAATAAGATAAAGACAACAGTAATATTGAAAATTTGTAAAGATATCCATATTAAGATAATGAATTAGTAGAACAATTTGACTAATTTAAATATCTAATTAAAATAAATATGAAATGTGACAAGAAAATATACAAAAGAGTGGTTGTGACAAGATGGAATTTCAAAGACAAATCCCTAAGAAAATTATAAAATCCTATATTTATTCAAATGTCCTGTATGACATGAAGACTTGGAATCTTTTAGTTAATAATATTAAGAAATTATAGAATTTTGAGATGAATGGAAATGGGAAAAAGTAGAGAATGTAATGTGGACAGAAAAACAAATCAAATGATGAGATAATGTGCCTGACAGAAAAAAAAGAAGACATCTCTCAAATTAAGACCAGATGGTTGAATTGCATGGACACTCCAATTTACCTATGTCTATAATGAATTCAAAAAAGATTATAATTATGAAGTATTTTTATTAGAAATTTTAACCAGTCTTAGATTTAAAAGCTAACGATGATTATGATAATTAGTCATGTCAAATTTTGATTTTACACATATCTTCCATCGATCTTTTCTAAGAATTTTTTGCTTTGCTTTTCAATAATTTATATCTATTTATATTGTTAAAGTCGTATATCAGCTCACATTTTATTCTCAGTCTCAATCTTTTCAATATTTCCTTAAAATTCTTTTCTAATTATTTACTAATTTCAAATGTTTCACACTTTAATTTTTTAAAAAAAATTCCTTTACTTCTCAATGCTTTGTATATTTTTTCCATTCTTTTTTAAATTCGTAGAATATTTCCCCTTACTCTAATAAAATAGTCTGCTTTTTTTAAAATTCATATTTTAAATATACGAAAAAGCAACTTACAAATAACATTTGCGTTTATTTAACTATTATAATTTTTATTTTTTAATGTTATTTTCACATTCAATTAAATAACTTCCCAAATATTTAAAAACATTAACAGTTTCTATAATTCTCCAAGTTAAAATCTTTATGTTGTTTTCCATCTTATAGAAAAAATAATAAAAAGTAAAAGAAATTAAATATATTCTAGAATGAATTTAATATATGATATAATAGAATAAAACGATTTGAATAAAAAAGTTGGATTACAGAAATAAAATAATAATGGAAGACAAGTATAGTAAATTATTAATAAAGAAAATACTTGTTTTGAAAAATTGGGGAAGTCTCTAAGTGATTTGCATCATATGATAAAATAAGGACTGAGAAATATATAAACAAAGAGAAGACACGTTAAGATCTCAGTTGTATTATTAAATGCTAAGGAAAAAGTTTGAGAGGATTAGGAGATACTTGTAAAACAATTTACAGCTAGAAAAAAATGATTCATAGATCTTTTTCTGCAGTAAACGGCATTTTCCCCCCCAACAAAATGAGACAAAGATCTAATTATGTAAAAGATAAAAGCTTTAGCTCAATTAGCTAAAATTGTGTTTAGTGTAGAAAAGTTTTCTAATAGAATTTGGATTTAAAAATAAGTAGATTAGTCAAGCATTGATAGCCGAGAGGTCATCGCAGCCACATTGCAAGCAAGTAGTTGGTTGCAGGTGGTTGTGGGTTCGCATCCTGGCCGATGCAATGACATGTGAGAAAAAAAAAGTAGATTAACTGGAAATATAATTAGAATGGTAAGAACTATTGTTAAAAGGTATATGTTGAAAAAAATAACATTGATATTTATTTATTAATTTTGAAAGAATATTTAGTTAGTTATATTAAAAAAGAAAGGTACATAATGGAAAAAAGCCATGTTTATTAGAAAGTTTTTGTAAAAATCAGCAAATCTTTATAAGATTAAATGGTATTCTTATAGAAAAATTAGCTATAGAAAAAGGTATATAGATATAGAAAGAAGTTTCCTATCTCCCATTTTATCTAAAATATATTTAGATGTGTGCTATTTTAATATGAATGTAGTTATCAGTCTGATTATTCAATCAGATTATTGATGATGTGGCAGAATTGTAAATAATGAAAATAGAGTTAAAAATTGTTGAATAGGAGGGACAAAGCTTACCAGCAGATTAAGATGTAAATAAACTCAAATAAAAATAAAGCATTGAGAATAAGTGATAAAAGAAATATTTGGGAAGTTATTTAAGTGATAATGTAAATGATAATAAAGAAATTAGAGATACAATTGTAATGAAGCAGAGCACCAAATCATAATAGGCATTGAAAGATGAAATTAGACCATTTAGCAATGTTATTATGTTTTTTATTAACTTGCCATGTCTGTGTATGTTTCTGTTTGAATCTCCACATTTTTGAAATTTGTTCTGAGCTGAGATTTTTTTTAGTTTCAATAAAATGATATGCATAATTTTTTTTTAAAAATAATGCTTTTATGTAAACAGTACTAGCCAACTAAAAATTAGAAAAATAACATACTATCGAACTAAAAGGTAGAAAAAAAACTGAATCTCCATTAATTTGCCATTCTTATAAAATATTAGTGATCTGGAGACTGTAACTTGTTATAAAACAACTGGAAATTTCAGAAATATTGCCAATGCATAAAAGCATTTGAGGTCTTTTTGATTTTTATGGTTGATTTGAGCTGCAAATATCTTTTTTAAATGGCAATATTCCTGATATTTTCCAATTGTTTTATAACAAGTATAGACTCTTAAGATCTTTGATATTTTCCAAGAATGGCAAATTAACCAAGATTCAGTTTTTTTCTACTTTTTAGACATATTACTTTGTTATTTTTTTACTTTTTAATTGGTTACTATTATTTACACAAAAACATATATATATATATATATATTTGTCAGATATGTTGATGATTGTTTATTTGTAGTTGAGAATGATAAATTGAAGGAATTTGTAAATGAGTTTAATTGTTTTGATCCTTCTATAAAATTTGTGTTAGAAGGAGGGGGGTTAGATTTTGGTAAGTTAAAATTTTTAGATCTTTTGGTGATTAGAAATATAGAAACTAATTGTTTATTGTGCAGTCATTTAGTTAAAAGTAAAGAATTAAGATCTATAATTAAACCTGATAGCTATCAGTCTGTATCTCATAAAGTAGCTGCTTTAAGGAATTATTGTCATAGGAATATTAAATTAAATAATTCTAGTGGGGTAGCTTTGTTTCAGAAATATCAATTTTATAAAGATTATTTGAGTGTTGGATACTCTGATAAATTTGTTAAAAGTATTTTATTTAATAGTAATATTTGTAAGGATGTAAAGGTTAAAGAAAAATATGATTTTATTTCTTTGCCATTTAAATTGTCTTCTTATAAAATTGTGTGTAGAAATAGTAAATTGTTTGGAAATAAGAAAATTGCTTGGAAAAGGGGTGTTACATTGAATAATTTATTAAATAATACAAAAGAAGTTTTTGATAGAGAGACTATTCCTGGTGTGGTATATTTTATTCCTTGTTTATTTTGTAAGAAGGTTTACATAGGTCAGAGTAGTTTGAGTTTAAATGAAAGAATAAAGGTTCATAAAAGTAGAGTTAAAAATAGATATCTTAGTTCTGCTTTGTATGTCCATGAAAAAGATACAGGCCACACTATTGATTTTGATGAAGCTAAGGCTGTCTTCTTTGAGAGAAATGAAATCAAAAGAAGAATTAAAGAGTCTTTATTATTGAAAATTTATTATTCTGAAGCAATTAACTTATTTAAGAGTTCTTTTAATATTAAGGGTGGATGGGAAGTGAATGGATTTGTGAGTAGTTTTTAATAGTATATATAATGTGTGGTTTTTTGTAGTTCTTTACACTTGAGAAGTCTGCTTGTAGCAGTGAAACCTTAGGTTGTGTTTTAATATTATTTTTATGCTGATCTGGTTTAATTTTAGATTTGGGGTAGTTTTGATTTTATATTGACTAGTTTGGCTTTATGCTTGTAATGTTTATATATATATATATATATATAAGTTACTATATATAATTATATATATATATATATATTATAATAGTAACTTATAGTTATTATTATTTGTCTAACGTGTTTTATCTCTTATGAAATTATTTATAAATATAAAATTTATTTGACTATTTTATTATGTATACATATATAAACTATTTATATATACATGTGAGTTTTAAATAATACATACCTTAAGCTTTTGAATAAAATGCCAGATTTGGAATTGAAATGAATGATTTTATATATATGTGAACTTTAAACAATATATATATTAATGTCAAGTTTTTTGAGTAAAATGCCAGATTTGAGGTAGAATAATAAATAATTTTATATATATTTTATTATTAAATCTTAATGTCTATTGAACAATTAATATTTGAATAAAGCATGAACTTGTAATAACACACGAGCAGATTTATTCGTTCTCTTGTTATTAAGAGAGAAAAAGAAAATCATTTCTCTTTAAATAACTTTTTCTTTTATCAATACTACTGTTCAATGATTGGAATTTAAATATTAACTTTTCCAAATTAAGATAATCTGTGGATTAAAAGTCTGCAAGGAAAATATTTTAATTTTCTGTTAAATCTTAAAGGAATAGCAATATAAAAGAAAAGAACGTCTGTTTAAGTTTTTTGAAAACTACGTTGTTTTAACACTTCCGTTATTCTTCAGATATATATAAATTTAAGATAATTATATATATATATAGGATAAAACAATGTGCTTTGAGTAGAACAGCTTTGTATCATAAAGGTTTCGAAACCAACCTTGCATGCTATTTTAAAATATTTTGAAATATTGGATATATAGAACGTCTAATGATAATAGAAAAATGGAGATTAAGAACATCATCATTCGAAGAATATTTACTACATATTATATCAATCAAGTCATTGGATATTATTAACAGTTTATCAATTAAGGATAAATATAATCATCATTATACCAATGGATTAATAATATACTTCATAAAAGATCTTCATTAGGATAATGAATTATAAACTTCAATATCTACTCTCAACTCTGGAAAATAAGTTTTCTTTATTATTTATTTATATATATTATAATAATGCTTATATTATTTTAATATGTTTATTATTATTATTATCTTTATTTCAAATTTGGCATCGCATCATTATATCTTAATAGGAAAATTATATTTAATATTAAATATAATTAATTGAAAGCTTGATATAATTCATCAAATTAGATGAAGGATATAAAGAATAGTTATTATTTAATAGATATTTTAAACAGGATTATATTGTATTTACTACATAATATTGTAAACATTCAATGTATTTTATTTATCAAAAATACATATAATATATAAGTTATACAATTATAAATAGTACTTATATATTAGTAATTATGAAACATATAAATAAGAATGGTAAATAAGTTAATAAGTTACATAAATTATTAATTTTTGAATCCAGATATTGTTTTTATATATCTGTTAATTTAAACTATTTTCTTTAATTTTTGAAAGTTTATTATAGTATTGAATTTTATCATAGGGTATTAAATAAGAATATTATTTATTAATATTTTTAAAATGGTAAAATTCATCCGTATTTATTTATTAATATTTTATTATCTATTATATTATATTTTTTATTGTTTATTAAATATTGATTTATTAACTTGATCTCTTTGTCTAATCATTATTGAATTATATTATATATATGCTAGTATTATAAATATCATATGAATATCAATTATAATTAATGCTTATATAAAGGCATATTAAATAATAACTTGTTTTGAAATTATCCCTGAAAAGAGCTAATTGCAAATTCTCCATGAGTTTGAATATCGTGGCATAATGGTGACTGAAAGAGGGATGAAAGATGGATGAACTAGTCTAAATTATATTAAAACTTATTTAAAGATTATTGAGCTAGCATAATAAAGATAGATATAATCATGGACTTAGTATTTCATCGATTCATTTCTAGCATTCTACCTGAAGACCCAAAGTCCGATTGTAGTGAAATGCATATCCTCTTTTTAGGAAATTTAATCATCTCCTTATATTTAACAAGACCAATTTAGATTTTAAATATAATCCATTCTGTTATATTTGGTGAACCTAACTGTGAAGCATTAAGTTAATGATTTCCAAGCATTAAATATAATCGATTATGTTATATTTGGTATATCAACTGGGATGGTTAAATGCTGTTCCCTTATATTTGGTGCCTCAACTAAGGCTATCAAATAGGCTGACCCATTATAATATATATATTATTTTTGTCTAAATTACTTTAAACCATAAATGAATTTGCTTTTAGCTTGTTATTCAAATCTATAAAAGCATTGTAGATTAAACAATAATATTTTATATGTGAAAAAATATTTTCATAACCAACTAAAAATTTTCCATAAGAATTACATATTTTAAATAACTTTTAACAGACATAGATTTATATATTCGAGATTTAATGAAACTTTTCTGTATATTTTTATGAATAATCTTTAACTGTGTTGTAATGAAGCAAAGTATCATTTTAAACAGGGATTACAAAAAGATATTATACCATCTAGAAATGATACTTACCTAAAATATTTTGAGACCAAAGTACATCAAAGCTGAATATTATTTATAAAAATACACAGAAAAAAATCCTGTGAAATTTCTAATATTTGAATACAAAAATCTGAGAAAATCTTTTATTCCTTATATATATATATATATATATATATATATATATATATATATATATATATATATATATATATATATATATATATATATATATATATATATAAAGATTTTAGAGCATTAATAACTATTAATACTTGAAGTGATAAATCTCCAAATATTGTCTTTATTAATGCAATGCAACCCACAAAGCTGGCCTGAGAAAAAGTGCGGTCTGGAGCAATGTTTTCAAGCAGGGAAGGGGGGAACTTTTACTCATAATAAAAATAGTTAAATATTTTTTAAAAATTATCTTATTTGCAGAGATAGATATATTGTTTTACAATTATTATATGTTAACCCAAGAATGATTCTCTTTGCTACATTTTCTTTAATATTTTGAATGAGAATTCACTCCAAAAAAAAAAACATTAAAAAAAATGAAATATATTTTTTGGCATTATGTGTATTTTATTTTGTTTACTCAAAATAAAATTACATAAATTAATACTTATAATATATAAATATTTATTTATTTATGATTATGGTCTTGTGCAATGTAATTGAATGAATATTTGAATAAATAAAATAAAATACATGTAATGCAAAAAATTATATTTTATTTCCTTGAATGTTTTATTGTGAATCTGTTAATAACAATGTCGTAATTTATTCTTTTTAGCAAATTCTGATTCAAAAGATAAAATTTCTAATGAAAAGAATCATTTTTGTCCTATATTGATTTTGTGTTAGCATGACCACAACATTGTGAAATATTTAAGCACACAGATTGTACATAGCTGAAAAATCTATGTAACTGCACAACCATTGCTCCTACAACTGTATCACTTCAACATAATGCAGCCTTCAAATTATGGAATTTTGGTAGGGTAAAAAAGAAAATGCAATTATGTTTAGCAAATAATAAAACATTTTTTTTTTCACAGAAAGCATAGATTATGCTGATGTGCTGCCTTGATAAATGAGGGACCTAGTACAGTTGCATCATCCATACTGCTTTTGAGATGGCTCTGGCGACCTAGTATTAAAATCTGACACATTACCAATGAAAATTAAATTTATTATTACTTTCTTTGAAGTTCTATATTTCTCTTCTATTGAGTGATCAGGTATCAGAATATTAACATAAAAATTGGTAAAATGCATCCTTCAAAAATGTTTTATTAAAAAACTTTCTTTTAATATTAAATTGCTTCTGCATTTCATCCAAGTTTCATTTTATGATTAATTTCATCTCTTGCACTTGTTAATCTTTTTTAATTTATTGTTATATAGTTTTATTTTCTTCATATATGAAAACCAAAAACATTATTTTAGACTTTTAACCTATTTTTTTTGTTTTCATTTGAGTAGCTCATTATATACTTTCAAAAGTGTAGATAACTTATGTAATATTTTTTTTTTTTTTTTAGCTTTTCAATTAATTCATAAAATATTTGCTAAAAAACTTTGGTAAGAATTTTAGAAATATGGTCTTAGTATGTCATATATCCTTGCCAATATTCCAAAACTTTAATCAATGCAGAAATACTAATAGAATCAAATGCACATTCATAATTCTCATATCCAATTCATAATAAAAATTCACACTTTTTAGCCATTTCTATAATTTTTTAAATATCTGGATATAATTTATTTAAATTCTAATGGTTCTTTTGTTTGATTTAAGTCCACAGTTTATTATACATTAGTTATAATGACCATAGCAATAATCTTAAATAGAAATTATCGAAGATTAATAGGTCTGTGACTTCTAATACCTTTTTTCATCATTCCTAAATATCAGTATTTCATTCTTCCAAACATTTGATATATTTTTCTCATTTACACATTTGTATATAGGATTTATCTACAATATTTATTTTTTTTCTGTTTTTTAAATATATCAATAATAATTTCAATATCTTTTAGAGATTTTCCATATTTTATATACTTAATTAAATATTTTACCTTTTTATATTAAAATATTTATTATTTCAAAAGATGTTAGAGAATTTACTTTGTGTTTTTTTTTTTGAGTTTTTCATAAACTTCATGAAATCATTTTTTTATTTTATTTTTAGAAATAATACCCTTTTTTTATTATTATTGTTGAAGCAATTTACTAAACAGTTATTTTATATTTATAGGAATTATACTCTTGTCAAGCATTGTTAGCCGAGAGGTCATCGCACCCGACTTCCAAGCAAGTAGTTGGTTGCAGATGGTTGTGGGTTCGCATCCTGGCCGATGCTATGACATATGAAAAAAAGAATTATACTCTTTTCTATAGTTTTCCTTGTCAATTCACAATTATACTTCTTTAAATCATCAACAACTATTTTATAACTATGTTACAATATTTTGAACATTTTATTCTTCTAAATGAATATTTTAAAATATTTTTATACTCTTCTTTTTAACGCATTGCCTAATTTAAATAGAAAATTTATTAGTGAATTGTTTTTGTTGCTTTTTTTGGATATCATTATCAGTATGGGTGAGCTTAGTAGAGTGTTAATTATCTATCTTCTCATTGATCTTATTAAAATTTGAATGATCATTAAAATCTCTTAATATTTTAAAATAATTTTCAAATTCTAGTTTAAATTCTTTGGAATATTTGTGGAGATTAAAAACATTAGCTATTATTTATATTGTCTGTCTTATTAGCTCTTGTCTCTCTAGATTTGTATTTATACATAGCGAACACCTGACTAATTGATGGTTATCGTGTGTGTTAATTCTTTTAAGAACATTAAAATCATAAAATATTTTCTGTTAATTAAAATATCCAACTTTGTTGTTTCTTTATTTAGATGATTCTATATCATTACTGTTTTGAATTTTTATCAGAAAATGAACATACAATATTGTGTTATTTTCCTGTAAACTCAATAAATCTATATTCTTTATAATTTTATATATGTCTTTATTTACTTTGTGATTTGTTATATTTACATATTTATTGTTAAAGTGCTTGTTATAAAGTTTTAAAATAAAAAGGGATTTCTTAACTTTGTTGAATAAAAATGACTCTGTATAATAAACATCTTATAATAAATAATTAGATTGATTGGTATTAACATCTTCTGTTTTAGTATTCAAGACAACCTTTTTTATAATTAAAGACAACTGGGTAAGAAAGTGGGGCTATTTTCTTAAATGCTAAGTGGAAGTGTGTGTACAATAGCAATTATTATTTAAATAAATGTATAGAATGTTATATATATGTATTAATAATTCAAACAAATTTATTTAACACAGTATTCAAATCTTAAATAATATATTCTTTACCGGAAGTACTTTCGATTGTGTCAATATATTGTTTAAAATTTGAATACTGTGTTAAATAAATTTATTGAATTATTATTATATGATTTAAAAACACAGACATTTAATATATATATATGTAATTGGAACATGTAACTGGATCTCACACTGAGCCATTAAATGTTAATTATCTATGAAAGGATAATTGATTGATATTTACATATCTCAATGTGAAATCCAATTATTTCCATTCCAATTACATATAGTCAAAAAAAAATTACATATAGTCAAACTATGAAATTAATTGATTTTATATATAATATCTTAGAATAATGAATTTACAAAGCTTTGTCTATGTAAAATTTAATTAAATATCTCATAATTGCAAAACTGAAAAAAATGAATTTATCTTCAATTACAGCCCAAGATCCATATAAGGAAACAACTTTATATAACAAGAATTATGACAGATCAGATTTAAATATACCAAGACACATTGAATTCAATCTTATATCATATTTACAAAATAGAATCTTTAAGTATTCATTTTAATATTTTTTAAATAACTGTAATCATTATAAATAAGTAATATTAAAATGAAATAGCATTAATTATTATGTAATATTTTGGAACAATGAACTTTTCTGTTACTGTTTATATTACATTTAATTAAACATCTCCATGAATTTATCACTTACAATCATTACTATCACTTATCAGAAAATACAGTGGTGTGAGATCCTACTTATGCACGTAGATCTCATTCATTTTTTTGAATTAATAAAAACCCATGTGAAAATTATTAATCAATACTGTTATTAATCAGTGTTCGCCTGAATGTTGAATATACTTCGAAAATTTAAATAAAGTTAAATTTTTCTAAAACTATTCAATATTTAATATTAAATGAAGGAAATAGTCTAACATAAAAAATACACTGTTATTAATTCATGTCTGTAATTTAATTAAAAAACGAACACAATTTATTTATATACAAAAAATAGTTTTCTCTTTTTTTTTGTTTAGTTTATTTTTAATTGTGGATTAATATATTTTGAACCTCTTTTATTTATAATTGATTTATACTTTAATTCAAATTATACAGTTAGTTTCAAATTATATTAGCCATTTTGATATTCATTTCTACAGTAAGAATATCAAATATTTCTGCTGTTCACAAACAATAACACTCTTAATAGAAATTTTCTTACAATCTAACAAAGTTTAGCATTTGAAAAAGTATTGCATATTCGAGTAAAAATCAACATTTATGTGTAATGTAGTCATTGACATGGTATTCAATTTATATGTGTTATACATGATGATGCCCATCAATTATTATTGCAAATAGTGAAATATTTAATGAACTGATTTTTGTAAATAAACCTTCTTCACTACGCTATGTTGATGGATCAAATCTATAATATTACCAAACATGTGATATATGATTCACAAGATTTAGAAAAAAAGAATACCATCTGTTAACTCTGGTAAATTCTGATGAGTTAAAAATCTTAAAAAACTAGTGGGATAAAATAAATATATGAAACTGGAGAAATATCTTCTTATTTGAAAATTTGTAGTTACGTATCATATTGGTTGATTTGTTATGTCATTTTTGCCATGGAAAAAAATGATAAATGAAAAAAGTAGATAAAGAATGGAGAATAAGAATCAATATGATATTTTTTAAAACTTATCTGATGCTTCTCAATACTCACTAAACATTGATTTCCTAATGATTTAATAAAGTAAGATCTTGGTTAAGGTCACAGTGGGAAATCTAAACTTTCCATCACTGTGTTTATTTACAACTTCATCATGTGATGATGACATAACATTACCTTTAATAGAAGCTGAAAAAGAACTATCTAATGACAATGTTCTCAACTTACTATAGTCTCATACTTTTTACAGTATTTATAAAAGAAATATTCTATGTCTACACTCATAATTTTATTTAACCAAAAATATTCTTAAAGCCAATTTACCTTAAAGTTCATTTAATTAAGATTATATATCATTTACATAACACACAAATAACTTTGGAATTTTTCTCTAATTACAAAATATGGAATATTAGTATTTTATTTACAACATGGTACATACATATCACAAATATATAAACGTATTTCTATGTAATAGAAAATACTATACATTTATAATTTAAAACTATTCATATGTTAGCCTTTAATAAATCTGTAAGCCAACTACTCCTATGAACATTTTCTTAATTCAAATACTTTAGAATAAAATATTAATTTGTATTTATATTGATTTCCTATATCTCAATGATTAATTATTTAATGCCAAATATGACTTTGTATTGACATATAAAAAAATTATATAACAACTCAAATTAACAAATTTCATTATACACACAAAAATGAGTATATAGCATTATAAATAAAAACATTTGTATCTTGGCAGAATTTGAGAAACTGTAACATATAGATATCTAAGAATTTTTATAATATTAGGAGAAATAATATGTAGCTGAAAGTATTACTTTGACATTTGTGATGTCATGTTAGCCAGTATCGACTATAAAAATATTAGCATGAACAATATTTAAATGCTGGATAGTCCTTAAGATTTATTATTAATATTGATGATCACATGTATTGGTATAATAATGGATACTATTTATGTGACAAGTATTTTTACTTATTAATCTTTACTATTTTTGAGAAGTTAAGCTAAGAATTAGGCAGTCTCCACTTGTGATTGGTCATTTTGCCTTTGCATTTCCATTACAGCAGGGGTTCCCAACCTTTTTGCACTTAAGAGCACATTCTATAATACCGTCCAAGTGGCAGGCACCATTTATTTTGTCAATGTAAATTTATAGTTGGATATTGTTAATAATACACATAATGTACAAAAAAATATTTATTTCAAAAATAAAGTATAGTATGCTCTACAATTTGATTACAATATAATACAATAATTTATAAGAAATTTTAAAAATTAAATTTATTTGTATCAGATAAATATTTTTTTTATCGTATTTAGATAGCGACGGGCACATGTAAAGTGGTCTGCGGGCACCATGGTTCTCGCAGGCATAGGGTTGGGGACCCCTGCATTACAGTATATATAAGAAAAATAAATGTTTAGTAGAAATACTTTCAATGAGAGCCTTGTGCTTGATGTTGGTTAACTAAATAGTTTATGTTTGGTTTTAGTTTTATCAAAAGTAATTGAAAGCCACCACTTGCTTGTATATCTAAGTGGTTTCTCTCCTTGGTCAAAAGTTTATTCATAACACTGAATTCTGCTTTTACCATCTATAAAGTTGAAAAGGCTATTAGAAATGAAAATATTTTATTCCTTAAATATGGATACATTTTGGGAATTTTTTTATTTTGTCACAGATGTAGGTATCCCCTTTCACAAAAAATTATTTAATTTCCAATGTCATATTTTAGTTATAATAACTCTTATTATAAGCCAATTTCAACTTCAGTTATATTTAAATTAAATGGGGACTCTATGGAGTCATGCATTTACTTCCAGGTTAATTATAGCTTGAAAATAGATTTCCATGTCAAGTTTGAGTGTATGAAGATCAGTAATATTACTTTCCAAGTCTTTAGTTGTTAGATCATCTTTAATTGACAACTTAAAAAAATTTGATTCAATTCCTTATTCATCATATTTTGTCTGAAGAAATTTAATTGATCAATAAATAGACAAATTACTTTTTTGCATTCAATAAGGGTCATATTTGTTTCTTGGAGATGTAAATTAACTTCATTCAATTTAGATAAATATATCAGCTAAACAATAAAAAAATCATATTTGTATGTTTTTAATTTCTGGCACAAATTGACTTCTTTGCCATTTTCAAAAAACTCTTAAGATAGTCACATATAATTCCACAAAACATGAAAGACAGTGGTCTTTTGATAATCCACTGCACAATTCTTACAGAACTAGTGTGGAGAGTGGTGGGGCATGTGAAAGTCTATGTTTATATACCCTATATATTACATATAGAGACACAGGTACATAATAAGCCTGTGTGTTTCAGTTATTACACAGTAGAGATGTCTGCCCATCCCTTGTATATGTATTAAATGGATTATGTCCTGTACATGAGGGATCAGATTGACTTTACGTCAACGTGGGTGTGACAAGAATCTTGGCCTCAAGATGGCCTTTGAGCATTTCATCGTCAGATTTTCAATTGGATGGATGGTTGAAGAGTTGGAGTGTGGAGTAGATTGAAGCCTGACCATTAAAGTATGAGGATTGGCTATCTTAATATATGTCTGAGCACTTATAGCATATATGTGTAGAGATGGTAATCTGGACCAACTGATGATTGCTGGTTTAGCATGAAATACATATATTAATGATTATTTATCTTTTCAACAAATATGTGTTCAAGTGTATCAGTATTATGTGATAGTGTGAAGAGTGGTGGGGCATGTGAAAGATTGTGTTAATATACCCTATATATTATCAATCATTTTTTGAAATCTTGTTGATGTTAAAGATACATGTAAATTGGGGCTATTATGTTTTGCAACAAGATATTGACTGTGAATAATGCTGTGGGTGCATAATACAATGAAAAATTATTTTTTCAAATGTGCTAAAAAACACTTGATAGAGGTGAAGTTTTCTTGTGCAAGAAATTACATTTGTTAATGGTATGCTGTTTTCAATATAGGATTGAATTGTAGTATAAATAGATGTACCTTTTGTATCCATAATAAGGTTACTGGCAAACAGCACTTTTTTCTTGCAGCAAATTATTTTTATTAAAATAATTATTATCAACAACTGTTGACTCATTTACTGAAGCATACTAACAAGTTCTGGGAGTAAGGCATGGGTCCCATGCCACCCAAAGCATCCCCAGGTTGCGGATAGGGGCATGGCCTTCAGATATGAAGGTTAGCTGTGAATAAGCAGAGTACTGTAAATAAGCAGTCGCTGACAATGGGACAACATTCACTATCAGGAAGTGGTGAAGGAGACAGTGGTATTGTTTACTTCTATCAAGTGCCACAATTCCTATGATGGTGGATGTTGACCGCCATTAAATAAGTCAACACTCCGCTGGGTGCTGGGTCAGCAACGACATTTCTTCCAAGTCAGCGGAACATCACTAGAGGTGACAACGATGAGGAGGAAGCGGTAGTTGGATTTTCATTTTATGGGATTTAGCTAGTGCACTAAGCCTATTATAGAGGTTATTGCTGGGCAAAGAAGGCAATGGGAAACCACTTTGCCTTATAATTCCCTTGTTTTATTATGAGTATGTCTACAGGAATCATTACGTTTGGTGTTGAGACCTTAGTTAAGAATAACTTTGGTGTCTTGCCCGGCAGGAGTGGACATGAGGCTACTCAGGTTGTCAACCTGCGAAATCCTCATGAATATAATTCATTGAGAGGGGATACACTGAGAATTGGAACGTGGAATGTTAGATCTTTGAGGAAAGGTGGGAAATTGGAGAATTTGAAAAGAGAGTTGCATTTGAATAATATTGATGTAGTGGGATTAAGTGAAGTGAGGTGGGAGGGATGTGGAGAAGTAAGTAGTGGAGATGTAAAGTTGTTTTATTCAGGTGGTGATAGGTCAATTAATGGAGTTGGCATTGCTGTGAGGAAGAAAATATGGAATAGTGTTGCAAAGGTTGATGGTATTAATGATAGACTGATGGTGATGAGAATAAATGCAAGTCCTAGGGATTTGGTAATTATACAAGTTTATATGCCAACTAGTACTCATGATGATAGTGAAATTGATGAAATGTATGAGAAGATAGAAGAAAGTTTTCAATGTGAAGGAAAAAACGCATGTATATTGCTATTGGGGGATTGGAATGCTGTTGTGGGGAAAGGTAGGGAAGAGAAAATTGTTGGAAAATTATGGTATTGGAAAAAGAAATGAAAGGGGTAGTCGACTTGTACAATTTTGTAAAGAGAATGGGTTTGTCATTGCAAACACTTGTTTTAAAAATCATATTAGAAGATTGTATACATGGAAAGCTCCAGGTAACAAAGAACGTTATCAAATTGATTATATACTGATTCAGAATAGATATAAGAATGCTGTTAAGGGTTCACATGCTTTGCCAGGTGCTGATATAGATTCGGATCATAATTTGGTGATGGCTAAATTAAAGTTAAGTTTAAAAAGAATTAAAAGAGGGAAAAGATACACAAGATGGGACTTGGATAAATTGAGACAAATGGAAAAAGGAAAATTTGGTTTAATATGTGAAAATGAATTTAAAAAAATTGTTCAGGATGGGAACTATATTAACAGCTCTGATGAGTGTTGGAATAGAATTAAAGAGGGATTCTTGAAAATAGCAAAAAATGAAATAGGTATTATTCATGCGAGAAAAGCTAAAAGACCTTGGATAACTGAAGGTATGTTGGAAAAGATGGAAGTGCGGAGATGGTGGAAGAATGTAAATACTGAGGAAGGGCAAAAGTAATATAGGAAATTTAATAATGAATTAAGAAGAGAAACAGATTTAGCAAAAGAAAAGTGGTTGGAGCAAGAATGTAAAGAGATAGAAAGGTTTCAGCAGATGAAAAGATATGATCTAGCATTTGATAGAATACAAAGTATTTCTTGGGAGAAAAAGACATGGGTAGCAAGTGAGATTGCGGATAAGAATGGAAGAAGGTTAACCGATAGTAATGATATATTAAAAAAGATGGGAAGAATATATTCGGTATCTGTATTTTAGTAGAGGAAATAATTTAATTAGTTATGAACTTGAAAATGAAGAAGATGTTGCAATGGATGATAGAGGTATGGACATACTGCCAGATGAAATAAGAAAGGCAATCGCAGAAATGAAGAATGGTAAGGCTATTGGATTTGATGCAGTACCTATAGAATTTTTGAGAGAATTGGGAGAATTTACTATGAAGGAAATAGTTGGACTTTGCAATTTGATATATAATAGTGGAGTTTGGCCTGAAGATTTTTTAAGAACTATAGTGATTCCAATTGCTAAAAAGAAGAAAGCTGTTAAATGTGAAGAGTATAGGACAATAAGTGTATTGTCTCATGTTTCTAAGGTGTTATTGAGGATTTTAATTCAAAGGATTTATGGGAAGGTTGACTATTATATTGCTGAAGAACAGTTTGGTTTTCGGAAAGGGAAAAGCACAAGAGATGCTATTGGTATTGTTAGGACAATTGCAGAAAGATATATTGAAAGAGATAAAGGAATTGGTATATGTTTTGTAGATTTAGAAAAGGCATTTAATAGAGTAAGCTGGAATAAACTGATGTCTATCTTAAGAGTTTGTTCAGTTGATAATGATTACAATATACATAATTGAAAGTACTATATAAAATAAGTATTATCTCTGTTCATTTTTTTATCATTATTATAATTTAAAACTATTATGTATATTAAAATTTTCCACAGACAAATTGTAAATATTGAAAACAATGAAAAATTTTCCATAAATTTAATCAGATAAAATCTTTTGTTGTGATAGTCTGTTTTTTAACTTTATGTAATGGAGGCAATTGACAAACCAGGATGTTCCATTTCCTGCTTTAGTTGGTGGTTGTTTTTAATTTCAAGTTAGCCTAACATAGCTGTATATAGTATATAATGGCTCACATTTGGTTTATAAATATTGACTAGATTAGAATAGTACTGTTTGTAGAACAAGTGTACAATATTTTTTAATATATATATATAACAGAGACACTTTTTTATATGTATAATAAGCATATGTAAATTAAAATTATAGTCCAAACAAAATTTTAAAAAAATAATAATATTTAATTATTAATAATATATTGTAGGAACATATTTGCATATATTTTTCTTTTACTGAAAAAATAAGAAAAAAGCCTTAATATACCATATTTTTATTTTTTAACTTAATATACCATATTTTTGTTTTTTCATAATTCTTTTTTATTATAAAAATATCAGAGTAGTTTTGTTATTAAGAAATTATGATCTCTTTTATTGTTTTGATGTTTCAAATTAGTACTAAACTTTAAATATGTTCTAAAATTTTATAAAATTTTTAGCATTAAAAATGTATGTACTTTCAATATAAACTGAAGAAATGTTATTAATGAACATGATCACTTATGATGCTGTGAGATAGATAACATGATTTCTACCAATAATTACAAATTTGTTTACAAATTTATTATTTTTCTTTAAATGTGATCACATATAAAAAGGCATATGACTTTTGTTGCTGGGAGTCCATAAGAAATTTAAATTGCCAGACCTGTAAGCACCATAATTGATTCTGGGATATTACAATTCCCAAGTCACATACTACTAACTGCATCAAATTTCTGGCAAAGTATCATAAAATGTACTAAATTTTTAGATTTTAATGTATTTTTTGTTTGTTTAATTACATTTTTTTTTTTTTTTTGAATTACATTTTTTGAATTGCTGATAAGTGAAGTTGTGTATTTTGATACACTGTTGTTTGCAATTTCACTATATATATATATATATATATATATATATATATATATATATATATATTTTATATATATATATATATATATATATATATATATATATATGTTAATAATATAGAACTCACAAATATACTCTTAACAAGCTTGCAGAATATCCCCAACCCCAGATCAGTTTCTGTTACTGGTTTTTTCAGTGAGGTGCTAGAATATTAAAGTATTAGATGTGACATAAGGCTTGATTTCTTATATATGTATAAAAAACAAAAAAACACAAGTTAAAACTTGCTAACGCTTGTATTTATGACAATATATGGCATTCTACCAAAAACACCATCAAGCATAGTTTTTTGTTTACATAAACGTCAGAGAAAGCATTCACTATCCTAACTTTAATTTCAACCTTCAGATCATGATTTCAATCTATTTGCTATTGTCACTGAAGGACAGAAATAAGAAAATGCCACATTCCCCCTTTAAATAAAAAAGTTTAAACTTTAGTACTACATTTTTACTTTTCAGTGTACTACTAAAATTCGAGCTTTTTTTCATATTGAAGGGGCATTTCAAATATTTTATACAGACTTTACCTAGTGACATACATTGTTCTATCTACCTACCAACTTACCTACCTACTTACCTACTACCTACCTAATAAAAACCACATAAAAATATGGCCACTAGAACTTCCATAAAAAAATTACTCTAAAAATGAGCTTTGTGGTGTCTATACAAACCAACCTGTGAACATATCCACATAAATAACATCCTGTTTCATTTTTTCTTTATTTATTATTTTATAATGTTGACTTTTAGTTTCTTTATCAGAAAACCTTTTTTTCTAAAATACTTCAATACTATGTCTAATAGTAGATCTCTAATATTCTCTTATCTTATACATTTTCTCAAAGGAAACAATTAACATTTTACACTTTTTTTATAGATGCCTTTGAGATAATTTAACTATAATAAAAATGGGGGTCTACCTTTCTACAAAATCATGTTAAAGTTCACTATAAAACACCCTTTTAGAAGTCTTTCATTATTTCACTCATTTTCCATGTACGATCAATGATCTGCTTTTATAATAGTGAACTTTAACATGGATTTTTTAAAATTATCTCAAAACATCATAAAAAGTGTAATGTTAATTATTTCTTTGAAAATGTAACGAAGAGAATATATTGAGATCTACATATTGACATAATATTAGTATTTTAGAAAAAGATTTTCTGATAAAGAAACTAAAAAGTAAACATTATAAATAATAAATAAAGAAAATGAAACAGAAATGTTATTAACTCTGGATAACTCTGGCATTTTAGAGTAATTGTAAATTCTAGTAATACATATTTTAATAATTTTATTAGTAAATAATGATATAATAAATAAATTAAGACAGTAGATAGATAGAACAATGTATGTCACTGAGTAAAATCTATATCAAAAATATTTTGAAATGCCCCTTTCAATGAAAGAAGCTCGGGAATTTAGTAAAATGTAATTACTAAGTTTAAGCATTTAAAGGGGAATGTGGCATTTTCTTATTTCTGTCCTTCAGTGACAATAGCAAATAGATATGATCTGAAAGGTTGAAATTAAAATTAGAATAATTGGATACTTTCTCGATTTATGTAAAAACTATGTAATGGTATATATTGTCATAAATACAGCGTTAGTAGTTTTTAACTTGTGTTTTTGTTTTTTATATATATAATCAACTGAGTATGTCACATCTAATACTTTAATATTCTTCTCACTGAAACCGTGGCAGAAACTGATCTCAGGGGGTTGAAGTATTCTGCAAGCTTGTTAAGAAGTATATTTGTGAGTTCTATACATAACATATATATATATATATATATATATATATATATATATATATATATATATATATATATATATATATATATATGTATATATATATATATATATATATATATATATATATATAATTAATTTTTAAATAACTGAGTGTATCCATGCACCTTCACTTATCAACAATTCAAAATGTAATTCAAAAAAATGTAATTAAAAAATCTGCAAGGTATTCACATTTTATGTCTTAAAAAGAAAATTAATCTGATTAATATTATAGCTTTAAGATAAGGAGTCCCGAATCAAAGTACGCATGAGTAAGCACAGGTCACAGCACTTAATTTCTTATGAACTCCCAACAACAAGAGTCATACACACTAATGTGAATACATTAAAAAATAATAAATTTGTAAACAAAGATTTGTAATTATTGCGAAATCATGTTATCTATCTCGCAGCATCATAAGTGATCATGTTCATTAATAACATTTCTTCGAGGTTAGAAATTTTATGCATTTTTAATGTAAAAATTTTAAAGATTTTTAAAATAAAAGAGTTTAGTACTAATTTGAAACATCAAAACAATAAAAGAGATCATAATTTCTTTAAATAACAAACTTCTCTGATATTTTATAATAAAAAGAATTATGAAACAAGAAATATATTATTAAGTAAAAAAAATAAAAAAATATGGTATATTAAGGCTTTTTCTTATTTTTTCGGTAAAAAATATGCAAATATATTCTACAATATATTATTAATAATTATATTTTTAAAATTTTATTTTAAGTATAATTTTAATTTACATATGCTTATTATACATATAAAAAAGTGTCTCTATTATATATATATTAAAGGAGAATGACCTATTCTAATCTGAATCAATATAAACCAAATATGTGCCAAATATACTATATACAGCTATGTTAAAACCTTGAAATTAAACAACCCAACTAAAGCGAAATGCCTGGTTTGTCTTTCCATTACATAAAGTTAAAAACATCTGATTAAATTTATGGAAATTTTCATTGTTTTCAATATTTACAATTTAATCTGTAAGAAAATTTTAATATACATAATAGTTTTTAAATTATAATAATGATAAAAAATAATTTTCAAGATAATTTTATATAGTACTTTTCAGTATAACATATTTGTCAGCTACAGACAAACTCTTTAGATAGACATCGGATTTATTCAGCACTCTATTAAATCTTTCTAAATCTGCAAAATATACCAATTCCTTTATCTCTTTCAGTATCTCTACCCCTAACTAATATTGCTTTTCCTTTCGAAAGAGCAAACTGTTTAATTCAGCAATATAATAATTGATATCCCATAAATCCTTTAGATTAAAATCCTCAATAACACCTTAGAAACATGAGACAGGCCACTTATTATCTATACTCTTCACGTACAACTTTCTTCTAACAACAATTGGGAATCACTATAATTCTTAAAAATCTTCAGGCCAAACTCCACATTATATATCAGGTTGCAAAAATCTATATAAAAAGTATAAATTCTTTTTCATCAGAATCAATAGCCTTACCATTCTTCATTTATGTGTTAACGTTTCTTGGCGAGTATGTCCATACCTCTATCATCCCATTGCAACATCTTCTTCATTTTCAAGTTCACTTAACTAATTAAATTATTTCATACTAAACTGAATGCGAATATATTCTTCATCATTATGTCGATTAAAGCAACTTCGATTCTTATCATAATCTCACTTGCTACTAATGAAAATACTTTGTATTCTATCAAATGCTTAGATCATAATAACAAATGCGCTAATTTTCTATCTCTTTACGTGCTTGCTCAACCGCTTTCTTTGCTAAATCTGTTTCTCTTCTTAGTGTGATTTCCTGTATTACTTTTGCCCTTCCTCAGTATTTCCACCCATCACTTCCATCTTTTCAACATGATCTTCTTTCTGCGCGATAATACACCTTTTCATTTTTTGCTATTTTTCAGAATCAATATTTAACATAGAATGATTAGTTCCCGTCTGAACAATTTTTAAAATTCATTTTCACATATTAAACCAAATTTTCTTTTTCGGCTGTCTCAATTTATCAAGTCACATCTGTGTATCTTTTCACTCTTTTAATTCTTTAAACTTAACTTTTAATTTAACAAATTATGATCCGAATCTATATCAGCTGTAGTATAACAGCATTCTTATATCTATTCTGAGATCAGTAATATCAATTTGATAGACCTTTATTTACAGGCACTATGTATACAATCTTCTAATATGATTTTAAAACAAAGCATTTGCAATGACAAACCCTACTCTTTACAAATTAATAATCGACTACTTTCATTTCTTTTCCAATACCATAATTTCAACAGATACCTTTCCCCGCAACAACATTCCAATCCCAATAGCAATATACATGCGTTTTTCCTTCACGTGAAAACTTTCTTCCTATCTTCTATTACATTCATCAATTTCACTATCATCATGAGGATACTAGTTGGCATATAAACGCGTATAATTACCAAATCCCTATTCTCATCACCATCAGTCTATCATTAATACCAAATCGGCATAACATATTCATATTTTTCTCTCGTATCTAATATTATTATTTATATACTGAGATATGCTTTATATCCACTGCCCTGCTACTCCGCATCCCCGCCTCACTTCGCAATCCCACTGCATCAATATTATTCAAATGCAACTCTCTTTACGCTCTCAAAGATCTAGTAATTCCGGGTTCCGGATATATATCCTCTCAATGAATTCATGAGATTTCTGAGTTATTGCGATATATATACTCACAGACAAGACGCCGTAACTAGATATCGAGCTTACGCAAACTGTCACCGCAGACCTCTCACTCGTAAACAGAAATTATAAGGCAAAGTGAATTTCCGCGTTGTATTCTGCAGCGAAAGTAACCTCTATAATAGGCAATTGCACTAGCTAAATCCCCTACATAAAATGAAAATCCAACTACGCTTCTCCTATCGTTCTCTAGTGATCTTCGCTGGCCTTTTGGGAAAAGAAGATAATAGATTGCTAACCCATCGCACTAGTGTTGACTATTTGTGCGGTCAGCATCCACCATCATAGGAGGCCCAATGGCCCCACTAAACAATACCGCTGCTCCTTCACCACTCCTGATAATGTCGTTGTCCGTGTCAGCGTTTCTCTTATTCGCAACAACATATCGAAGGCCATGCCCCTATCACAACACGGGAATAAGTTATGCGCTACTCCCAGAACTATTAGTATGTAACGATTATTGATAATAATTATTTTAATAAAAATAATTTGCTGCAAGAAAAAAAGTGCTGTTGCAGTAACCTTATTATGGATGCAAAGTACATCTATTTATACTGCAATTCAATCCTATATTAAAGCAACAGCTACCATTAGCAAATGGGCTACTATAAAACTTCACTACATCGAAGTGTTTTTTAGCATTTGAAAAGAATATTTTTCATTGCATTGTTACAGTCAATATCTTGTTGCAAAACATAATGCTCCCGAATTTACATGTATCTTTTAACATAACCAAGATTTCAAAAAGTGATTATTAATATATAAGGATTAGCTGTCTTCGCATGCCCGCACTATCACATAATACTGATACGCTTGAACTGCATATTTGTTGAAAGGTAAATAATCGTAATATATGTATTTCATGCTAAACCAGCAATCATCAGTTGGTGGGTGCCATCTCTACGCATATATGCTATAAGTGTCCGACATATGATAGATAGCCCGTCCTCATCTTTGTGGTCGAACTCAATCCTCGCATGGCCGGCCTCTAAATCAATCTGGCGATGAAATACTCAAAGAATTAAATCTTGAGATTCTTGTCGCACCCCGCGTTATTTGTAAAAGTCGTCTGATATAATATACAGGGACATAATCCATTTAATACATATACAGAGGATAGTGTTTCTACTATATATCAACGAGCACACAGGCTATTATATGAAATATATAGGAGTATATAAACATAGACTTTCATGCTACCACTCTCCACACACTAGTTCTGTAAGAAATTATTGATGAATTAATCCCTTGTCTTTCATGTTTTGTGGAATTATATGTGACTATCTTAAGAGTTTTGAAAATGGCAGAAATTGTGCCAGAAATTACAAATATGATTT
The DNA here is from genome assembly GCA_028023455.1 of Epiperipatus broadwayi. Lineage (NCBI taxonomy): Eukaryota > Metazoa > Onychophora > Udeonychophora > Euonychophora > Peripatidae > Epiperipatus > Epiperipatus broadwayi. Next base: position 14,111,148 of record JAQFVV010012401.1, read on the forward strand.
TTTATTGTTTAGCTGATATATTATCTAAAATTGAATGAGATTGAATTTACCAGAAATCGTATGACCCTTATTGAATGCAAAAATCAATTTGTCTATTTAGTCAATTAAATTTCTTCAGGACAAAATATGGTGAATGTAAGGAATTGAATCAAATTTTTAAGTTATTAAAGATGATCTAACAACTTAAAAGACTGGAAAATGTATTACGATCTTCATACACTCAAACTTGACATGGGAAAATCTACATTTTCAAATATAATTAACCTGAAATAAAGTAAATGACTCCATAGAATCCCCATTTAATTTAAACTAGTAACTTATAATAAGAGTTGTATAACAAAATATGACATTTATTAATATTTTTGTGAAAATTTTATCTGTGACGAAATAAAAAAATTCCCAAAATGTAATCCATATTTAAGGAATAAAATATTCATTTCTAGATAGTAAAAACGAAATTCAGTGATGTAAACTTTTGACCGAAAACCCTTAGATATTGCAAGCAAAGTGGTGGCTTTCAATTACTTTTGATAAAACTAAAACCAATAACTATTTTTAGTTAACCAACATCAAGCACAAGGCTCTCGTGAAGTATTTTACTAAACTATTATTTTCTTATATATACTTATGTGCAGGGTCACAGCCTATGCCTGCGAGAACCATAATTACTCATAAAACCACTACAGCGTATATATATCTAAATACGATAAAAAAATATTTATCTGAAATTTTAAAATAAATTTAATTTTTAAAATTTCTTATAAATTATTGTATTATATTGTAATCAAATTGCTAGGAATTTATACTTATACTTTATTTTTGAGAATAAATATTTTTTTGTACATTATGTATTATTAACAATATCCAATTATAAATTTACATTGACAAAATAAATAGTGCCGCAGACTGATATTATAAGAATGTGCTCTTAAATACCAAAGGGTGCAGAACCTATGTAAATAAAAACTCAAAAATAAATAAAAAGATAAATAAAAATACTGTCACATAAATAATATCCATTATTATACCAATACATGTGATCATCAATATAATAATAAAATAAGGACTATCAGCATTTAAATACATGCCAATATAATTAAAATACTGCTAACATGACATCACAAATGTCAAAACCAATATACATATTTCTCTAATATATAAAATTCTTAGATATCTATAATGTTACAGTTTCTCAGAATATAAGATACAAATGTTTTATTTATAATGCTATATACTCTGTGTGTATAATGAAATTTGTTAATTTGAGATTATTATATAATTTTTTTCTCAAATATAAGTCCATATTTAGCATTAAATAGTCATTGAGATATAGAAATCAATATAAATACAAATTAATATTTTATTCTAAAGTATTTGAATTACTTCATAGGGAGTAGTTAACTTAAAGATTTTATTAAAAAGGAGAATAGTTTTAAATTATAAATGTATAGTATTTTCTATTGCATAAGAATACATTTATATATTTGTAATATGTATGTACCATGTTGTAAATAAAATGCCTAATATTCCATATTTTGTAATTAAGAAAATTCCAAGAAGTTATTTATGTGTTATAATCTTAATTAAATGAACTTTTAAGGTAAATTAACTTTAAATATTTTTTATTAAATAAAATTATGAGTGTAGACATAGAATATTTCTTTATAAATACTGTAAAAAATATGAAGGAACTATATTAAGTTGAAACATTATTAATAATTAAATTCTTTTTCTTCTTAAAAGTATGTATGTCATCATCGCATGATGAGATAAACGCAGTAATCAGGAAAATTTTGTTTCCATATGATATGTAGATCTTACTTTTATTAAATCATTAGAGGAAATCAATGTTTAGTAGTGACGAAAACTCATCCGAATAAATTTAAAAAATATCATATTGATTCTTATTCTCCATTCTTTATCTACTTTTCATTTATCATTTTTTTCCATAAAATGACATAACAAACCAATATGATCTGTGGCCTAAATGCGATAAGAAGATATTTCCAGTTTCATATATTTATTTTTGTACTAATTTTTAAGATTTTTAATATCATAAATTTACCATTCAAATTAACAGATGAGTATTCTTTTTTCTGTCTTCATTGAATCATATATCGCATGTTTTGAGTAATATTATAGATTTGATCAATCAACATAAGCGTAGTGAAGAGGTTTATTTAAAAATCAGTGTCATCTCATATTGCAATAATAATTGATAGGCATCATCATGTATAACACATATAAATTTGAATACCATGTCAATGACACATTATATTGATTTTTACTCGAATATACTATTACTTTTCAAATGCTAAACTTTTGTTAGGTGTAAGAAAATTCTATTAAATGTTGTGAACAACGGAAATATTTGATGACACACTTTGTAGAAATGAATATCAAAATGGCTAATATAATTTGGGAATAACTGTATAATTTGAATTAAAGTATAAATCAATTATAAATAAAAGGAGTTCAAAATATATTAATCCACAGTAAAAATAAACTAAACAAAAAAAGAGAAAATATTTTTATATATAAATTGTTCATTTAATTAAAATTACAGACGTAGTGTGGCAGTGTATTTTATGTTAGACTATTTGCTCATTGTAAAATATTGAATAGTTTTAGAAAAATTTAACTTTATTTAAATTTTCGAAATATTCAACATTCAGGCGAGCACTGATTAATAACAGTATTGATTAATATTTTTACATGAAATTTTATTAATTCAAAAAGATGAATGAGATCTACGTCATAAATAAGTCTCACACTGTATTTTGCTGATAAGTGATAGTATTGTAGTGATAAATTACGTAGGTATTTAATTGAAATGTAATATAAACAGTAACAGAAAAAGTTCATTGTTAAAATATACATAATAATTAATGCTATTTCATTGTATTACTTATTTATAATGATTACGATTATTTAAAATATTAAAATGAATAAACTAAAGATTCTATTTATAATATAATATAATTGAATTAAATAATATTTGGCTATATTTAAATCTGATCTGTCATAATTCTTGTTATATAAAGTTGTTTCATATATGTGGGTATATGGTGAATAAAATTCATTTTTTCAGTTTTGCGAGATTTATGAGATATTTAATTAAAATTTTACATAGACAAATTCATTGTTAGATATTATATATAAAATAAATTGAACTCATAGTTTATTTATATGTAATTTTTTATTTATATGTAATTGGAATGGAAATAATGGATTTCACATTGAGTAATGTAAATATCAATCAATTATCCTTTCATAGATAATTAACATTTAATAGCTCAGTGTGAATCCCTGTTTCAATTACATATATATATATTAAATGTCTGTGATTTTTAAATCATATAATAATAATTCAATAAATTTATTTATACAGTATTCAAATTTTAAACAATATATTGACACACAATCACTTCCGGTAAAAAAATATATTATTTAAGATTTGAATACTGTGTTAAAAATAAATTTGATTTGAATTATTAATACATATATATAACATTTACATTTATTTAAATAATAATTGCTATTATTTCACTTAGCATTTAAAGAAAATGGCACTCTTACGATATCATCTTTAATTATAAAAAGGTTGTGTGATACTAAAACAGAAGATGTTAATACCAATCAATCTAATTATTTATTATAAGATATTTATTATACAGAAGTCATTTTTATTCAACAAAAATCCTTTTTATTTTAAAACTTTATAACTGCTTAACAATAAATATGTAAATATAACAAATCACAAAATAAATAAAAAGACATATAAAATTATAAAATATTGAGGATTTACAGGAAAATAACACAATATTAACGATAAAAATTCAAAACAATAATGACATAAATCATCTAAATAAAAGAAACAAAGTTGGATAATTAACAGAAAATATTTATGATTTTAATATTCTTAAAAAAATTACTTACATAAATATATTAGTCGATTGTTCGCTATGTATAAATACAAATCTAGAGGACAAGGCACTAATAAGACGGGTTTAATATAAACAATGATTTTTAATCTCGCAAATATTCAAAATTTAAACTAAATTTGAAATTATTTTAAATATTAAGAGATTTTAATGATCATTCAAATTTTTAATAGAATCAATGAGAAAATGGAATAATTAACACTTATACTGATAATGATATCCAAAAAAAGCAAAAACAAATTCACTAATAAATTTTCTATTTAAACGTGCGTTAAGAGAGTAAAAAATATTTTAAAATATTATTTAGAAAAAATAAAATGTTGAAAATATTGTAACATAGTTATAAAATAGTTGTTGATATTTAAAGAAGTATGAATTGTGGTTTTTTCATATGTCATAGCATCGGCGGGATCTTACAGCCGTCTTATTGACGTAGCGGAGGGAGCCGTGCCGTATGCTTGACGCAAAGAGTATAATTATATGAAATATAGTAATATTTATTAATTTAATATTATAATAATAAAAAAAGTATATACAAAAATAAAATAAAATGATTTCATGAGATTATGAAAAACTCAAAAAAAAACACAAAGTAAATTCTCTAACATCTTTGAAATAATAAAATATTTTAATATAAAAAGGTAAAAATATTTAATTAAGTATATAAAAATATGAAAATCTACAAAATATTAGAGTATTGATATATTAAAAAACGAAAAAAAAAAATATTATAGATAATCCTATATGCAAATAATAATAAATAAATAAAATATCAAATGACGAAATATGATATTTAGAAATTGATGAAAAGTATTAGAATAAGTCTATTAATCTTGATAATTTCTAGATATTGCTATAGTCATTATAACTAATGTATAATAAACTGAATAAATCAAACAAAGAAACATTAAAGTAAGATAAATTATATCCGAATATTTAAAATTATAGAAAATAACTAAAAAAGATAATGAATTTTATATGATGAATAATAATTATGAATGTGCATTTATTCTATTAATATTTATTAATTAAAGTTTTGTATATGACATACTAGACCATATTTCTAAAATTCTTACCAGAGATTTTGTAAATGAAATATATAGATATTGAAAAATAAAAAAAATATTACATAAGTTATCTACACTTTTGAAGTATATAATGAGCTACTCAAACGAAAACGAAAAATGGAATTAAAAATCAAAAAACAATATTTTGAATATATGAAGAAAATAAAACTATATAATAATAAATAAAAAATTAACAAGCGCCAAGAGATGAAATTAATCATAAAATGAAACTTGAGATGTCACAGAAAATAATTATATTAAAAGATTTTAAAATAAAACATTTTGAAAGGATAATTTTACCAATTTTATGTTAATATTCTGAAATACCTGTCACTTTTAATGAAGAAATATAAAACTTAAAAGCAATAATAAATTTTAATTTCATTGTGTAATATTTAGTAGATACTATAAATATGAAATGTCTCAAAGCAGTATGAATGTGCAACGATCCCTCATTTGCTCAGGCATCAGCATAATCTGCTTTCTGTGAAAAAATGTTTTGCATTTTTCTTTTTTTTTTAAATTCCGCGAATTTGAAGGCCGATATGTTAGTGATCACAATTAATAGGAAACGAAAGTAAGTTTGATGCCCAGTCCCATAGTTTTCAGTATGTTTTGCAATGTTGTGGTCATGCTAACACAGGAAAATCCATTTTTTTTTATATGGACAAAAAATCAATTTTCATTAGTAATTTTATATTTGAATCAAATTAAACTAAAAAAAATAAATTCGACATTGTTATTAACGAATTCACAATAAAAACATTCAAAGGAAATAAAAAATATAATTTTTTCATACATTACATATTTTATTTTATTTTATTAAATATTAATTCAATTACATTTGCACAGAACCATAATCATAAATAAATAAATATTTATATATTATTAGTATTAATTTATGTAATTTTTTATTTTAATTAACAAAATAAATACACATAATACCAAAATATATTTCATTTTTTTTTTGTGCTTTTTTTTTTTAATTGATTATCATTCAAAATATTAAAAAAATGATTTCTTGAGTTACTATATAATAATTGTAAAAACAATATATCTATCTCTGCAAATAAGATAATTTTAAAAAGTATTTAACTATTTTTATTATAAAAGTAAAAGTTCCCCCTCCCCTGCTTGAAAACATTACTCCGGAGCGCACTTTTTCTCAGGCCAGCTTTGTAGGTTATTGCATTAATAAAGACAATATTTGAAATTTATCATAAAATATTAATAGTTATTAATGCTCTAAAAATCTTTTTATTATATATATATATTTTCATAATGGACCTGTTTGATAGCGGCAGTTGAACTCAAATATCAGCGGGGATGGCATTTAATCATCCCAGTTGATATAAATACTCATCGATTATATTTAATGCTGGAAAATAAGTAATTTAATAATATAAGGTTCGCCAAATATAACTGAAATTGGTTATCAAAATCTAAGTTATATATGTAAGGGATGGTCAATTACAAGAAGAAATTATTTTATTCTTCGATCGGAAACGATCTTAAGTAGAATGCTAGAAATGGAAAATCAATGAAATACTTTAAATCAAATTCTCATCTCTTTAGTAATCTTTAAATAAGTTTTGTATAATTTGGAACTAGTTCATCTCATCTCGAATCACCATTATGCCGCGCGATGATTCAAACTTTCTCAAAGGCCGCGTCCGCTCTCTTCAGAAAATCCCAAAACATAAGTTGTAACATATGCCTTTATATAAGCATTATTTACAAATTTGATATTCATATGATATATTTCATATATATAATATAATTCAATAATGATTAGACAAGAGATCAAGTTAATAAATCAATATTTAATAAATAATAAAAATATAATATAATGATAATAAATATTAATAAACAAATATAGATAATTATATCATTTTAAAAAATATTAATAAAATATTATTTTATATTTTAATACCTATAATCAAAACTCAATACTATAATAAATTTTCAAATTAAAGAAAATAGTTTAAATTAATAGATATATAAAAACAATATCTAAATTGAAAAATTAATAATAATTTATGTAACTATTATTTTATTTACATTCTTATTATATATATATTACAATATATAATTATACTTGCAATTGTAAGCTTATATAATATATTATTTTGATAATAAATACATTAAACACAATAATACGTATTAAATACAATATAATCTTGTTTTATCTGTCAAATAATAACTATTCTTTATATCCCTCATCATTTGATGAATTATATTAAACTTTCAATTAATTTATAATAAATATAATTTTCTATTAAGATATAATGATATGATATAAATAATAATAATAAATATATTAGAATAATATAATATATATAAATAAATAATAAAAGAAAACTATTTATGAATAGGGGATTGAGAGTAAATATTAAAGTCATAATTCATCATCTAATGAAGATCTTTAAATTGGTATAATGATGATTTTATCATAAATAAACTGTTAATAATATCAATGATTTGATTAATGTGAAATAAAATAAATATTCTTGAATAATAAATATTCTTAATCTTCATTTTTCTATTATATTAAATTATATATTCAATATTTCAAAATATTTTAAAATAGCATGCAAAATTGTTTGAAACGCTGCGATACAAAAACTGTTTTACTCAAAACACATTGTTTTATCATATATATAATTATCTTAAATTTATATATATCGAAGAATCGCGGAGTATTAATCGTAGTTCAAAACACGGCGTTCTTTCTTTATATTGCTATTCCTTTAAAGACAATAGAAAATTAAAATATTTCCTTATAGGCACAATCACAGATATTTAATTTGGAAAAAGTGTAATGTTTAAATTTCATTGAACAATAATTAAGTATTGATAAAAGAAAAAGTTATTTAAAGAGAAATGATTTTCTTTTCTATCCTTAAAAAGAAAGTGGTCAGTCTATTTCATAATGTTATTATAAAGTTCATGTAACTCAACTATCAATTATTAGACAATAATAAAATAAAAAAATATATAAATATTTATTCTAATCAAATCTGGCATTTACTCAAGAAATCTTTTTTTAAGGTAATAATATTATTAAAAATAAAATATATAAATATTATATATATATATATATATATATGTGTACGTAATAAAAATAGTCAAATAAAAAATTATATTTATAAATAATTTCCTAAAGGGAATAAAACATGTTAGACCAATAATAACAACTGTAAGTTACTATTATATTTCCTCCCTTGGGAATTTTAAAATTTTTAATTTAAGTTAAGGTAAACACTTACAACTATTTTAGTATATTCTTTATAATTTAATTGCATTTATAGTTTTATGAAGGAGTTAATTTTTTTTTTTTTTTTTTTTTACTGTTATGTTTCTTTAATACTTGTTTATCTATTTAACGATATTGATAAAATAAATTAACTTTGATAGTTATTTACATATATATTATATATATATATATATATATATATATATATATATATATATATATATATATATATATATATATATATAAATAAATAAATAAATAAATAAATAAAAATAATGTATTTTAATATTGAACAACACAAATATATTTATAACTATTCCTTAAGACATGAGATTTTGAAAGGACTAAATAAATACTGAAGTATCATTTATTAATATGAATTGACTCTATTGTTTACTTATTTTAGGCATTAAAGAATACCTCACCCAAAGCTAATGTTTTTGGCTATACTTCTCTTTACGTGATCACTATTATTTTTTTTTATACAACAATATGTTTATATAATTATGCCCGATCTTCACCTTCTTTCTTTATAAACATTATAACTTGTAAAATAGGTTTTAAAATTAAGTGTGAATTCTCTGCCACCAGTGGTATCAAAATGCATTTGGGTGCCTTTTTTAACATTAATATAGATCCTTCATATGTATTATAGAATTTATGTGTTATTCTCAATTTACTGAGATGAAGAATCTTTATCAAACTTTATCTCAACTTTAAATTCATAAATACATTTTTTTTTTGATACGACTTCTATTATTTGCCATTTATTTTGGGATTGTTTATGAGCTTTGTAAATGTCATTTTCTCCATTTGACACGTTCATTAATAATAGTTATATTTTCTAGTAAAAGTATCAATTGATGAAGTGTAGTTGAATGAGTGAAAATCCGTAGATTCGTTAAACTCATTGATATGATCTACGTTGCCTCTTAACTGCCCTAGCCCTTGCTCACTCCTCTTCTCGGCAGTCCTAACTAAAGCATCCCAAACTCCACTCAATATTACAAGATTTAGTTGTGGTCTAATGGGAGTAGCGCATGTTTATTTTTAATGTATCTACCCATTCTCCATTCATGGGTATTATACGATCAGTGAACTCAAATAAATTTACAGTGAAAATTACTCAATACTATTGAATGTTGCTGTAGCAAATCATCAGGTAAACGCTATCTTTGAGAATAAAGGCGGTCTTACGATACCATGCAGGGCTGAGATTTCCCCTCTCCCGATAACCGCCTACCCGATCAGAATACTGTGATTTAACATCTACATCAGCTCGATAATCTTTTCGACATATTTAAATATATTTATTTTTCAACCTTGTAAAGGTCATTATTAAGTATTTTATATTTGTATAATCAAGGTTTTGAAAGTAGTTATTTTTAAAGAATACTAACCATTCTCGATATCTATTTTAACTGCCATTAGCGTAATAGGTTTGCGGCTGAGATAGCGTCAAATACCGACGTTGGAAAGCCGTATGTGGATCACCTCCTATCTCTACTTGAAATGCTCATCTTTACACTGAAATATGAGCTTATGTACGCATAATTTCAACAAAACACAATCAAATGTGATTCAGTATTATTATCTTTTTATAAAATCTCGTTTATATTATCCTCTTTGATTTTAGGATATTATATTACATATATAATTTCTTCGAGTATCAATACAACAGTATCTTACCGGATATCTAAATAAAGACCGAAAAAAGTAATCTCTTACCATAGGTAAGAATTATATTGGATAATATTGAATATAATAAAATGATAAAATGACCTGGCCAGCACCACCTTAACTTTCTCGAAGTGTGTGAGCAAAATTACTGAGGTATAGATCCTAACCTATTTATATTAATAAAAAAACACCAAACACAAAAAACCATTCATCATTTTAACTATAAATTTATTTGCAATAATAACCCTTCCAACAATCAATACTATTATATTTTAAAGTTGCTTATGGTGGGAACTAATAAGTTAAATTATTATTCAAGAAACTTTTTTTTTTAACTAAGGATTTAGTGAAGTATAGCGCAATTAATAATTATACTGAATTAAATATGTGCTTTCAATTAGTTAGTGATTCTCTGTATTCATTTTAATTTTTATAGAATAAAATATTTATTTCTAATACCAACTTTCCTTGATAAGATATAAATGATTATTATTAATTTATTATTAGTTTATTAAGATTTGAAAGTATAATTTACCTTTGCCAATATTAGTTGACTAAGCTCCAGGAGCCAATAATATCCAGAAAATAACTATAGTTAAATGGTGAAATATGACTTCAGTTACTCTTTTAAAACCATTATCTTTTTTATTTATGATGGAGCGAATGTGGCGAATTTCAGCGGTTAACTTCACTGAATCTACTTCTCTCCTTAGAAAATAAATAAAAGGCTTCGATTCTTCCATTAGCGCACGAGTCAAAATGATTGGCAGTCCAGTAATCAGGAAATATATAACTATGTTTACTAGAAATATGAACAAAATATTTATATTACTGTATTCGCCAACCTGATTAGCTTTCCACTATATTCACAGTGAGTAAAAAAAGACTTCTATCAGAACTGGACCAAGCATCTGGTTATCCCAACTAACGAACATGTCACATCAAGAAATAGTGAGGACAGCGAAAAAAAAATATAAGAAGAATTGGCATGATTTTTTTCTGTAAATATATATATATATATATCGGTTTTTGTCAGATCATTGTGTTTTAGCAAGAAAATTGGAAGAAAATGGAACATATATTATATTGGCAGAGTTGGATGTCATTAATGTTAAATTTTTAAGAATGAAAAAAAACTTTTTAAACTATAACAAAAAATCCCCGAACTGAGTGCGAATATAAAAGCGTTTTTCATAAAGTGATCGGTTAGGATTATGAATTAGTTTTGCAGAACTTTCATTTTATTCTGGATTTTTTATAAAGTAATGGTTATCACAAATATTTTCTCTGGTCATGATTGATTTTTTCCAAAAAAAAAAATAATATAAATATTTAAAAATTAAATGAGAATAATAAGTGGTTAACCTTTACAGATCAATACATTTAATGAAAATACAAATAGTATTGATTTTCTTCCTGCTTAGTCACTTATCAGATGCATAACTAAATAAAAATAAATAATAAATTTAATTTTTTTTTTATATAAATTAATGTTGCTTTAAAGAAATTACGGTAAAGTAATAGATTATATTTACACTCATGTTATAATAGCGCTCTTATGATTTTAATATATTTTGCTTTTAACTTTATAATCATTCTAAATTATCTGAGGTTTGAAAACTAACTTTGGAAATTGGGGTTTGGTGGTAACGATCTATCTATTACTAGTTTTTAAATGAAGTTTTATAAAAAATGGAAAACAGTAAGTAAGTCGGAAGTTATTGGATGATAGAGTCTGGCTTCTTCAAGGGTTTCACATATAAGGGAGTAAATCTAACGCTATATATACTACTATATATTGTACTGATCCGGAGAAAGGCGACGTACGCTCAAACTCTCTGAGGAGCCATCTGAGGCATTTGGAGACCTAGAAAAATTTATAAAGTAAGCGGTCACGTAAGAAAAAAGAATTTTTTTATTTTGATTCGATCAGTTAGCCATATCAACACTAGCTCAGTGGAATAACTTGAGAGATTAAATAATATAATATATTATCCAATTATATTTCAATATTAAATAATAAATAAATGGCCCTGCCGAAAATGATTAACACTTAAACATTTGATTTGCACATATATATAGATTTAAAATTATATGTAATTAACAACAATTAACATTTCAACATTTAATTTTTTAATTTTGATTTTTGACTTTAATTTTTTTTCTAAATTATTAACCATTACCATCTAATTTACATTTTTGATTAAGTTAGACACGAGTTGGGATTATAAAAGTATGCTATAATAAGTTGCTATGAGTCGGTTGCATTGAACTGGTTAAAAACATTCCAAAGATAAACATAAGCGGTCAAAATATAAGAGTGGTTGATTACTGACAATTGGAGGAGAGGAGATATAACCGTAAATATTATAAGATACTTGCATTATCTGTAAACTTAAAAGACATCAAGATAACTACATTTTAGATACTCACTAAGTATCATTATTTATCAAGATGTCTATATATTTAGATCAAATATCTAAGCATAAAACATAGTTAACCGATCAAAGCAATCCATACATAGCGTCTATGCAACTTAAATTTAATGCATTTTTATTTAGAATAAAGTATGAATACTACATGGAGTTTGCATTGAAATTAAAATATTCTATCCTATTGTAACCTATAAGTTGAAGATTACATGATCAAACTAACGTCAATCCATCTGATATCATATATCTATTCAATGTAATCAGAAATGACGACGGCATAAAAAGATAGAAAAGACATAGACTCTCAATCAGATTAGAATATTCACATCTATCTAAGGAAGAACAAAAAAAATCCATGAAGGGAACTCATTCTCAAGTCTTATGAATTCCTTCATGAGACAAGCGGTGATGCGTTATATTCAGTGATTCTGCCAGTGAGCGAATCTCCATTGCATCTAACTAACATCAATATATCAGTCCATTGACCCAATCTAACTAATGACATAAAATAACCTAAGATTACCTCCCTAATGTAACTTTACTAAATCTTTACAACCATTCGACATGACTTAAGTTTAACTTTTTATAATTGATTTAGCGGGAAACAAAAATCAATAATAAAACTAAAGCAAAAAATAAATAAATGGAAATGATTTTACAAAATAAATAGCATTAAACAAAATTATAACTAATTAATAAATCATGTCGATCAGATATAAATTAATATTGCAATTATTTCAAATCTAGAAGGTTTTAATTTAACTGTTCATAAATTTTAAAGTTCTACGATTATTTAAATGGTTCAATCTTCATATATTCTTCCCGTTTAAACGTGAATTCCCATCGTTAAAGTGGTATCATTGACCGTTGTTTATCCATCGAGAATTTTTAGTGATTAGGTTGTTTTTCTAAATGATAAGTGATGTTCTTCCTGCTAACAGAACTGAAAGGTTGAAACTGTCTCGTCTTTTTCAATCCTCACTTTAATTCACTACTGTAACATCTTAATAATCATCTCAATAACTCGCCTCCCATTAACAATTTCCCGAATTTTACCTTTTATAAATAGTGAGCGGTTGGCCAAGCGTCGTCATCGATGAGATGATCCTTCAAGTTGAAGTCAAGTTTCATGGAGTTTCTTCCTATTTGCTAACAGTTTCTATTGTTTTCTTATCTGACTGTGTTTCATTTAAATGCGAGGCCTTTACCATTTAACTAATTAACAATCATTTCCATTTCTGATTAATTAACCTGTCTTTCAAATCAAAAATATCATTTAAAGATAAATTTAAAGATATAATTTCATCTCCAAATCTTTTTAAAGTTCATTATTTAAAATACTCTCTTTAATAAAGTTTTATTTTAACAATTTACATTATCTGTTTAATTCAATTATTAATATAAGGATTTAAGATGATATTTAATTTCAATTTTAATTCTTGAAAAGGAAATTTTCCAATCTCGGAACTTTAAATTTACTTTCATTTTTGATTTAAAAAAACAACAACAATGCTTGAAGCATCTATACTTACATATATAGGAAAAATTGTGTGAGTTATTATCGGCCTAACAAACGAAATTATAAGATATATCTCAGCCACGATAAAAATTAAGGAACCATGTAAGAATGAGGGTAAAGAGGAGAAGCAACTATCTGGAGAGTTTGGAAGTGGGACAGGCGTGTACATGAAAAATATACATCCCATAAGAGGATGGAGTTGATGGACTAAAAAGTATGGGGGAAGAGGAAGAGGATGCTAGTAGATCACCTCTGAGAATCTCTAAGAATACTTGAAAGAAATGAAGGTGAACAACAACAACGCCTAAAAGGGATAAGCCATGGTTGGTACACCTCATTTGTATGAAATTTTAGATTACAAGACAGCCCTGAAGGGCTTTCTGGAGTGAAGAAGGCTGAACTGATGAGATCCCAATTGATAAGGGCGAAGTTCAGAGGATGGACAAGAATATGTGCTTTTTAGATCAAGTAGCCACACTCAAGATGTTAGAAGCATGAATTTGTCGGAGAAACAGATTATAGAATGGTCTACCCGAACTTACTCTTAATAAAAAATAAGATTGATGCTAGAGAGGAGGGGGCAACTTCGACTAAAAATAGAAGATGTTGAGGTCAAATGAAAATAGGAATGTGGAAATCGAGACGAGATCGAGAAAAAGTAGACATGGGAGGACCTGTGATATTCAGACCTATAATAAATTCAAAAGGCATAGAGAACCTAGTTTATTCATGGAGTGGACTTGTACTTTCACCAGTTATGCAAGCCAAAAAATGTCCAAAAATGGAGACTGGCTAGGACCAGACTAAAGAGCTGAGTTCGAGATCTTTGTAGTACCAGAAAATGGATTATAAACTCACCAGAGAACAATCAATATACCTGTTCTACCACTGAAAGCTGTTACAGGGGTAAGCAACAAAAGGCCCAATGTGAACCAAGCATCAGGGATGCAAAATCCATGGAGTGAGTTGCCCCATGTATTCATAATCATGAAAAATTTGATTCAGAGTGATGCTGATTGAGAACTTTCTACAAAGATAAATGTGAGTTGGACTTCAGTGATGAGCCCAATGTAATGGAGGTAGTCAGATTTATAATGGATAGCATGGATAGTTCAGTAGAGGCTTTACAAAAAGTTATAAAAATTTTCGCAATGATATAACAGAAAATAGTTGAGCGGGAGGAGAGGAAATACAGATACTGAGAATACAATCGAACTGATTTTCCGGGCCGAAACCGAAGAGAATCCGGGATTCGGCAAAAATTCCGGAGTAAGCGAAAGTAATTTAGGCAAAATCTGCCTATTCCTCATCAATATAAATGGAAGTGAAGGAGCAGATAGATCAAATGTTGGAATGGGGGGTATATCAAAGCTCCGTAACTATTGCCCTGTATGGTGTGTGTACGTCCCAAAATAATTAGTAAATCACAGTTGGAATTGTAACATACCCACCTCACCCGGCTTGCTAAAAAAGGAGATTTAAAGGAAAAGTTTTTTCAACATTTGATCTGATAGCCAAGCTATTGAGATAAGGCTGCCACCACGAGTAATACTGCCTTTAGATATATTGCTCATATCAGATTTAACCTTTAGCAACCATTTAATTAACAATGGGGCTATGCCTCACGATGTTTAGATCAGGGTATTATCTGCTGAAAGTCAAAAAAATAGTTACAATAATAAGTGAGCGATGTATTGGTGGCTTCGGCTAGTGTGGAAAAACATTGCCAAGATGTGGGAGTGAAATATTTGAATAGGAGTCAAGGTAAACCTAAAGAAAATTAATGCTATTTCAAGAGGAGATTACATTCAACAGACCACCTTCACAGAATGTCGACAAATTCAGATAAAATCTCGTATCAAAAAGGTTTCCCAGCAGGTCCAAGAAGCTGGGTCTGATGAAGAACAATAATGTAACTTCTACAAGCGTTTTCAGAAACAGTTGCTTCAACATATAGAACCACTAGTTAGATTATTGAAAAAGTACTAGTGAGAAGTGACAAATAAAAACTAGACATTTGAAAAGTGAAAGCAAGGAGTTCATGAATCATGTAA